>CM038142.1:556209831-556754831 GCA_021437245.1 Aegilops speltoides
ATTATGCAGTTAAGTTCAGGGTAAGGTCTAAACTGGATGGATTCCGATGGGCTTTAGTGGAGGTGTATGGCACAGCCCAACCCGAATTTAAACCTGATTCCTAGCGGATCTGGTTAGGATTTGTGGGGATGAGAGGTTACCGATCTTATTGGGGGTGATTTTAATATCATCAGGAGGAAATAAGAAAAGAACACTGATCATTTTGACGGACGGTGGGCCTTTATGTTCAATATGATCATTGAGAGTCTTAATCTCAGGGAGATAGAACTCTCAAGGAGACAGTTTACTTGGGCAAACGCTCTTCCTACACCTACATATGAGAAGCTAGACTGGGTGCTTGCGAGTGTGGAATGGGAACAAAAATACCCACTCTTATCGGTGCACGCGATGCAGAGGGTGGTTTCCGACCACACACCCTTGTTAGTTGACTCGGGAGAAGCAACTCATATTGGCAATAAGAATATTTTCTCTTTCGAACTTAGTTGGTTCGAAAAGGAAGATTTTCTAGAGATGGTGGCGAGAGAATGGGCCAGACGAGTGGTGGGTAGATCTAGTATGGAGCGATGGCAAAATAAGATTCGACACCTAAGACAATTCTTGAGGGGTTAGGTCAGAAACAATAATGAGATTTATAAACAAGAGAAAGCACGGCTTATCCAGTTGATTCAGGAGCTTGATTTGAGAGCGGAAACGAATCTATTGGATGAGACAGAGCAAGGCGTTAAGTCTGACACAGAGTTGAAACTATGTGTGTTGCTTAGAGAAGAAGAAACAAAATGGGCCCTACGCGCTAAGGTGCTTAAGGTCGTTCAAGGGGATGACAATACTCAATTTTTTCACATGATTACAAATGGCAAACATAGGAGAAAGAAAATCATCCAGCTTGAGCAAGATGAGGGAACGGTAGTGGGTCACGAGAATCTCAAGTTATATATATCCAACTATTACAAGCAACTTTTTGGCCCTCTGGTAGATAACACGGTGGCCTTAGATGAGCTTGCAGTTGATGATATTCCTCAGTTAAGGTCAGATGAGAATGAGATTTTGTCTGCACTTTTTACTGAGAAGGAAATTTTTGAGGCGATCGCTCAAATGAAACCGAATAAAGCTCCGGGACCAGATGGGTTTCCAGCTGAATTTTATAAGAAATGTTGGCATATTGTGAAAGATGACCTCATGCCTATGTTTCATGATTTCTTAAATGGGCAGCTACAACTCTTTCATCTAAATTTTGGCATGATAACACTGCTGCCAAAGAAAAAGGAAGCAATACACATTGAGCAATTCAGACCCATTTGTCTTCTAAATGTGAGCTTTAAGATCTTTACGAAAGTGGCCACAAATAGCCCATTCGGTAGTGCAACCTAGCCAGACTGCATTTATGCCTGGAAGACACGTCCTAGAAGGGGTTGTTGTCTTACACAAAATCCATTCGAAAAAATTTGATGGGGTGATTTTCAAAGTGGATTTTGAGAAGGCATATGACAAGGTCAAATGGTCATTTCTTCAGCAAGCCATGCGCATGAAGGGTGTCAATGGGGCATGAAGGGATTAGGTGGATTTGTTTGTCCAGAAAGGTAGTGTCGGGATAAAGGTGAATGATGACATTGGTCATTATTTTCATACGCATAAGGGCCTGAGACAAGGAGAAAACCCAACTCTACCATCTCATGTGTTCTATAAGTATCTATCCACATGCTTATCCGATACTCTAATAAAAAGAGGCTAGAACAATCTGGATTCTAGAGAGGTAAGAACCAAGTTGGATCTTGTCCAGTACAATTTTAGAAAAGGAAATACATATTCAAATGTATTTTTCCATGCTTTTTATATATATTTAAATGACATGCAAAACACGTACAATTTACTAGTACTGATAGCATGCGAACCCTTACTTAACTTGATGACTAACTACCTTATATGTGTTGCAGGGGAACAATGGGAAGCACTGAGGTTTACAAGATGGCACTAACTATTATACCTTGCCTTTTTTTATTCCTTTACCCCATTTCCAATATAGAAAAGATATTTATGCACATCCTTATTTTCAGGCCTTTCCAAAGCAGTTCACTGATGATTACCTCTCAAACCACCTCTATGGTCAGGAGGCGAGGAAAGTTTTCATACAACACCCACGGTTCAACATTGAAGTGTTCTCGAAGAGGACGAAGGATGGACGGTCAATCATCCATAGGCACTGGCCTAAAGTTGCAAAGACCTTCAACGTGAATGAAGGCTCAATATTTGCCTTCCGCTTCAGCAGTTTTCCAGATGAGATGCATCTGTCTATGCACCGTCTATGAAGCTAATTTCAAAAGGTTCTAGATGTTGCATGTGAAACTTGATGCTGATGCATTTGTGTAATGGGGTAGCTGAGTGCTGAAGCTATATCATGTTGTACTCAGATGTATTTCAATTATGAAATCCCGCTTCCTTAATATAGAAATGAAATGTATTATGTGCTTAATATGAATGTCAATTAGATTAATAAATGGATTATTAATAATAGGGCAATTAGCCCACTAATTGGGTTTTCCTATTGCAAACGGTTATTGAAAAAACACCGTGGGCAATGACCTCAGGCAACGCACACAGTTTCTAGGAATAAACCGCGTTGGATCAATGAACAATCACACACGACATTCTCTTGAAAACGGTTTGCGTTACGCCACCTTGCGCAAACGTTTTTCTTGGAGTGACTGTGTGGGATGTATATACGAATGAAAACGTTTAGTAGGGACTGACTGTATGAGATGTACTTATGACCGGAAACGAATTCGTCTGTATAATTGTATTTTTTAGCACTACTATACGTATAACCGTATTTGGTCGCTCGTCGGGCGCACACGACCTTATTTTACCGAGCGTGTGTGCCAGGAGGACATATCCCCAACGGTTTCTGGATTGTGTGAGAAGGACCCCCCCTATCGCAGTCACTCACTAGGTGACGGTTCCGAACGCCGTAGCGGAAAGGGGTTAAAAACCGTTTGTATAGCACCGACGCATACCAGTGAGACACGACGGCAACAGGGGTGCCGCAACCGACGATGAAATGCTAGAACCGATCTTTCTGACTAGCAGACGAACCACGGCGTCAGCGGGGTGCCGCGAACCGACGATGAAATGTTCGAACCGGTGAGGTCGTTTGCTACAACTGACGGTGCAATAATGTTGTGACCTGCACATCGAGATACAAACCGGGTGATGATAATTTTTTGCTGCAACCGTGTCTCCGTTTTGCTACGATCCGCAATAAAAATTGTTGCCACGACGACGACCATGTTTTGCGACTTGCACGACGAGCTATAGCTGGTGGCGACCGCGACTATGATTTTTTTGCCACAACCGTGTGTCCGTTTTGCTATACCCGCAATGAAAAATACCGCCATGACGACGCGCATGTTTTTTGCGACCAACGAGGTGCGTTCGTCAATGACGGCGGGAGACGGCGAGCACCGCAAACGGTGGTGGCCTGCAGTGACGGGTGAGCATAGGGTGGTGGCGCGAAGTTCGGGAGGGCCGTGGCAAGCTGGCTGCGGGGAGGGGAGTGAGGAATTTGATCCGGTGCTAGACGAAGGAGAGATGCGAGGAAGGAGAGGACTGATCGTGTGATCCTGGTCGCTCCAATCGGACGGCTGCTAGCCCGACCGGCCGAAAATTGGGCCGGCCGGCCGGCACCCAGCGCTGGCCTTTGATTAGACGCATGCGGCGGAAACGATGAGAAGGACAGTCTTTTTTTTTTTTGAGGGGTATGAGAAGGACAGTCGAGCGAGTGCACACACTCGCCGAGAACAGTGTACGGGGGAGCCGCGCGGCCCACTCGCAGTCACACGACGGACCAACCCACCTCGCGCCCTACCCGTACCCGGTCCACGCCCCCAAATTTCTGGTGGCCTCCGTGCCTCTCGATCCCCCACTCCTCTCCCCGCGCTCGTTCTCCCCGTCCGGCGCATGTAAGCGACCGCCGCCCCGCCCGTCCGGCCGGCCATGGCGTCCACGCTGCTGCGCAAGGTGTGGGGCTCCGTGCTCGCCCGCGCCGGGCCGCGCGACCCGGACGCCTCCGCCTCCTCCTCCTCCCCGCGCCGCCGCGCGCCCCGGCGGCGGCGGCGGCGGCGGAGTACGGCTCCCTGGGCGCGCTGGACGCCGTGCCGATCGACGTGCTGGCGCAAATCCTGCGCCTGCTGGGCCCCGCCGACGCCGCGCGCTCCGTCGCCGTGTGCCGCACCTGGCGCCTCCTCGCCTCCGACAACGCGCTCTGGGCCTTCTTCCTCAGCCTCGGCCCCGACCCCTGGGACCTCGTCGTCTTCGCCGAGACCCACCTCGCCGCCGGCCCCGCCGAGCCCCGCAGGTTGCCCCTGTCCCCCCCACCTCCTCCTCCTCCCGGCTCCTCACGCGGCCCGAGCATTTCCGTTTTGGAAGCGTCCCCGCCTCGTTCGCCTCCTAACTAACAGCGCTGTGCCGTGCCACTGCGTACGCAGCGTCTACTTCGGCACCGTTCGCGTCCCGCCGCAGCTCTCCTTCAAGCGCATCTACGGACAGCGAGCGCTCGTCCCAGGCTCCATCATAGTCGATGGTAAGTAGTAACAGCCAGCATCTCCCTTTCATGCGCTTAATCATCTATAGTTACCCAGCGATTGTATAATAAGTATATATATATATGCATTGATTGCTCCATTAAGGGATTGCACAACCAACAAATTCCCCCATTTGGACAACTCTAATGATCTCACCTTCAGTCACTACACATTTTTAACTCAAGCGGCCATTCGTCCGGACTCCGGGTTCCACTGTTAACGGTAACAGGACATAACATGGTTCAAGCATCCCGATGCAATTGAAAGCACACACTTCAATTGCTAGACATGATTATGTATCTTCAGTAATTATTAGGTTGTTATGGTAGGCTGATTGTGTCTGGCCCTTTGCTTTGGGCGTCGTGATAGTCATTTTTGGAGGGAAATTGGCAGTGTTTTTATTGACCCCTGTTGTTTTGATTTTATGGCCTCCTTTAAAATGGTGCATTCCTTGTTGTTTGTTTTCTTAAATTATAGGTGGATCAGGCTATTGCAAGTATGGCTGGAGCAAGTATGCTGCTCCTTCTGGGCGTTGTGCTACTTTTCTGGTAAGCTGTGGCGATTAGTAAAATATGAAATATACCAAGCCATCACGCGTCAATCATTTATCATGACAAAAAAAATTCTTTGTGGAACACTCTGACCAGTGTTGGTTTAACAACTTCACGGCGATAATAAGATGATTGAATTGATGATATCATTTATGTCCTAATTTTGCTGGGATCATCATGCAGGAATTTGGTAACATCGAGTCCCCTATGTATGCAAGACTTCGTCACTTTTTCTCGACAATCTATAACAGGTCTGTAACATCTTTTAAGTTCCACTGCAATATCTTGTATATAAAAAATTTGCTTTACCTTTTTTCATTTCAATAGACAACATTTTCCGTTGATGATTTGAGTTCTCACTGGGTGAATTCACTTGAAACACACACACACACACACACACACACACACACACACACACACACAATTTATATTGTGAAAACTTTCGTTGACTAGGTTGGTCTACTATCAAATTGGCTACACCATCTCTTGCTTGATCACGACACACGAGCAATCAATATGCATATCCAGATATTCTTGCCATAAACTCTATCTATTCTTGACTTTTTTATAGGATGCATGTAAAGCCTTCTGCGCGACCAATTGTTGTTGCCCTTCCCCTCTGCCACTCCGATGGTTAGTATTTTTAGGTGATACAATTTTCTACTTTATCATTGTCTATTCTGTCCACATTGTTTACCTTCATCACTATTTCTATATGGCGGCCCTGTTATATGGTTACATTTTTTTGCCCATCAATTTGTTTCAATAATCAGGGCCCCTCCCTCAGTTCCATTTCAATTAAGAAAAGAAACCACGAATGAGTTCTTACAGCGTCAGACAGCAAAAACTAAAGGAGTGTCTACCAGCCTGCCGCTAGAGCACAGCATAAAGCAAACCAACGAAACCAACACAATATGAGTTCAAAAGACCCCAAACAGGCACGCAGGCCAGGGGGTGTCACAGACTAGTAACTAGAGAACACCACATGGATGGAGTCTTCTTCGTTGGGGTGCTGTTTCAGATATTCCAGGGTGCTCCATCCACCATGTGCAGCATTCACCACCGCCTCCTTCAAGGATACAGACCCAACCCACCTTTTGCAGTGTGTCAGTCTTGTTCCAGTGCAAAAGGTTCCTTCAGACGCATCCACAGCAAGGTCTGAAATTCCATCTGGAGCCCTCCCTGTAAATCCTGGAACAGTTTTGTCCAATCTCTCAAATGACGAGAGACCAATCCTAGCACCTGTTTCATAGAGAGCCAGGAGCACCTATAAAAACAATAGAGTTCCTAAAATTCCACAGCCCCCACAGGACAGCAGAAGAGACTACATTAAGATGAAGATATTTTTTGCGACAGAGCCAGAGTTTTGCAACTGATTCAAAGTTAACAATAGAAACTTGAAACATTTTTTCAACATCTGCCCATCAATTTGTCACTATGGTTGATGAACAATTTCAAACTTGTTTTTCTGACCGTATGTTTCTAACTCAACTTGGCACAGATACCGAGGCTGCTAGGGCCTCAAGAAGGCAATACAAGGAGACATTGTACTCGGTTTTGTTCGACATGAATGTTCCTGCTGTTTGTGCTGTTGATCAAGTAAGCATTTTTATGTTCCCTTGGTGATTTTGTTCGCCCTTACATTTATCACCTCTTGATGTACTTTTTGGTTCAACCTTGTGTACCACTGTCCATTTGAATAATTTTGTTGTCATAATGAGATTTGAGACACTATTTTTTTAAGATTTAGCTTTGGAAAAGTAGAAGATTCGCATATTATTGTGTCAGAATCATGAGTCACGGTTCAAGCTGGAAGCCTGGAACTTCTCAATTATGAATTTTCTGTAATACATTTTCTATATTTTGACGTCAAAATTTAAATCGAACCTTGATGTAGTGTAGTCTTGTAGAAGCCACCTTTCTGTTTACTTATTCATTAACTTTACCTGCTGAAGAAGATATTTTGTGAGATTGTTGACATGTGTTTTTGCAGGCACTCCTAGCTTTGTATGCTGCTAGACGAACCTCTGGTATTGTTGTCAACATTGGATTCAATGTCACAACCGTTGTTCCCAGTAAGTTCTGGTGTAAGGTTCGACTCAGTCGACCATCTTACTGTTTTCTTCAGTATCTGATGTATCTTCTCTTAAGCTCAGTAAACATGGCTGATATTCCAAGCCTTTAGGCCTAACCACAATTTTATTACATCGAATATCAACTTAATGCAAAGAACCTGCTTGATTATTGATAAGACTGTGTGGGCTGTAGACTGATAATTATTCATGGTTGGGCTTTGTCCCAAAATGTTTATAACACATGGAAGTGCGTCTAGATCAAGTGGTAAAAATACCCATTTGTTTTATCTTATGTATTTTCCTTGCAACAGTCTTTCAAGGTAGGGTGATGCGTGAGATAGGCATTGAAACTGTGGGGCAAGGTGCTCTGAAACTTACTGGATTTCTAAAGGAGCTATTACAGCGAAGGAATATTTCTTTTGAATCACTGTACACTGTTCGGACAATCAAGGAGGTAGGGTTTTTGTTTATTATCCCAATATAGCTAATGTAATTTGTTGTAGCTTGCGTTCTCCACATAAATATCACCTAGTGGCCAGTTGTGCTTGTAACTGATTAGTTGGGGGCTACAGACCAACTAATTGTGCTTGAAACCTATATTTTTAGTTGAGGGCGACATAGTAACAAACTATTTGTGCTTGGAGCTATTAGTTGGGCAACCTATTTTGATTATGTACATGACAGAAATGGGGATGATAGCTAACACATGATTCTACCTCCCTTTCCTCTTCTATCTGTAAAGAAAATTTGCTACGTTGCGGCTGACTATGAAGCAGAACTATGTAAAAACACACAAGCTTCCTGTGAGGTGGATGGTGAAGGGTGGTTCACTCTATCAGAAGAAAGATTCAAGATGGCAGAAATCCTTTTCCAGCCCCAGATTGGAGGAGTGTATGTTATCTTCTCTGCTGCGTAACCTTGCTTGTCCATTTCCTTTTAATACGGTTCGCTTACGCTTGCTCGATGTTGGTGTTGCAGTCGTGCTATGGCTTTGCACAAAGCAGTATCTCTATGTATGGATCACTGCTACAATACAGAGGTGCTCCGTGACCACAGCTGGTTCAAGACGGTGGTTTTAGCTGGTGGATCGTCGTGCTTACCTGGTTTGCCAGGTATGCTTGCCTAATGCATTTTAATACTGAACAGCTGATTGGATGTTAATGCATAACACAACAAATCTGGAACACTGATGAGGCTGTATTTTCATTGTGAACAGAGAGGCTCGAGAAAGAGCTCCACAAGCTTCTTCCTCCATACATCTCAGAAGGAATAAGGGTTCTACCTCCTCCATTTGGCACAGACACCGCCTGGTTTGGTGCAAAGATGATCGGCACTGTAAGGACAGCGTCGATTCTGGTGATCAGTTTATCGCACTTTTATCTTCACTAATAATGACTGCCCTAATTCAGGTGAGCACTTTCTCGGACGCATGGTGCATAAACAAGAAGCAGTTCCGCCAGAAGTCACGCCACAGCGGTTCATCTTTAGCGAGTGCATGGCGATAGATCCTGACGGACGCAGCTATGACTGGCAAAGCCAGGGAAAGAGCCATGAGGTTGTTATCCTCTAAAATATGGTTCAGATCTATGCAGCATCAGTCCCCGGTGTACATAACAGATATGATTACATATGGATGATAGATTATAGCGAGTAAATAAAAATGATAGATTGTTATTGGTTATGGGATGCTGTATAGCACAAGTGAATGCATCACGCTGTGCGCATTTAGTATGATTCTCTATCATTTATGTACCCGTACATTATTGTTTTGCGGATGAAATAATACCGTCTATTTATCTTGAACTGGATTACACTCTAATTTATCGTTGCCCTTCCAGTTCTTTTTTGTTTTTTGAAGTTAAATATGGCTTTTACTCCTGTTGCAAATTATTTGAAGTTCTAGCTTTATCAAAGTCAATTTTCTCCATATTTGGCCAAGTTTGTTGAAAAATATGTTACTAATGTCTACAGCATCATATATATGTTTGTCTGAATATGTTGCATCTAGTGAAACTAATTTGTGTGGTGGATGTCGATGATTTTTATATATAGTCGAACTTTAATTTGACTTGACAAACCTAGGATTTCAAGTGCAACCACTCCAATTCTGCCGTTGAAGCACGGATCAAGCCTCATTGAATTGCCACAATAAGAACCATCGTGTACGATGGAGATTCACCCAATTCTGCCGCAAGCATCATTGAATTGCCACAATCGTGCATGATGGAGATTCGCCGCTAAGCACATTTGTGAGTGGACTGCCTGATCTAGATAAGGCAGCATCACAAGACAAAATTTCCTTTGCGAGGCTCAAGTTTTGTCGTTGGAGTAGTCAGGCCGATGGAAATCAGAACTAAAAAAATTCCATGAAGAGACACCTCCGCACCAATCAAGATTTTCTCTGGAGGGTGGCGACTGGGTTCACTCTTTCAGTGTTTCAAATGTGATGTCTGCTTGACACCATGATCCATTGAGAGAAATCGTGTGGAATTTTCGGTGGAAACCACATGTAAAACTATGTTTGAAGTTCTAAAATATACAGTAGTTATGTTCTATTAGCATGTCAAATTCCAAGTACTGTAACAAACGGTAGTGATGTTCTGTACAAGGTAAAAAAACAAAATCAATGAGTAGTGCCCAATGTCACTATGCATTGCTGATTTTTTTTTTAGCTTGTAAATGGGTTATTGTTTGAACTAGGACTTGCACATGGCAACAGCACCCTCTTGCGCATTTGAGTTACCTACTCCCCCGGTACAATATTAATTGTCACTCAAACGGATTCCTCTATTGCAATTCTATAGAAAAGCTTGCATTGAGCTTGGATTTTAGGTACTTGGATGGGGTTTTAGGTACTTTGCTTCGACATTTCTGTCTGCAAAATGAACACAATCTTTCCCAGCCAGCAAACCCAATCAAAGCATGCAATGGAAAGCCACATATATCATGATACGGACAGAGATTTAACTTAATGATAACGAAACGTCAGGTAGAACAGACTACCCAGACCCAACGGACTTGACATGGCAAGAGTACATTCATACGAGTTCAACAGGGGCACGACGGCCTCAAAAGTCCATTCACTTCGTCACGGGGTGGGGTGATACTTTGGCTGGTTATTTAGGTGATAACGGTTCTTGGGCTCGGCGCATCCATGGTCACCAGCTGGCCGTCCAGGCTCTAGCCCATGGCGTACTTCTGTGTCCAGGAGCGTGCCGTGGACTCATACTTGGCCCGATCAGTCTTGTACATGTGAGCGATCTCAGGCACCAGAGGATCATCGGGGTTCGGGTCCGTCAGCAACGAACAGATTGACAGCAGGACCTGTTAACAGACCGGTAAACGTTAGAGAAACATAACTGAAGATTGTTGTGAGATGAAGTTGCAAAGGAACCAAACCTATGACAGCAACAAGCTTTAAGAGAAAATGGAACATCCAAGCTAGGAATGCAGATCATTACCTTTGATATGGTCAAAGCCGGGCTCCACTGTTCCTTGAGAATGTCAAGGCAAATGCTGCCGTTGCTGTTGATGTTTGGGTGGAACACCTTGGTGCGGAAAGAGACCTGAAATATGTTAAAAGTCCGAATGTCAGACAAAAATAGATACATAGCAGGCAGCAGCAACCCAGTTGTTTGTGGAGCCCAAGACATTCGTGTAACAGCAATTCCAGCATCAAAGGATCAAGATGAACTATTTTTTTTACAAAGGTCAGTTCAGTACACTGGAAATTACCTTCGGGGGCTTGAAGGGGTAATCCGGTGGGAAATGAATGTTCACCAAAAATAGGCCACCGGTGAACGGGCTGTCCGAGGGTCCCATGATAGTGGCCTGCCAGTGGAACATGTCCTCACCTACAGGACCTGCCCAGATAAAAGGAGAGAAATACAGTATTACACAACAGTCAGACAAACACATTCGTACCAAGCCAGTCAAGTATTGAGTAAGAAAAACAAGTCTCATTTGCTGTGAGATCAAATAGTTTCTAGATTTAATTGTGTGAACAAGTTAAAAATTAGAAAAGACATTATGTTATCAAGGGTTATCAATCCTATACAAATCCAATACAATGATTAGAATAATTCAAAGTTCATTGATTTTAATTTCAAGAGGTTAGTGGAACCAACTACTGTATTAAATAACATCAAGTCACCCAGGAGGCCATGACATCCACTGTAGCCAGGTATCTCCATTAAAACACGCAACATCAGGTTTACACACATTATGAAAGTTAAAGTTGCTTCAGTAATTTTATTTATTCCTATATGCATTGATAGACCAAAGAAAACAGGTGACCATTACAACCTCCAGCTCTAAAACATAGGCCACTCTTGATGATTCTCTCTATTGGTTACTCTGGTACTGTTCATGCTTCTACACAACATTAACAGTGCTAAAGTTGCTCCAGTAATTATATTTCTCCCAGTAGGAACTGATAGACCAGGGAAAGCAGGTGATTATTGCAACCTACTAAAACATAGGCCACTCTTGACAATTCTCTCTATTGATCAGGCTAGGGTAGTAGTAGTGTTTATGTTCCTTAAATCAGGTTTAAACAACATTAACAAAGCTAAAGTTGCTTAAGTATTTATATTTCTTCGAGTATGCATTGATAGACCAAGGAATACAGGTGACCATTGACACCTCACATGGCCCTGTTTATGTTTCTTAAATGGTCTAGTCCATGCCTAACAGATAAGGTTGGTACTGTACATGTTTCTAAAATAGTGCTAGTCCATGCCTGACTGTCCATAAACTGCAAGTACTTGACAATTTTAATTTCTTTTGGTTATTACAGTTAAGATAGCATATAGTGCCACAGGGTGGTGCATGTTCCGCCCATGTGGTACTGACCTAATGAGCTGTTGACAGTAAACAGTAATAACGTTGGCATACCTTAACCTAACAAAACAAAATCCCAGGGTTTTTTAATGACCTGCTGAGAAGATACATCACACACTTGACATGAGTCAATCATATTAATAGAACATGTACAGTTCATAAGTAAGTACTCTCCACCAATCAATCCAGCAAACCCTAAAGCACTGCACGGGCGCAGCTAAGCAATCAACAACCTAGCCCCCATGACCAGTGACAACGGCCAACGCAACCAGACCACGCAAACGGCGCGCTCATCCACACGCAATTCAACTCGGGGCGAGATCTGGACGGAATCGGACGGGGCGGAGGGGAAATCACCTGCGCTGCACGAGGTGGGAGGGTCCTTCTGCAGGTCCTTGAGCTCCTTGAGGATCCTCTTGGACGCCATGGGATCAAACCCTAAATCACCGAAATCCGGCACAGATCAGGCCCTGGAAAACAGATCGAACGGATGGACGGGGTAAGGCGTCGCGCGTACGTACCGGCCGGCGGGGGCGCGGGGTCGGCGGTGCTGCGGCGGCGGGCGGCGGCCGCCTCTCCCCTCTGCGGCGGCGGCGGACGGCGGTTGGGGACCACGGGGCAAGAGGGGGCGAGAAGGAGTCGGAGGATTTGGGTGTGGGCAGGCCGGGGGCGCTTTATATAGGGCGGAGGGGCGGCCCGGGCCGTCCGATCGCGGATCGACGGCCGCCCGCGGCTCGCGTGATGCTTACGCTGGACGCGCACAGATTCGCCCCCCTTTCGGTGCTTTTCGGGTGGGAGGAAATAAGCATGTTTTTTTGGGGAAATTTCGCAAGCAAGACGCCATTAGCCCTGAGCCGGTGACGATGACACATGGGGCCGGTCCGAACTCTAGGGTTTTTTTTTTGAGGATCAACTCTAGGGTATTTGGAGGTAGTGATTCCCTTATGAAGAGTAACATTCCTTTTTCTCTCTACTTAGTACTCCCTCCGTCCGAAAATACTTGTAATTGAAATGGGTGTATCTAGATGTATTTTAGTTCTAGATACATCCAATTTCAATCATTTTGATGACGAGTAATTCCGGACGGAGAAGTAGTACTCCGTCCGTTCCTAAATACTCCCTCCGTCCGAAAATACTTGTCCGAGGAATGGATGTATCTAGATGTATTTTAGTTTTAGATGCATCCATTTGTATTCATTTTCGCGACAAGTATTTTCGGACGGAGGGAGTATAAGTCTTTCTAAAGATTTCAATGTGGACTACATACAGATGTATATAAACATACTTTAGAGCGTAGATTCACTCATTTTGTTTCGTATGTAGTCCGTAGTGAAATCTCTAGAAAGACTTGTATTTAAAAATGGAGAGAGTACCTTAAAAAGGTGTTCTTTTTCAAAGTGATTCGTCCAACCTTACATACGTTTTTCCTCCCTCTTTTCGTTTTGATTTTCCTCTGTCTTCCGGGGTTTTCACCGATTTCCCATGAAAACCATCTTAACTATCCCACTTTTTATTGAGTTAACAAATAAAATTATGTTGTCTTTCATAAACCAATAAAAAATGATGAAAACATGATTTTTTATTTAGGTAGTCATTGGTAGGGCTTTATAAACATTTATTTACAACCCATCAGGGTTTAAGTAATTGACTTAGCGCAGGTGAACACATTTTTCTGGATTTATTTTAGACATCCCAGCAACGTTTGTCCGGCTAGAGGAGACGTTTCCCGCGACTACGAGACGTCTATGGTAACTTCGTTAATCTTAATATGTTGTGTCAGCTCAGTACCTTTGGGTGAGTATATGCATGCGTATGAGAGCATTTGCGATTGTATTGTGTTCCAAAATAATACGGGTAGCTAAATCATGGACTAGCGTACTAGAATATCTATAAATACTCGCCACAATAGTCTTTCTATAGTGGCACCTTTATTTTTAGAGATTAGAGAGCTAGCTACTCATTTTACTTTCTTTGTTATTCAGCATGTAAGTAGATCTGCCAACGTACCGGCCCATCTCTGCGCGAAGCATGCTTGCTCGCTGATGGTCACCGAGAGCTGGACAGGTTCTAGTCCTTTTTTCCTACTCACCAGCCTCTTGGCTGATGATGCTAGGAGTTCTTTTGTTGAATAAAAAGCTCTCAATTCGAACGCAAAAAAATAAATAACATGTGACAATGCATGAGCAATTATCTATGTCATTTAAAATATAGTGTCCCTCCTACTGCTAAAAAGTATTTCGTCCAATCTTATATATGTTCCCTCCGGCTCCCATTTTTTATTTTTCCTCTCCTTTTTTATTCATCATTTTATTTCAAAATCGTCTTAACTACTCCATCTTTTATTGTCTTATCAAATAAAATCATGTTATTTGATAAGTCAATAAGTTCTTACCAAATACTCCCTACATTCGGAAATACTTGTGGGAGTAATGGATGGATGTATTTAGACCTATTTTAGTTTTAGATGCATCCATTTTTATCCATTTCCTCGACAAATATTTTCGGACAGAACGTGTAATTGTTTTTATTTAGGTAGATAAATCACAGTCGGAAACTTAAAAATATTTATTTGTATAATCACATCAGGGAAAATAAAAACACGAGCTAACGTATAAAATATTTATATCAATGTGGCAGTGCGTGGATAATTATCTAGTGAAGGAAAAAAGAAAAGGAAGAGGACGAGAGATCCTGCCTTTTTGTGCCAAAAGTGGACTTTCCATTCATCAACTAGGGGCCATGGAGGCGGTGGATCTTCGCCCTTGCCGTCGCGGAGGGCTCTACTTTCAGTTGTTCCTTTGCGTTTTGTTAGGATTTGTGTTCTGCTAACGAAGACGAGACCGCGGCGGCTCCCTGCAGATGGAACGAGATTCTCCCCGCCTAGCCCCAACCCGACGGTGTGTCTAGTATTGCCGGCGGGCGTGTGGAGGTGTGTCTCCGGCGAATCTATCCTTTGTGGATTTGCTCAGATCTGGTCGTAGTTCGTCTAAGTTCATCTGTCTTCAGATTGGATCCTTTCGATCTACGTTATTCTTCATCGGCGGCAGTTGTTGTTCTGCTGTGTTGGTCCTACAGGGCCTTAACACGACGACTTTCCGATTGTCTACTACGACAAGGTTTGCCCGACTCTGGCGAGGGAGGGGCGATGACGGTGGCGCGCCTTGGCTCGCTTCAGTGCTTGTAGTCGTCGCTACGTGGTCTACGGATTTCGATGTAAAATTTATTTGTTATGTTCGTTGTACTGCCATAATTGAAGATAAATAGATCGAAAGTTTTCTCACATCAAAGAAAAAAAACTAGCGGTGTTACAGTCTCGATTACATAAGGGAGAATCTCCTCCGGTGCATGGTGTACCCAGATAGCTGTACGAGTCGTCATACCCGTCTGAACAAGCTTATGGATGACAGTGATACTACTAGAATTATCTGTGATCCCTCTCAGATTCTGACCTGGTTACTGAAAATTTCCAGTTAGGCCTAACAAACTACTCCCTCCGTTCGGAAATACTTGTCATCAAAATGAATAAAAAAAAGTATCTAAAACTAAAATACATCTAGATACATCCCCTTTTATCCAGTTTGATGACAAGTATTTCCGGACGGAGGGAGTAGAAGAAAAGAAGTACATGTTTATTGTATACAGAATTATACTAAAAGAACATACGTACTTATGATGTTTATAATTTCCAAAAAGGAATATTCAACCAGTTCTGTGGATACATGATAGCAGTTTGTTAGTAAAACCGCGGATAGAAAACGTGATATATCTCCCATTGACAAGACAATGAAAAGTCAAATTGGTAGCACGTGGTAGACACCGTCATTTGGTTGTAATATCCTTTGGTTCTGGGTGTATATGCATCCTATATGAGTTTTCTTTAATAACTAAAAAAGTTTAGATTTTCTTGGAATAAACTAGTTTTTTTGCACTAGCATATAAAATTTGTCAAACAAAAACCAAGCGTTGACTTCAAGGCAGAAAAACAAAACTTATTTGCTATTATAGGTCACTATTCACCCTATTTTGGCTGAATTTTTTGTTTTTTCAAAGAAGTCAACGAAGGTTTTTTATTTTGTGGAATTTTTCTTACAAGTACAACCAAAGGTCAATTTTATTTCAAAAATATTTTCAGAATTTTATTTAACTACTATTTTTTCATATAGGGTGTATATATACGCATAGACCAAAAGTTTCCCTTCGATCTACAACCGCAGTTACCTAATCTAGGGGCTATACGTCCGCGGTCGCATTCGGAATAATGACCGGGCAAGCATCCAAAGTAAGCGTCCACAACCGGATTCATCAAACCAAATCCTCAAATTCATACTCTGTATATAGGGAAATTTGCAGAGGATCCAAATCTTACAAATTCCTGTCAAATTCCTTTGAATCAAATGAACCCTAAGTACTGACAGAGTACCAGCAGACCCTACCCTACGGAAAGGAGAAAAAAAAAACACGGCCCCGAGGCTCAATCCTCGCCGACACAGCGCGGCTCCGTCAGGGCACCAGCCGCCGGAGGATGGCGGCGCTGGCCGCGAGCCGCCGCCTCCTCCTCCTCCTGCTCCGGCCGGAGCCAGAGCCGTGCCTGCGCTCCCGCGCCCTTAGCCCCTATTCCGGCCGGTAACCCCTCTCCCTCGAACCTCCCCTCCCATTCCGATTTAGCGTCACCCGGCCTCAGACGGTTGTTTGCTCCCAGGGCGAGGTCGGCGGGCGGCGTCCGGCGCGCGCCTCCGCTGGTGAGCTGCCGGCGAGGTTTCTCCGATGAGGGGGGCGCGTACGCCGGTGAGAGCCGCAGCAGATTCCAAGTCTTTCTCGTCAGGCTGTGTGTATTAAAATGCAGACGTGTGACATTGCTTCTGGGTTCTTTGCCTGACAGCAGCGAAGAACAATGCTCCGGACGAGCAGTTCCTGCAGCTCTCGTTGGACGAGGGAGAAGGCGATGGCGTGGTGCCTGGAATCAGCGAAAGCGTCGTGAAGGATGCGAAGAAGAGCGCCATCGAGCTGCTTGCTGTCAGGTCAGGACTGACAGATCATAGAATGTGTTCTATTGTATTACTGAATATATATCCACCTCTGGCGATATCAGAGGAATCTCTCTGAAAACCTTCATAGAAGCAATGTGCCATTGGCTGCATATCTAGTGAATGTTCAGTAGGCGATGTTTGCCCATGAATTCGACATGATAGGTCTCGGTGTGAACATTGTGAAGTTTGTCTGTTCATCTTACACACCGAGATAGCTGGAAACGTGAGGAGAATCAGTTGTATAGAAAAAGAAAAACAGGATTTTGCTGCTTCGAAGTGCAAAACCTTTACTGTTGGGAAAACATGGTTTATTTAGGATGGTCTGGAATCCACAGTACCGCAAAGATATCGTATGCTAGTAGTAGGCTGCCTAGTCTCTTCAACTTGCCGATTTGTCGAGTACCACACAGAGTCTAAAGGAAATTTTGTGCTTTGAATTGCAGTCACTATTATTCACTTGTACGGTTGGCGCTTATATACCGCTGTTGAAACTGGACACTGAAATACGCCTTTTTGTTTATCTTGGGCAGAGCATTCAGTGTTTCTGAGCTCAGGAAGAAACTATGTGGTAAGAATTATTCTGTCGATACAGTCGATACTGTGATTGCCGATTTCAAGTCAAGGTGAGACTCCTGTTTAGTATCCTGGCACGGAAATTTGATAAACACCCATGCACGGAAATTTGATAAGCACCCATGTACATGTTTCTGAGCATATACTGGATCAACTAGCATATATATAACTGCAGATACATGTGTCTCTTCTTGCTCACCCATGGTGGCGATTATCCTAAAACTGGATTGCATTCAATAATCCAATTACTTTTTGCTAGTTGGCATTAATAACACATGTAGCGTTTTCTGTGTTACAACATCTTGTTTCTTTGTCCCCGAAGGGGTCTGTTGAATGACAGTTATTATGCGGAATCATTTTCACGATCCCGGTGGCAATCATCAACTTGGGGTCCAAGGCGTATAAAGCAGGTAGTGTTTTCTTCTTTCTTCTCTCAAATGAAACATTTGGCGTCCCATCCTTGATTTTTTTTTTTATTCCCAAGCCCTTTGTAATGAGTTAACATGTGTGTATAAACTATAAAGTATAAACCCTCTAAGAGTCATTCTCTGTCATTTGGTAATTGGTAAATGTGAACTGCTGCACCTCAGCCTTGCATTGACTTGTTCTTGTAGTCTTTTTGTTTTCCTGCAACTCTCTTAGAATAACTAGCAAATATGCCCGTGCGTTGCAACGGGAGAAAAAAAAATTACATGCCCCTACCAAAAAAGCATGGCTCAAGACTCTCCCATAACACCACCTCCACACAAATAGGTCCACATACTCTATTTCAACACGGCGCCCCAATTGTGTCACCACTTATGCTCCTTCTCACCCACATCGCCGGGGTGGCGGCGTCCATCTAATCGTGATGTGTCCAACCTTGGCCAATGCCAAGGCTATATGCTTGGCGCAAGGCAACCAATGACTATTGATGCTCTACTGGGTGCGGCTTGCAAGGAACGAACACCTAACAAACCTTCGCGGCATGCATAGAGTGTGGTTCTTCGGCTGACTATTATACGAAAACCATAAACTTTAGAGCTCATATTATCTTCACTCTCTGTTATCTTGCTTTTTGTCGTTCTTGCGCTATCTCATGTCTTTATCTTTATTAGCCAATCATCCATTTTGCACTATTTTTTATCTGCGACACACATATTTCTTGTTCCATCATTCAATCATTGGCAGATAGCTAGACAATAAAGTGGCCAAAATTATGGAGATTTTTCGTATGCCAAAAAAACATGAATTAAATGGCAGATTGTGAAGCCAATTACATTGATTATTCTAAACTTAATAATACTTCTGTTTCTAAGATAATATAGTGTTCTCCCTATAGTTGGTCAGAAGCTTTTGTTAGCCTCTGAATCAAAAAATACACATGAGTAAATAAAATCGTTGCTTCATAACCTAAAGTTGCAAGCATTTTATTTTTAGAACACAGGGAGATTGAAGCATTACAATTTAGTGATTTACCATACTATGCAGCTAGTTGTAAAAGGTTGTGTCAAAGTCAACCAAACAAATATCGGTCCAATATAAAAAAACCTTAATTTATGTGCTGAAGTGGGATATGGCAAAAAATCGTACAACAAGGTGCATGCAAACCATAATTTTGATGAATGCTTAGCAAGCTGCGTATTAGTACGTCTATAGGACAGACGTGGGATACGTGTGTGTGTGTGTATTTGGGGGAGGCACGCTTAATACACTCTTTGCCTCCTTATTTTAACATGTGATGCAATTAATTACCCTGTATTTCCTTTTTTCCGAGACAGCTCCTTAACACCTGGGGAGGTCAGAAAAGTATATAAATTGGATGGGTTAGATGTAAGGGGGCGATGTGGGAAGGCAAATTGACCTACAGATTAGCATACAACATGGCTTAGCTTGTTGGTAGCGGCATCTCATACAAAGCAGCAATATACCATATGGCAAGACTGACTTCCATGCCCAACAGTCAGTGAAGCCATGGAAAATAATACTGCAAAAGCTCGGTCTGTTACATGTATCTGTGTAGCAGTCAAAACACGGATTCCCGTTGACATCAATTTTGTGCTTAATTTCATGGAGATGCTGCGATCATTCATCAAGTATCTCATGTTTATTTTCTTACCAATCAGGCGCTTCGCCAAAAAGGGGTGCCAGATGCCGAAGTGGACCAGGCGACAAGGAGCGTGTTCCAGGACGACCGTGGTGACGAAAACCAAGCCACACATGGCCTCTCAGAAGCTTCCATGGATCATCTCTTTGCTCAGGCCGCGAAGCAGTGGGTGCGAGGGAGCAGCTTGCCCCTGGAGAAGCGGCGTGCGCGTATCGTGAGGTGGCTTCAGTACAGAGGGTTCAGCTGGGGCGTGACCAACTCCATTATCAGGAAGCTGGAGGCACAGCACCCTCCCTGACCTGAGCCTTCTGCTCTACATTGTTTTCGTTGTAAGATAGTGCAGTGTGGAGTATCTGCTGCTAGAAGCAACCTCTGTCTGCTCATTCTAGTTCCTGATTAACATGATATGTTGATATAATGATTGCTTTGAACCCTTTCTTCTCCGTATTACTGTGACATCCTAATTGGAGACTGGTCAGGAACATCTGATGCACATGGAATGAGCGAATCACGCATGATGAACATCGTAAATGCAAGGTGGAATATAAGAATGTCATTGTTCATGCATATTTATCGGTTCTTTGATAACAGTGGTTGAATGCCGGCATCATGTTCTCTCATGGCCCAATCATGTTTTCAGCTGATTTTTGCATGGAATTTTGAATATATCAGCATTCACTACCCTAGCCCCAAACTTACACCAGACTAGCACAGATATACTATGGGGCCGCAAAAACAGAATCACGACAAGATCAGGTCACAGAATGTGGATTCCTCCACTGAACGGAGCATGAGAAAGTTCTAACTGTATATTCACTGTAGCCATCCATCTAGCATAAAATCTAAATAGAAAAGTAACAGGTTACGGTACATTTACAACACTACATTGGAAGAACTGTATTGGTGCCTCGCTGCCCGGACACACTGCTTGATGCTCCTCGGCTCATCGGTTATGATAGGCGGTCCTGGAAAGCGCAAACGCATCAGGAATTACATCCAAGCATCATCTTTAGCTATGACCAAGGCTGATAGGGGAATATAGCAGGTTAAAGTTAGGGATACCTGTACAGTTGGGCCAGTATACATGCCAGGGCGCATGTTAATGTACACAGGTGAGCTTATGGCTTCAATCCAGGCATAGTTATCTGGGCTATCGACTGTCTTTGCGCGTCCACTTGCTGCAGTTTGTGCATCACACGAAATCATGAGAAGCTAGAAGATGTGAGAGCAGACTGGAAATTAAGAGTATCCAGACAAGATGAAAAACCATCAAGAGCTCTAGGATGTTAGGATACTACAATCGGATAGTTTCTCAAATTGAGAATGAACAAACAGAACATTAAAGAATGTTGGTTGAAGGACCTAAATCACCAACCTATGAGTTAAGACACTAAACGGCAAAAACAACATGTTTTGGCAAATTATAGTCGATATACCTCAGCTTGCTACTATAGGCAACATGCTAAATCTTGACCTGTCACCAATCTGTGGCAATAGGATCAGCATGCATTCCCCAGCGTGGCAGGTATGTCATGCTTGGCATGAGCAGACCTAACCTAACCACCAAAGTTGGCAATCTTGCTCATGCCAAAGGGTAATGTATACCCCACTAGATCTATATGTCCTACATGCCATGTGCATACCCATACCAAGAGCCACTTCTGGAAATAGCAGGCTGTTGAATTTGCTAAGGACACTAAAATGGGTATGTTCGGTGCTCCTCTAAGGGTGTTCCTGTGCTACTTAAGCACAAAAAAAAATGCAGAATCTAGAAACTATGTGTTACGGCCGTAGAGGCCCACCGGGCAATCTTAGCCCACAAGTTATCTTAGGATTAATTCGTGCGCAAGTTATCTAGGTTATAAATATAAGTTGTAAGACTCTTTTCAGATCAAGCAATAAGAAGATCATTATCTCTATTGCCCGGCTCCCAGAGGAGCCGGAACCCTAGCCGCCTCTAACCCTAGCCGCCGCCATCTCCCTCCTCTTCCGCGACGGCGCCCAACCGCCGGCGCGGCAGCTCATCGCCACGCCCAGCTCCTCTTTCCCTACTTCCTCGGCCCGAGGAGCGTAACCCTAGCTCCTAACACCTTGGTATCAGGTAACCGGGTTCGACCATGTCTTCGCCGCCTCCAATTCCGCCATTACCGTCACCACCGCCGCTGCCCGTCAACTCCAGCACCGCCGCTGCCACCAACTCCAGCACCGCCGCCGCTTCGCGCGGGCGCCACGGCGTCGCTCTCGGCGCCAACCTCCCGGCACCGGCACCGCGCCGGGACACGGCGCCACCAGCTCCCGTCAACACACGCTGCCGCCGCCACCTCCTCACCGCGCGGCGAGTTCACCGGAGGCCATGGCGGCGTGCTCAACGACCTCGTCACGCGGTCCGTGGCATCCACTCTACAGCAAGTCCGTGCGGGCACCTCCACCACTCCATCCAGCCGTGGCATGGTCGCCAGGCGCCGCCACAGTACTCGATCGGGGGGCCATCACCGGCTACCGGCGCTTCTCCTCCGGCGGCCTCGGCGCCGCCTTACCACATGATGGCGGCACCGACACTCATGGCGCCACCCGCGCCGCCACCGCCGCCAGGCCCGCGATGGCGATCTGGCCGCCCGTCCGCGCCCGATGGCGCGCCGCCCGCACTCGCGGCGCCACCCGCCCGCCACCGCCACCAGGCCCGCGATGGCGGCACGACTGCGCCGTCCTCTCTGCGGCACGTGCGGCAGCGCCACAACCGCCCCACCCAGCCTTAGCTCGGGCCGGTCCGCCGAGCGGACTTCCGATCTAGGAGGTCCGCTTTCCGTCGTCACCGTCTCCACTTCGGTGGCTCCACAGACGCCCCTCCACCGGCGTCGGGTTCCCGATTCGGCTGGCGTCGGGCGCCACGGGAACTACGCCGCCTTCCCACCATGGACCAAGCACCGTCGCCGCTCTCCGCACCGCCGAGGCGATGGGCCATGGCGCGCCAAACCAGCAGCCGCCCGGTTCGCCAAGCTCGACCGCCACTTATGATGGCTCGGACGACCCGCTTAATCGCTCAATCGGTGTGACCAGCTTCTTCCGGCGGCGCACACCACCGTTAGAGCGCGCTTGGCGGCTTCCTACCATCTCCGCGAGGCCGCCAGACATGGTACTACGCCCTCGGCGGGGCGAGGCGGCATGCCCCCGTGGGAGCACTTCCGCGAGCTGTGCCTTCTTCGCTTCGGACCGCCATTACGCGGGAGCCGATTGGCCGAGTTGGGCCGCCTGCCTTTCACCTCCATAGTGCAGGATTTCGCCGACCGCTTCCAGGCCTTGGCGTGTCACGCGCCAGGTGTGACGGCCCTGCAGCGGGCTGAGCTCTTCATCGGCGGCCTTTCGGATCACATTCGCGTCGACGTGGAGGTTCACGGACCCCAGGATCTCTAGTCAGCCATGTACTACGCCCGCGTTCGAAGCGCCGCGGTGGCCATCGGCGAGAATCACCGTCCGGACGGCTGGTCGCTACCGGCCGGATTCGCGCAGGTCGGCTGCTGCAAAGCTGCGCGCCCTCGCCGCAACCGCGGACGCCCGTTCCGCCGGCTCACCTCAGCCGAGCTACTCGAGCGTCGCCGCCAAGGGTTGTGCTTCAACTGCGACGAGCCCTACATGCCCGGACATGCCTGCCCGCGACTCTTCTACCTGGAGGTTGCAGACTACATTCGGAGGACGCCGTCGCCGCCGACCGACCGCCCAAATTGTTGAGAGGTGTTTGACGCTGGTTGATCGTCTCGAGGAGTCATAGCGCTTCCCCACCTTACAGCTCGAGGACGAGCTGTTTGTGCAAAGGGAGAAGTGTTACGGCCGTAGAGGCCACGGGCAATCTTAGCCCACAAGTTATCTTAGGATTAATTGCATGCGCAAGTTATCTAGGTTATAAATATAAGTTGTAAGACTCTTTTCAGATCAAGCAATAAGAAGATCATTATCTCTATTGCCTGCTCCCGAGGAGCCGGAACCCTAACCGCCTCTAACCCTAGCCGCCATCTCCTCCTCTTCCGCGACGGCGCCCAACCACATGGCCTGCCGCTCATCGCCACGCCCAGCTCCCTCTTTCCCCTACTTCCTACGGCCCAGAGGAGCCAGAACCCTAGCTCCTAACACTATGAAAAACCGATTTTTGTTGAAAACCTTAATACAATACAAATCTTCAATGACTCAAAATATCAAGATCAAATTCGATTTACAACTCGAGAAACAAAAAAGACAAATCTGATTGTGCATAGTGCATAACTCAATTTTGTTGTGGACAGTATATGTTTGGTACTATTCACCGTCTAATTTTCCTTTTCTTTATCTAAGAACTGAGTTTTCATATAAAAGTTTGAGGCATGGTAGATGCATCTTGCATCAATGTTACAAAAATAAAAGCAGACTTTTTATAATCTTTTGGATATAGTTTTACATGTAGATACTAGATAGCACAGAAGCACCATAAGAAGAGGAAGCACTGGATATCTCCTTGGATCCTAAAGAAGGAGCAAGGGCCATGTTTCGATGTCCAGGGTCATTTAAATGCTCCAAATACACATCGCAATTCCATTAGAGAGTTTGTACAGATGAGCCACCATACTGGTGTTTGCTACATCCAGTCTCTGATTCAAAGTGAAATCAACTGATTGGTTGCTGCCATCCTGTAACATCACTTACATGCATCATAAATATACCTTCACTCCTAGAAAACCAAGAGTGACCTCACACCTACACTGGTACTTTCATGGGCAAGAGTGTGATCAAATCAATCAGTTGCATTGTTTCCCTAAACCACGGTTCCCGCCTTTTCATTGACAAGATTTACGAGGCAATTATTATTTCTAGGATCATCAAACTAAAAGGCACATTAACAAATAATATATGCTTCCAGAAATAAATATCTCTGATGGATGATGCATAGCTACTACCAAAGAGTGAATTTAGTTAAGGAATTAGCAATGAGCTCACCATGAAAACAAACATGCGCTATACTGAAAAGGAGGAGTTTCACTTACAGAAGCTAGAAAACGGATAATCATTAAAATAGGTGCAAATTCGACCAGCATCTTCAGCGTATGGTGGGGCAAGTACATCAAGAACAGCACAAGAGGCAACTGAAGTGAAGGAGTGTAGGTTCCCGCCACTTTGGGGATACAAAACGGTAGTTGGACATGGAGCAGTAAGAACATCATCTGCATGTAACTTGGCTAGCTTCACTGCATTTGAGCAATAAACACATTAAATATTTCAGGCTAGCAATACACCTTTTGAAGATCTGACTTTGAAATATGATGAACACATGGAAACAACCACTAAAATGATTTGAACAATTGTAAGCCGTAACTAACATATGTCAGCCCATAAAAAAAGCCGATCAAAAAGAACCAACAGATTCAGGTGACGAAATGCAGTAGTATTGGACCATTGGTACTACGACACAGCTCACAGTGTTCATTAGTTCGCTGCTTGGAAGTGGAAACCAAGCAGAAGAAATATTATACTGTAAGAAATAAGGACCGAACAGGCGAACACAGACTTTGCATGCAGTATTTATAACTGATAAGGAATGAAATAAGCAAAACAAATATTTAAACTTGAAGTAGAGCAAAAATTAACCTTGTCGATTACTCGCTAGAACAGTAGGCTCTACCCAGTCATATGATTTCACATGCATCGAACCATACAGGATTTTGCTCAATACAGTCATTCCTGGATGATCATGGAGAGGAATGACGGCTGAAGTTGGCAAGCAGAATATTCCAATCTGCAAAAACACATAGAAAACACCAGGAAAAAAGTTAAAATGGCCTCTACAAGCTATAACTAGCAAGTGCCCTGTAGTATTTATTGCTACTAAAAGAGTTATAATGAAGCAAAAATTTAAAATGTAGAAGAAATTACAATATGAAATTATAAGTTGTTTCAAAAGATAAGATAGGTTTCCAAAGCTGATGGCAGAGTCACAATGGTAAACATGGCCAGTTATTACAGAGGTACATTGAAGGTTGCAAACCTCAACAGATAAATATGACTTATAAAATACAGAGGGACACCGAAGTGGATATGTACTTTGAGTATTACAAAGGGGCAGCGGGGAGAAAATATTTTCCAGTGGGGAAAATATTTGGGATTGGACATCAAACCAGCAGCATGCTACAAATCTAGAGCAAGCTCGATATCCTTGACATGCGTTTGTTCACAAAGCAGCAGCAATGAGGTTACAATTAATACCACGCTCGTCGGAAATCGAATGGTTGTCAGTATGTATGGATGTATGTCACAAATGATACCAACTATTTCAAGGCAAAGGTTGTCCGACGAGTGCTGACTGCAGCAACAGGATAAGCAAGGGAACTTACAGAGAAGGCGTCGCACTCGTAGACGTGCAGGTAGGTGATGGGCTGCGCCCACCTGGCCGCCCTGGCCGCGCCCTTGACGAAGGTGGAGTCGAAGAACCCGTGCCCGCCGCCGCCGCCGCCGTCCCCGAGGCTGTCGTCCCTGAGCCCGACGTCCGCGGGGCTGATGGTGTCTGCACATAACCGACCGCGCACGTTGAGGAGCATAGGAGGAGGCAGAGGCTACGCGAGGAGCATAGATGGACAGGGCGGCCATGGCTAGGCAGATGGAGAAGGGGAGGAGGAGGGCCGGGGGTTACCCATGAGCGAGGATATGGCGCGGACAGCGCTGGCCGGCGGAGGGGCGGCCGGGGACGCGGCGGAGGAGGGGGAGGGGAAGGTGCGCTTGCAGAGGTCGTAGAGCGCCTGCACCCGCGACGACTGCGCCCGCGCTGGCGCGCCCCACGCCATTGGGTCCGAGCAGGGGCGCGCGGGCGGCGCTAAGATTGGATGCCTCCGGCGACCGGCGGCGAGCGCGGCGGGGAGACTGCCAAGGGGGTCGGGTGGTTTCGGGGTGGAACGATAACGAGCGGTTTTTCTGGTGGGTGCCGTGGGCGGCGGGCGGCGCCCACTGTTTGGCCTTTTCTGGTTTCGTGTGCTCCCGTGCGCCTCACCAGCTCCCTCCATCTCGAGGTAGCAAATCTCCGCTTCAAATGTGGGCCGACGAAAGGGTTTCCTTCCTGACCCACTTCAAACGGCCTTGTTCTCCGGCTATGGAAAGTTTCAGCTTTCTTGTCGATGGACACCACAGCACACTGAATCCACACGTTGTGGAGAGTCACGCCTTAAAATCTCAAATAGTTGTATTCGAATTCAGACTTATATAACGGGGAAACATTTTTTTAAACACGAGTCCTATAAACCGGGAAGGAGGGAGTATTTTCGGTATAGATATCCGGCGAACGTTCGCTGGGGCTGGGGTCCCGGCAAACGCCCCTAGATAAGATAGTGACGGTTTTGTAAAAATGCCGCCACCAGCCACATAAAATGCCATCCGGAGCGTTCGCACTTGCCATCCCTCTTGGTGACTGTTCGCCAGGGATTGGGGTCCTTTATTTTTTTAGAAAATGATTAGGGAAGCAGACCTCACAATCATAGATATACACTCATTTTTATGAACACACGCACGCATGTGCAATGGAGTTGTTTGACCCTTGCGATTTTAAACCACATCCTGAGAATCTGGCTTGTAGACTTTAGGATGATGGAACTGGCTTAGTTGGTTTTGTGAGCTATCGGGGTTGATGACTCTGTGCCTTTGTCCATTTGGTCTCCAATAGGTCATATGTATCGTCAGTTTTTAATTTTCAATAGTTTGTAATCATAGACAATGTGGTTGTTGTTCGTAGAATTCGGAGGAGTCCTCCTTATCCAAAAAAGCGTAAGTCTCTCTACCATCATGTATCATGTTCAAGATGAATGCATCCAACCATATGCATCACAATGAAACTACCATCCCTGATTCATCCAATGGTATGTGCATCAAACGAAGCAATCAATACAATGCATATGAGGCAAGAATGTACAGTGTCTTGGTTGGCAATTTTGTTGAACGGGACCAAGGCATGCCCGGTTCCAGCATTTTTCGATGTTGTCTGCTCCTCTTGGAGTTGTGGAGAGTTGTGCACAACCATCCGGGATGCCGGCCCACTGGGAGGCCAGGATGGAGTTGGGCTCGGTTGAAGACTACTTCCTTCTTGCGGTTACGGAGGTGGTAGCCAAGCCGGCGCGCCCAGGTCCATGTCACCGGCCTTCTCCACAGCTTCACGGACACGCTGCCGGGTGCGCCGGTACCTCTGGACGACATTCTCCGCCTTGAAACAGATGACGGTCAGGAGCGAAATGGACTCCACCGAAGCATCGTTCATGCCGGTGGTGGAGGAGGAGGTGCTCGGCGTCAACATCTAAGACACCAGAATCAGACGACAACGCCGACGGGAGCAAGGGTGGACAAGGATGACGATATAGATGCGGGACGAGGGCTGTCGATTTGATGACTGGTCAGTTTAAGCGGATTTGAAATAGGTCTGACCTATCGGATTCGACGTGACGGACGCGTTCGGGTGTCCCCAAATTCGCCCCACGTACAGGCTAGGTTTGAGGGGTGTTGGTGTTGGGAATCATGAAAAACAAAAAAAAATCTACGCACATGCAATAATCTATCCATGAAGATGCATAGCAACGAGGGAAATAGTGTGTCTACATACCCTCGTAGACCGTAAGCGGAAGCGTTTAACAACGAGGTTGATGTGGTCGAACTTCATCGTGCTCCAACCGATCAAGTACCAAACGCACGGCACCTTCACGTTTCACACACGTTCAGCTCGGTGACGTCCCTCGCCTTCTTGATCCAGCAAGACATCAAGGTAGTAGATGAGTTCAGTCAGCACAACGGCGTGGTAACGGTGATGGTGAAGTGATCTCCGCAGTGCTTTGCCTAAGCACAACAAAATTGGGGGGGGGGGGGGTAAACGGTGGAGGGGGGCGCCGCACACGGCTAGGCAATTGTCTGGGTTATGCTAGGGCACCCCTGCTACGTCTTGAGCTTGCGTTGGTTTTCCTCGAAGAGGAGAGGGTGATGCAGCAATAGTAGCGTAAGTATTTCTCTCAGTTTTTGAGAACCAAGGTATCAATCCAGTAGGAGGCTCCTCAAAAGTCTCACACAGCTACACAAACAAACTGAGAACTCGCAACCAACGCAATAAAGGGGTTGTCAATCCCTTCACGGCCACTTGCAAAAGTGAGATCTAATAAAGATAGTAAGATAAGATAAATATATTTTTTGGTATTTTATAATACAGATGCAAAAAGTAAAGATGCAAATGAAAGTAGATTAGAAGCAAATATGATAAGAGATAGACCCGGGGGCCATAGGTTTCACTAGTGGCTTCTCTCAAGATAGCATAAGTATTACGGTGGGTGAAAAAATTACTGTCGAGCAATTGATAGAAAAGCGAATAGTTATGAGATTATCTAGGCATGATCATGTATATAGGCACCACGTCCGTAACAAGTAGACCGACTCCTGCCTGCATCTACTACTATTACTCCACACATTGACCGACTCCTGCCTGCATCTAGAGTATTAAGTTCATAAGAATAAGTAACGCATTAAGCAAGATGGCATGATGTAGAGGGATAAACTCAAGCAATATGATATAAACCCCAACTTGTTATCCTCGATGGCAACAATACAATACGTGCCTTGCAACCCTTTCTGTCACTGGGTAAGGACACCGCAAGATTGAACCCAAAGCTAAGCACTTCTCCCATGGCAAGAAAGATCAATCTAGTAGGCCAAACCAAACTGATAACTCGAAGAGACTTGCAAAGATAACTCAATCATACATAAAAAAATTCAGAGAAGATTCAAATATTATTCATAGATAAACTTGATCATAAACCCACAATTCATCGGATCTCGACAAACACATCGCAAAAAGAGTTTACATCGAATAGATCTCCACAAGAGAGGGGGAGAACATTGTATTGAGATCCAAAAAGAGAGAAGAAGCCATCTAGCTAATAACTATGGACCCGTAGGTCTGTGGTAAACTACTCACAACTCATCGGGGGGGGCAAGGACGTTGATGTAGAAGCCCTCCATGGTCGATTCCCCCTCCGGCAGAGTGCCGGCGAAGGCTCCGAGATGAGATCTTGCGGATACAAAAGGTTGCGGTGGTGGAAATTGTGTTTCGTCTGCTCTCTGGATGTTTTCGGGGTACGTAGGCTTATATAGGAGGAAGAAGTACATCGGTGGACGCCCGAGGGGCCCACGAGACAGGGGGCGCGCCCTCCTATCTCGTGGGAGCCTCGGCTGCTTCTTGACTTGCACTCCAAGTCCTCTGGATCATGTTCGTTCCAAAAATCACGCTCCCGAAGGTTTCATTCCGTTTGGACTCCGTTTGATATTCCTTTTCTTTGAAATACTGAAATAGGAAAAAAAACAGCAATACGGGTTGGGCCTCCGGTTAGTAGGTTAGTCCCAAAAATGATATAAATGTGTAAAATAAAGCCCATAAACATCCAAAAAGGGGTAATATAATAGCATGGAACAATAAAAAATTATAGATACGTTGGGGACGTATCAAGCATCCCCAAGCTTAATTCCTGCTCGTCCTCGAGTAGGTAAATAATAAAAAGAGAACTTTTGATGTGGAATGCTACCTAGCATAATTCATAATGTAATTTTCTTTATTGTGGCATGAATGTTCAGATCCAAATGATTCAAAATAAAAGTTCATATTGATAAAATAAATAGTAACACTTCAAGCATACTAATCAAAGTAATCATGTCTTCTCAAAATAACATGGCAAAAGAAAGTTCATCCCTACAAAATCATATAGTTAGGCTATGCTTCATTTTCGTCACACAAAGATGTTCCCAACTTCTATACCCCCGATGACAAGCCAAGCAATTGTTTCGTACTTAAATAATCTCAAACTTTTTCAACCTTCACGTAATACATGAGCGTGAGCCATGGATATAGCACTATGGGTGAAATAGAATATGATGATGGGGATTGTGTGGACAAGACAAAAAAAGGAGAAAGTCTCACATTGACGAGGATAATCAACGGGCTATGGAGATGCCCATCAATTGATGTCAACATGAGGAGTAGGGATTGCCATGCAACGGATGCACTAGAGCTATAAATGAATGCTCAACAAAAGAAAACTAGTGGGTGTGCATCCAACTTGCTTGCTCACGAAGACCTAGGGCATTTGAGGAAGCCCATCGTAGAAATATACAAGCCAAGTTCTATAATGAAAAATTCCCACTGGTATGAAAAAGACAACTTATGAGACTCACTATATGCAGAACATGGTGCTACTTTGAAGCACAATATATGAGACTCACTACATGAAGAACAATGTGCTACTTTGAAGCACAAGTGTGGAAAAAGAGATAGTAGCATTGTCCTTTTATTTATTTTCTTTTTTTCTTTTTATTTTTTATTTTTTCTTTTTTTTTCTTTTTTTGGGCCTTTCTTTTTTCTTTTGGTCTTTATTTTTTTCCTTTTTTGGGCAATGCTCTAATAGTGATGATCATCACACTTTCAATGATTACAATATAAGAATTACAACTCGAAACTAGAACAAGATATGACTCTATATGAATGCCTCCGGCGGTGTACCGGGATGGTGCAATGAATCAAGAGTGACATGTATGAAAAATAATGCATGGTGGCTTTGCCACAAATACTATGTCAACTACATGATCATGCAATGGCAATATGACAAAAGTAAAGTATGTCATGATGATGGTAAATGGAACAGTGGAAAGTTGCATGGGAATATATCTCGGAATGGCTATGGAAATGCCATAATAGGTAGGTATGGTGGCTGTTTTGAGGAAGATATAAGGAGGTTTATGTGTGATAGAGCGTATCGTATCACGGGGTTTGGATGCACCAGCGAAGTTTGCACCAACTCTTAAGGTGAGAAAGGGCAATGCACGGTACCGAAGAGGCTAGCAATGGTGGAAAGGTAAAAGTGCGTATAATCCATAGACTCAACATTAGTCAAAAGAACTCATATACTTATTGCAAAAATTTAGAAGTCATCAAAAATCAAGTACTACGCGCATGCTCCTAGGGGGGTAGATTGGTAGGAAAAGACCATCGCTCATCCCCGACCGCCACTCATAAGGATGCACAAGCCAGGTACACTTCATGTTTCAAATTTGTTACACAACTTTAACCATACGTGCATGCTACGGGATTTGCTAACTTCAACACAAGCATTCTTTAAATTCATAATCACCCAACTAGCATGACTTTAATATCACTACCTCCATATCTCAAAACAGTTATCAAGTATCAAATTGACATAGCATCCAATTCACTTCCTATGATAGTTTTTATTATACCCAACTTGGATGCCTACCATTCTAGGACCAATTTTATAACCATAGCAAATACCATGCTGTTCTAAAAGACTCTCAAAAAGATATAAGTGGAGCATGAGAGACTAGTAATTTCTTCAAAATTAAGACACCACCGTGCTCTAAAAGATATAAGTGAAACACTAGAGCAAAAACTATCAAGCTCAAAAGATATAAGTGAAGCACATAGAGTATTCTAGCAAATTCTAATCAAATAGACTTCTCCCAAAAGGTGTGTACAGCAAGGATGATTGTGGTAAACTAAAAAGCAAAGACTAATATAATACACGACGCTCCAAGCAAAACACATATCATGTGGCGAATAAAAATATAGCTCCAAGTAAAGTTACCAATGAACAAAGACGAAAGAGGGGATGCCTTCCCGGGGCATCCCCAAGCTTAGGATTTTGGCTATCCTTGAATATCTTGGGGTGCCTTGGGCATCCCCAAGCTTAGGCTCTTGCCACCCTTTATTCCATAGTCCATAAAAGCTTTACCCAAAACTTGAAAACTTCACAACACAAAACTCAACAGGAAATCTTATAAACTCCGTTAGTGAAAGAAAACAAAACCACCACATAAGGTACTGTAATGAACTCATTTTTTATTTATTTTAGTGTTAAACCTACTGTATTCCAACTTCCCTATGGTTTATAAACTATTTTACTAGCCATAGATGCATCGAAATAAGCAAACAACACACGAAAAACAGAATCTGTCAAAAACAAAACAGTCTGTAGCAATCTGTAACTAACGCAAACTTCTGGAACTTTAAAAATCCTACCAAAATAGGAAGTCCTGGACAATTTGTTTATTGATCAGAAGAAAAAAGAATAAACTCAAAATCACATTCCTGTGATTTAACAAAATTATAATCGTGCACTCAAAGTTTCTGTTTTTCAGCAGAATCAAATCAACTATCATCATAGGTTATCCTATAGGTTCTACTTGGCACAAACACTAATTAAAAGATAAAAACACATCTAAACAGAAGGTAGATGCAAGATTTATTAAATAACAGCAAGGAAAAATATTGGGTTGTCTCCCAACAAGCGCTTTTTTTAAAGCCTTTTTAGCTAGGCATTGAGATTTCAACGATGCTCACATGAAAGACAAGAATTGAAGCACAAAGAGAGCATCATAAAACATGTGACAACCGCACTTAAGTCTAACATACTTCCTATGAATAGGCATCTTGTAAGCAAACAAATTATCAAGGCAAGCAAAAACTAGCATATGCAAGGAAGAACAAAGAGATGATAGCAATCTCAACATGAAGAGAGGTAATTTAGTAACATGAAAACTTCTACAACCATAATTTCCTTTCTCATAATAATTACATGTAGGATCATAAGCAAATTCAACAAAATAGCTATCACATAACATATTCTCAACACGATCCACATGCATGTAAAGTTGACACTCTTCCAAAATAGTGGGATTATCATTAACTAAAGTCATGACCTCTCCAAACCCACTTTTATCAAAAATATAATAAGATTGAACATTCTCCAAATATGTGGGATCTAAAGTTAACACTCTTCCAAACCAACTTTCAATATTATTGCAAACACTATTATCAATCTCATATTCATCATGGGGCTTAAATAAATTCTCAAGATCATAAGAAGAATCACCCCAATCATGATTATTGCAACAAGTAGTAGACATAGCAAAACTAGCATCCCCAAGCTTAGGGTTGTGCATACTATTAGCACAATTGACATCAAGAGAATTTATAGTAAAATCATTGCAATCATGCTTTTTATTCAAGGAGCCATCGTGAATCTCTTCATAAATTTCTTCATCACAATTTTCAGATTCACGAATTTCAAGCAAAACTTCATAAAAATAATCTAGTGCACAAAACTCATTAGCAATTGGTTCGTCATAATTGGGTCTCGTAAAAAGATTAGCAAGCGGATGAGGATCCATAGATCCTAGGTTCTCTGTTTAGCAATAAATAAGCATCTATTCCAACCAAACGAGCAAACGAAAGGGCAAGCAAAAGAGAGAAGAGATTGGGAAAGAGAGGGCGAATAAAACGATAAGGGTGAAGTGGGGGAGAGGAAAACGAGAGGCAAATGACAAATAATGTAAATGCGAGGGAGATGGGTTTGTGATGGGTACTTGGTATGTCTTGACTTGAGCGAAGACCTCCCCGACAACGGCGTCAGAAATCCTTCTTGCTTCGTCTTGAGCTTGCGTTGGTTTTCCTCAAAGAGGAGAGGGTGATGCAGCAATAGTAGCGTAAGTATTTCCCTCAATTTTTGAGAATGAAGGTATCAATCCAGTAGGAGGCTCCTCAAAAGTCCCACGCACCTACACAAACAAACTGAGAACTCGCAACCAACGCAATAAAGGGGTTGTCAATCCCTTCACGGCCACTTGCGAAAGTGAGATCTAATAAAGATAGTAAGATAAGATAAATATATTTTTGGTATTTTATAATATAGATGCAAAAAGTAAAGATGCAAATGAAAGTAGATTGGAAGCAAATATGATAAGAGATAGACCCGGGGGCCATAGGTTTCACTAGTGGCTTCTTTCAAGATAGCATAAGTATTACAGTGGGTGAACAAATTACTGTCGAGCAATTGATAGAAAAGCGAATAGTTATGAGATTATCTAGGCATGATCATGTATATAGGAATCACGTCCGTAACAAGTAGACCGACTCCTGTCTGCATCTACTACTAATACTCCACACATCGACCGACTCCTGCCTGCATCTAGAGTATTAAGTTCATAAGAACAGAGTAACACATTAAGCAAGATGACATGATGTAGAGGGATAAACTCAAGCAATATGATATAAACCCCAACTTGTTATCCTCGATGGCAACAATACAATACGTGCCTTGCAACCCTTTCTGTCACTGGGTAAGGACACCGCAAGATTGAACCCAAAGCTAAGCACTTCTCCCATGGCAAGAAAGATCAATCTAGTAGGCCAAACCAAAATGATAATTCGAAGACACTTGCAAAGATAACCCAATCATACATAAAAGAATCCAGAGAAGATTCAAATATTATTCATAGATAAACTTGATCATAAACCCACAATTCATCGGATCTCGACAAACACACCGCAAAAAGAGTTTACATCGAATAGATCTCCACAAGAGAGGGGGAGAACATTGTATTGAGATCCAAAAAGAGAGAAGAAGCCATCTAGCTAATAACTATGGACCCGTAGGTCTGTGGTAAACTACTCACAACTCATCGGAGGGGCAAGGATGTTGATGTAGAAGCCCTCCGTGGTCGATTCCCCCTCCGGCAGAGTGCCGGCGAAGGCTCCAAGATGAGATCTCGCGGATACAGAAGGTTACGGTGGTGGAAATTGTGTTTCGTCTGCTCCCTGGATGTTTTCGGGGTACGTAGGCTTATGGAGGAAGAAGTACGTCGATGGACGCCCCAGGGACCCACGAGACAGGGGGCGCGCCCTATAGGGGGGTGCGCCCTCCTGTCTCGTGGGAGCCTCGGCTGCTTCTTGACTTGCACTCCAAGTCCTCTGGATCACGTTCGTTCCAAAAATCACGCTCCCGAAGGTTTCATTCCGTTTGGACTCCGTTTGATATTCCTTTTCTTCGAAATACTGAAACAGGCAAAAAAACAGCAATACGGGCTGGGCCTCCGGTTAGTAGGTTAGTCCCAAAAATGATATAAATGTGTAAAATAAAGCCCATAAACATCCAAAAGGGGTAATATAATAGCATGTAACAATCAAAAATTATAGATACATTGGAGACTGAAAGATCGAGGATGTCGCCTAGAGGGGGGGGTGAATAGGCGTTTTAAAATAATTACAGTTTAGGCTTGAACAAATGCGGAATAAACCTAGCGGTTAATTTGTCAAGCACAAAACCTAAAACAACTAGGCTCACCTATGTGCACCAACAACTTATGCTAAGCAATATAAGCAACTATGTGATAGCAAGATATATGACAAAGAACAATATGACTATCACAAAGTAAAGTGCATAAGTAAAGGGGCTCGGGTAAGAGATAACCGAGGCACGCGGAGACGACGATGTATCCCGAAGTTCACACCCTTGCGGATGCTAATCTCCGTTTGGAGCGGTGTGGAGGCACAATGCTCCCAAAAGCCACTAGGGCCACCAGAATCTCCTCACGCCTCGCATAATGCAAGATGCCGTGATTCCACTAAGGGACCCTTGAGGCGGTCACCGAACCCACAAATGGCAACCCTTGGGGGCAGTCACCGAACCCGTACACTTTGGCAACCCTTGGGGGCGGTCACCACTACCCGTCAAATTGCTCGGGGCAATCTCCACAACCTAATTGGAGACCCCGACGCTTGCCCGGAGCTTTACACCACAATGATTGAGCTCCGAACACCACCAACCGTCTAGGGCACCCAAGCACCCAAGAGGAACAAGCTCAAGGGCACCAAGCACCCAAGAGTAATAAGCTTCTCAAACTTCACTTCCACGTATCACCGTGGAGAACTCAAACCGATGCATCAAATGCAATGGCAAGGGCACACGGAGTGTCCAAGTCCTTCTCTCTCAAATCCCACCGAAGCAACTATGCTAGGGAGGAAAATGAGAGGAAGAACAAGAAGGAGAACACCAAGAACTCCAAGATCAAGATCCAAGGGGTTCCCCTCACATAGAGGAGAAAGTGATTGGTGGAAATGTGGATCTAGATCTCTCTCTCTTTTCCTCAAAACTAGCAAGAATCCATGGAGGGATTGAGAGTTAGCAAGCTCGAAGAAGGTCAACAATGGGGGAAGAACACGAGCTCAAAGGATAAGGTTCAATGGGGAAGAAGACCCCCTTTTATAGGTGGGGAAAAAACCAACCGTTATGCTCACAGCCCGCATCAAGCGGTAGTACCGCTTGACATCACGGTACTACCGCTAGGGGTAGCGGTACTACTGCTAGGGGTAGCGGTACTACTGCTTGCGAGCGGTACTAAAAAATTACATCCGTGCCTACCACCGCTGGACTTGTGACGAGATTTTGGTCCCGAGCGGAAGTAGCCACGGAAGTAGCCGCGGTAGTACTGCTCCAAGCGGTAGTACCGCTCCCAAGGGCGGTAGTAAAAAATTACTTCCGCTCCTACCCGCGGTAGTACCGCTGCAGCCTTTTCAGAACACCAAAACTACCACAACTTCTTCATTCGGACTCCGAATTCGACGAAACCAAGTTTGTTGGAAAGCTAGCGACAAGGGCTAACACAATCTTGATAGAAATACCAATAATAAGCAAATGATAAAAGGCCAAAAAGAAAATGGTGAGAACCCTTCCTCGGATAAGACCGGTAAAACCTCCAACACCGAAAACATCATAGAAGACGCATGCAAACTCCGTTTTCGATGAACTCAAGCTTGTCATCAAGATGACCATAAGCTCTAAGACTCACAAAGAGAACCAAACAAGAACCAAGAAACATGATGCAAGGATGCAATGGTTTGAGCTCTCGAAGAACGATACGATCAAGTTACTCACTTGAGAGCCCCCCTTGATAGTACGGTTATCGATCCTATAACCCGGTCTCCCAACTACCACCATGAGACCGGTAAAATAGAAAACCTATCAAGGGCAAACCTTTGCCTTGCACATGATCCACTTGAGCTAGATGATGACGATCTTGACTCCCTCAAGTTGGACCTCCTTTCTTGATTGCGTTGGCTCGATGAAGACTAGATGATTGCTCCCCCATAGTCCACTATGGGTGAGCCACTCTTTGGCACATCTTCACAAGTCCATTGACACCACAATGGATGGCAAGATCCAAGCACTTGATCTCTTCGTGATGCTCCACTTGAACTTGCACACGGCAAATTTGATGATGATCACCACTTGATGCCTTTCCATGGGTTGTATGATATCTTCCTCTTGACGCAAGCCCATGGACATGTACCTAACCCCACATAGAACTCTCACATAGACCATGGGTTAGTACACAAAGTGCAATGGACAATGCTTACCGTACCATGGGATCACTTGATCCCCCTCGGTACATCTTTTACGCTCTGTGAGTTGATCAACTTGATTCACTCTTGACTTAGTCTTGATCAACCTTGAATCTTTCCAACTCTCTTAGTTTGGATGATGTCTTGAAGGTAGACATGAATGATCACACAATCTTTTTCTTCAAGACATGCTTGCAATAAGCTCAACACTCACATGACCAATCTTGGGATAATTCCTTAATAGCACGGTGGTCATCACAAACTCTCCTTGAAACCAACAAATGGACTCCAAGAAAAGCCTATGGAAAAACCCTTCAAATGTAACTCAAGGCAACCATTAGTCCATAGAGATTGTCATAAATTACCAAAACCACACATGGGGGCACCGCATGTTCTTTCAATCTCCCCCATTTTGGTAATTGATGACAATCACTTTCAAGAGAGTTTATACAAGGAATTATGCATCACCATGCAATGCAACAACCAATGATGCATGAGAATGAGATGCAAATACTACGGAGCAAAACTAAAGCAGGAGGAGATAACTCTCTAAACTTCTCCACAAAACTCTCTGAAACTCCTCCCCCATTGGCATCGATTGCCAAAATGGGTGAAAAGCTTAGAATGCCAATATAAGGAGTGTTCCTCCATAAATTGTGTATCTCTCGAAAAGAGAGTGAAATGCCATACACAAATCCAATGGTAAATACTTGGAGGAAGACAAACTATATTGAGGCATAAAGATTGCTAAAGAATGATATGACACAAAGACATAACAGAGAGAGACACAAGCAATCAGAAGATACCAATTGAAGCAAGCAATCAACGGATATCAATTGAACCTACTAGACCAATGATCCTACATGCCACAAGAATAAAGATATTATGATAAACGCAAAGGAGTGTTCTAAAGAAACTAGAGAAGCTCTCCATGATTTGTGCACACATAAGAATTTTTGTATTTGAATACAAAGTGCACAAAATAGGATCATAGCTCCCCCAAAATCAATAGAAACTCACATCCAGTGCAAGTGAGCATATAGGAAACAAAGCCTAGCGCTTGCAACAAGCACATGGTTGAGCAACATGTAAAAGAGGCAACTTAAGAATAGGCTCAACCAAAATGATGTGTGTGAGTCATGACGAAGCACTTGAGAGGACTAAAAATAGGATGAGCATTAAGCATCAACATAGTCTTGAAATAATGAGGCACACGGTGCAAGGCCTATCATTCCCACACACACAACTAGCAAATGGGTTCACAAGCTTACTAATAAGCATATAAAGAACTTATGCTTGTGACAACCCGTGGTGAAGATAGAAGATGAAAGCCTCATCAAGACAGGGATGCCAATTAAGATGGCAAAAGCCTTGTAAAGATAAGCATGAAGAAAATAATCTTCACCACACAAGAGTGCATAAAGATGCAACGATAGAGGACACGCACTCAAGGCAAAAGCTTTCACGGAGCCACCAAAGAAATAACATAAGAAAGACAAGGTGGACGTGAAAGAAAGGATATCAACTAGAGATGTTATTTCTCTCAAGTGTATAAGGTTCTATGTAGACGAAATCATGATGATATATATATATATATATCTACAAAGAAGGATGTACACCCGAAATAGTTACACCACGAAGGAACAAGATATCCACAAGGAAGTCATAAATATACCAATAAGATATTTGCTTGAAAGCATAGCACTTGGCTAGATATGGTCTTATTGTATATAAATGAAGTCCAAACACACATCCATCAAGGGCATCACAACTAGCAACAGAGAACATCGTTGGGATGCTTTGAGAAAGGAAACAAGTGTCACAAGATATGAAATGAATATCATGCCAAGATACAGCCTACACAAGGTTGAATGCAAGAGAGGAAAGCATGAATAGATACTTGTTACCGAGATATCATTGGAAGGATGTAGTAGATACCAATTGAAGGTAGATAGTAGTTCATTGATCGTCCTAGCTTGACTCCAATATGCACATGGTGACAACACCTTCCTTGTGAGTGAGCCGAGCATCCAATGCATCTCCAAATGTTCCTAGAAGAACAACACAAACTAAACGGTACCCAAACTCATCGGGACCAAATAGTTAGAAACACCAATACATAGGACAAACTCCACATAAGTATGTGCATATAGATATGAAAATGAATTTCATGCACATCTCATCCAAATTGAGACTAGGTGGAGTTTCCCCTATATATTGAGTCAAAGAAAGAAAGCATCCCAAATGAAATACATGAAGTAAACATGCATGCTCAAGACTTTCAAAACCGAAACCAAAAGACAAAGAAATTCCAAGTGAAAAGGATACTAAATGGAGAAATCATCACTTGGAAGATATCATTAAAGATACATCAAGGAATGAGATATCCATTGATACACACTAAACTAAAGATGTCAAACTCCCAAAGAGAGGATGGTTTCAAACAAACCAAGCCCTCAACAAAGTTTCATGATGGCACAAAGTACCAAAAAGAAATGGCTTGCCTTCCACCAAAACACACTTGATAAGGATCACAAGAAGAGTGTTCTGAAGAAAATAGAATAGCTCCCCCACGAGTTGTGCATTATATAGGATTTGTATTTGAATACAAAATGCACAAGGTGGGATCACCTCTTTCACTATATCTAGAAAACACTAGACAAGAACAAGAAATAAACAAGATCCACAAGTGGTATGGAAGACAAGGGAGTTGACACAATCCTTGGCAAGAGAAGAGGCAAGTAAAACAAAAGCCAATGTAAAGATGATCAATAAATTCTACCACACATAAATGACTACCAATTGTCAAGACAAGAAGTAGATGGAAAGAATTCCCGGTGGTAGATAGCAAGGATATCCAACATCATCTTCACACCACACACAAGCAGATTGCAACTTGTAGAGCTAACATGCCACCTAGGAACAAGATAATCTACAATATCAACACTAGGTGACAATATCTCAAATGTACACATTTTCTAGGCTAGTAATATACATAGCACATTACTCCCCCATAATGTGATACCAATGAAGAAAACTTAACAAGAGGCAATAAGAGGATCCAACAAGAGATAATTAATGGACAATTTAGAATTTGAATTTCTCATGAGAAGACATACCACATAGTGACTAGATAATCTTGTAATATCAATACTAGATGGTATTCCTCATGTACACACACTTATAGGAGTGTGAGGTGCACAAAGCACATCACTCCCCAATAATGGGATATTCCATTAATCTCTCACAAGAGCCAAGTAAGATACAAAGAAGATGCACAAAGGCTCAACACACAACTCACACGTACATGAAGTGCACACCAACATACATAAGCAAGTTGGAAGCGTAACATATACAAACACATGCAAGGAACAAAACCAAAACATGCAAGGGGGCAAGTAACTTTCAAAGTAAACAATTTAAGTACAAGTTACCGCAAGGAGGCACATTGGATATAAGATAGAAACTTGATAATCCAATTGACTTGGCTTGTGACAAAAAGAATGATGAAGTCCCCTTAATTCTTCATAATGTAGCCAAGTCTCCAATGCCCTCCAAAAACACCTATTGATCAAGTTTGAGCTTGTTGGTCCCCAACCAAGTTGGGTCCTAAGAGGTTAGTCACAATAGGCTTGGCTACCCAAATGGTTCTTTTCTTGACACCACTTTGAGTACCAACAAACTTGGCAAACACATTGCCAACCTTATCCTTCCCAAGAGAATAGATATCATCAATAATAATTGGGTTGGATAAGTTACCACTAGTGCATGAAGAAGCGACGTGACCTTTCTCACGACATAAGTAGCAACGTCTACTCTTCACTTTCTTCTCACTTGATTTTTCCACAAGAGAAGCATTAGCTTGAGTCTTCTTGGGAAGTGGCATTTCTTCAACTTGAGGTTGAGCATGAGATTGAACTTGTGCCCTCTTCCTTGTTGCTTGACACTAATGGCCTTCTTCTTCAATGGGCAAGATCTAACATGATGCCCTTCTACTTTGCACTTGAAGCAAACAATCTTGGCGAATTCTTGACTTGTTCTTGGCCCTTCTTTTTGTTCATGTTGGACTTCTTCTTCTTATTGGAGTTGAATCCAAGTCCACCTTTGTCATTGGGGGATTTTTGCACACTCAAGATATTGTTGAGTGCGGATTTCCCTTCATGACACTTTTTCAGGTCTTTCTTCAAAGAAGTGACTTGGGCCTTGAGCTCTTTGATTTCCTCTACATGGTTAGTCTCAACACAAGTACTAGAGGAAGTATAAGCTTCATCGTTAGAGCAACAAGGCAAGGAAAGCAATTCATCACAAGATGTACCAAAACTGTGAGTAGATGAATTACAAGGACTAGCACATGGCAATATACTATTTTGACTAGAAGTAGTGCTAGTATCCACATGAGGCTCACTAGATGTTACCTTAGCAATCATGGCCTCATGAGCTATCTTTAGCACACTATGGGATACTAGAAGATCATCATGAGAGCTTGAGAGCTTTTCATGACTTTCTTCCAATTTCCCATAATTGCAAGATAGCACCTCAAGTTGAACCCGTAGCTCAACATTCTCCTTCAAAATGGATGCTTCACAAGTAATAGAATTAGTAGCAAAAGCATCATCATTAACAACAAGAGGAGAAGGCAACTTGGCAAGCTCTTTTAAATAAGAAGCTTCAAGTTGAGCACGAGACTCGGTGAGTTTGATGAGCTCACCCTTGATGACCCTTGAGCCATTTTCGAGGTGCTCAAAATCCTCAAGGAGTCTAGCATGAGCAACTTCAAGCTTAGCATTTTAGTTTCAAAACATTGGCCACCTCAAGGGCTCTATCAGTAGATTCCTTCACTCTAGACAATTCTAGAGCAAAAGTCTCCTCAAGAGATTCCTTGGTGGTTTGTTCAAGTTCAAGAGCTTGAGAGAGGTCTGCAATCTCATTAGCGTAATCACGCCCATGACCTTCCATTTTATCAATGGTGACCTCATGCTCCTCAAGACGAGATTCCAACTCATCAATATATTTCTTGCTCTCAATAGCAATGGACATAATTTCCATGAAGTTGGAACGAGCAATTTTATTTTTATGAAGAGCTTTAAAAACCATTTCCCCCTTAATTTTTAAGGAGGCAACATTATCATTCTCTTCATCATTATCCTCATCATCGTTAGCATCAACATCATCATCAAGGGACATATTGGGGTACAAAGTAGGAGATACCTTTGACGCCTTAGCCATAAGGCAAAACGCAATAGATGATGATGTAGGATCCCTTGAGGCACCATTAAACACCACATCTTGTTCCATGGAGTGTTTGGTTTCCTCTACATTGTTAGCACAACAATTCGAGGAAATAGATGCATTTTTATCATGGCAACAAGACATAGCAAGCATATCATCATGATATTTAGTCAAGCAATTTCTACATGATATGCAAGGACTATCAACACAAGCATGTGAAACATTTGGAGTGATCGAAGTGTTAAAGCCCAAAGAGGGAGCATTGCAATAATATAGTGATGAAGGATCATCCACAATAAGCATACTATCATCATTGCAATGACCAACACTACTCACCATATCATTACCTTGTGGCAAACCACATGTAGGTGAAGTAGAAGAAGTTGAGAAGACTATATGACCGGAGGTGGAGGGAGAACAACCATCCCCACAAATCTTGGACACACCATATTTATCTTGAAGCTTTGTCCATAACTCATGAGCATCCCGGAACGACATGAGTTGAAAAATAACTACATTGCTCAAAGCATCAAAAAGCACATTAGAGGCTTGAGCATTGAGATAAGAGTTTTTCTCATCCTCTAAAGATAATCTTTGGGGATCCTTTGGAGGAGAAAAATCCATATCTAAAATTCGCTCTAAATTTGGGTCAATGACCCTAAAGAGATTAAGCATGCGAATTACCCAAACATCAAAATTTGTGCCATCGAAACTAAGAGTGTCAGAGAATCCTAATCCTCTAGTCGACATCTTTACTCTCTAGGCGGTTAAGCCCAACAAAGAGAGACGAGGCTCTGATACCAATTGAAAGATCGAGGATGTCGCCTAGAGGGGGTGAATAGGCGTTTTAAAATAATTACGGTTTAGGCTTGAACAAATGCGGAATAAACCTAGCGGTTAATTTGTCAAGCACAAAACCTAAAACAACTAGGCTCACCTATGTGCACCAACAACTTATGCTAAGCAATATAAGCAACTATGTGATAGCAAGATATATGACAAAGAACAATATGACTATCACAAAGTAAAGTGCATAAGTAAAGGGCTCGGGTAAGAGATAACCGAGGCACGCGGAGACGACGATGTATCCCGAAGTTCACACCCTTGCGGATGCTAATCTCCGTTTGGAGCGGTGTGGAGGCACAATGCTCCCCAAGAAGCCACTAGGGCCACGTAATCTCCTCACGCCAAGACAATGCAAGATGCCGTGATTCCACTAAGGGACCCTTGAGGGCGGTCACCGAACCCGTACAAATGGCAACCCTTGGGGGCAGTCACCGAACCCGTACACTTTGGCAACCCTTGGGGGCGGTCACCACTACCCGTCAAATTGCTCGGGGCAATCTCCACAACCTAATTGGAGACCCCGACGCTTGCCCGGAGCTTTACACCACAATGATTGAGCTCCGAACACCACCAACCGTCTAGGGCACCCAAGCACCCAAGAGGAACAAGCTCAAGGGCACCAAGCACCCAAGAGTAATAAGCTTCTCAAACTTCACTTCCACGTATCATCGTGGAGAACTCAAACCGATGCACCAAATGCAATGGCAAGGGCACACGGAGTGCCCAAGTCCTTCTCTCTCAAATCCCACCGAAGCAACTATGCTAGGGAGGAAAATGAGAGGAAGAACAAGAAGGAGAACACCAAGAACTCCAAGATCAAGATCAAGGGTTCCCTCACATAGAGGAGAAAGTGATTGGTGGAAATGTGGATCTAGATCTCTCTCTTCCCTCAAAACTAGCAAGAATCCATGGAGGGATTGAGAGTTAGCAAGCTCAAGAAGGTCAACAATGGGGGAAGAACACGAGCTCAAAGGATAAGGTTCAATGGGAAGAAGACCCTTTTATAGGTGGGGAAAAACCAACCGTTATGCTCACAGCCCGCATCAAGCGGTAGTACCGCTTGACATCACGGTACTACCGCTAGGGGTAGCGGTACTACTGCTAGGGGTAGCGGTACTACTGCTTGCGAGCGGTACTAAAAAATTACATCCGTGCCTACCACCGCTGGACTTGTGACGAGATTTTGGTCCCGAGCGGAAGTAGCCACGGAAGTAGCCGCGGTAGTACTGCTCCAAGCGGTAGTACCGCTCCCAAGGGCGGTAGTAAAAAATTACTTCCGCTCCTACCCGCGGTAGTACCGCTGCAGCCTTTTCAGAACACCAAAACTACCACAACTTCTTCATTCGGACTCCGAATTCGACGAAACCAAGTTTGTTGGAAAGCTAGCGACAAGGGCTAACACAATCTTGATAGAAATACCAATAATAAGCAAATGATAAAAGGCCAAAAGAAAATGGTGAGAACCCTTCCTCGGATAAGACCGTAAAACCTCCAACACCGAAAACATCATAGAAGACGATGCAAACTCCGCTTTGATGAACTCAAGCTTGTCATCAAGATGACCATAAGCTCTAAGACTCACAAAGAGAACCAAACAAGAACCAAGAAACATGATGCAAGGATGCAATGGTTTGAGCTCTCGAACGATACGATCAAGTTACTCACTTGAGAGCCCCCCTTGATAGTACGGTTATCGATCCTATAACCCGGTCTCCCAACTACCACCATGAGACCGGTAAAATAGAAAACCTATCAAGGGCAAACCTTTGCCTTGCACATGATCCACTTGAGCTAGATGATGACGATCTTGACTCCCTCAAGTTGGACCTCCTTTCTTGATTGCATTGGCTCGATGAAGACTAGATGATTGCTCCCCCATAGTCCACTATGGGTGAGCCACTCTTTGGCACATCTTCACAAGTCCATTGACACCACAATGGATGGCAAGATCCAAGCACTTGATCTCTTCGTGATGCTCCACTTGAACTTGCACACGGCAAATTTGATGATGATCACCACTTGATGCCTTTCCATGGGTTGTATGATATCTTCCTCTTGACGCAAGCCCATGGACATGTACCTAACCCCACATAGAACTCTCACATAGACCATGGGTGTGTACACAAAGTGCAATGGACAATGCTTACCGTACCATGGGATCACTTGATCCCCCTCGGTACATCTTTTACGCTTTGTGAGTTGATCAACTTGATTCACTCTTGACTTAGTCTTGATCAACCTTGAATCTTTCCAACTCTCTTAGTTTGGATGATGTCTTGAAGGTAGACATGAATGATCACACAATCTTTTTCTTCAAGACATGCTTGTAATAAGCTCAACACTCACATGACCAATCTTGGGATAATTCCTTAATAGCACGGTGGTCATCACAAACTCTCCTTGAAACCAACAAATGGACTCCAAGAAAAGCCTATGGACAAACCCTTCAAATGTAACTCAAGGCAACCATTAGTCCATAGAGATTGTCATAAATTACCAAAACCACACATGGGGGCACCGCATGTTCTTTCAATCTCCCCCATTTTGGTAATTGATGACAATCACTTTCAAGAGAGTTTATACAAGGAATTATGCATCACCATGCAATGCAACAACCAATGATGCATGAGAATGAGATGCAAATACTACGGAGCAAAACTAAAGCAGGAGGAGATAACTCTCTAAACTTCTCCACAAAACTCTCTGAAACTCCTCCCCCATTGGCATCGATTGCCAAAATGGGTGAAAAGCTTAGAATGCCAATATAAGGAGTGTTCCTCCATAAATTGTGTATCTCTCAAAAAGAGGGTGAAATGCCATACACAAATCCAATGGTAAATACTTGGAGGAAGACAAACTATATTGAGGCATAAAGATTGCTAAAGAATGATATGACACAAAGACATAACAGAGAGAGACACAAGCAATCAGAAGATACCAATTGAAGCAAGCAATCAACGGATATCAATTGAACCTACTAGACCAATGATCCTACATGCCACAAGAATAAAGATATTATGATAAACACAAAGGAGTGTTCTAAAGAAACTAGAGAAGCTCTCCATGATTTGTGCACACATAAGAATTTTTGTATTTGAATACAAAGTGCACAAAATAGGATCATAGCTCCCCCAAAATCAATAGAAACTCACATCCAGTGCAAGTGAGCATATAGGAAACAAAGCCTAGCGCTTGCAACAAGCACATGGTTGAGCAACATGTAAAAGAGGCAACTTAAGAATAGGCTCAACCAAAATGATGTGTGTGAGTCATGACGAAGCACTTGAGAGGACTAAAAATAGGATGAGCATTAAGCATCAACATAGTCTTGAAATAATGAGGCACACGTGCAAGGCCTATCATTCCCACACACACAACTAGCAAATGGGTTCACAAGCTTACTAATAAGCATATAAAGAACTTATGCTTGTGACAACCCGTGGTGAAGATAGAAGATGAAAGCCTCATCAAGACGAGGGATGCCAATTAAGATGGCAAAAGCCTTGTAAAGATAAGCATGAAGAAAATAATCTTCACCACACAAGAGTGCATAAAGATGCAACGATAGAGGACACGCACTCAAGGCAAAAGCTTTCACGGAGCCACCAAAGAAATAACATAAGAAAGACAAGGTGGACGTGAAAGAAAGGATATCAACTAGAGATGTTATTTCTCTCAAGTGTATAAGGTTCTATGTAGACGAAATCATGATGATATATATATATATATATCTACAAAGAAGGATGTACACCCGAAATAGTTACACCACGAAGGAACAAGATATCCACAAGGAAGTCATAAATATACCAATAAGATATTTGCTTGAAAGCATAGCACTTGGCTAGATATGGTCTTATTGTATATAAATGAAGTCCAAACACACATCCATCAAGGGCATCACAACTAGCAACAGAGAACATCGTTGGGATGCTTTGAGAAAGGAAACAAGTGTCACAAGATATGAAATGAATATCATGCCAAGATACAGCCTACACAAGGTTGAATGCAAGAGAGGAAAGCATGAATAGATACTTGTTACCGAGATATCATTGGAAGGATGTAGTAGATACCAATTGAAGGTAGATAGTAGTTCATTGATCATCCTAGCTTGACTCCAATATGCACATGGTGACAACACCTTCCTTGTGAGTGAGCCGAGCATCCAATGCATCTCCAAATGTTCCTAGAAGAACAACACAAACTAAACGGTACCCAAACTCATCGGGACCAAATAGTTAGAAACACCAATACATAGGACAAACTCCACATAATCCCTAAGACAAGATTCCAACTCATCTAACCCCAAAGCAATGGACTAATTTCCATGAAGTTACACAATTTTATTTTATGAAATTTAAAACCATTTCCCCTTAATTTTAAAGGCAACATTACTTCCCATATTATCCCAATGAGAAACTAACAAGGGCAATTGGGGTCAAAAGGAGATATTTGGCCTTAGATAAGGAAGCAAAATAGATGATATGTAATCCTTGAGGACCATTAAACACCACATTTGTTCCAGGATTTTGGTTTCCCATTTTCACAACAATTAAAAAGATGCAATCACAACAAGACATAGCAACAACATCATGAATTTGAAGCAATTTTACAAATGCAAGGACACAACACAAGCAGTAAACTTTAGTAAAATTTAAAGCCCAAAGAGGGCATTGAATAAATAGGATGAAATCATCCACAAAAGATACTATCTCATTGCAATCCAACCTCCACCATATCATTACCTTTGGCAAACCAAGTGGTAAGTAGAAAAGTTGAAAGCTTTGACCATGGAGGAAACAACCACCCCAAATCTTGGAAAATATTTATCTTAAGTTTGTCCATAATCATGAGACCGGAGACATAGTTGAAAAATAACTCATTCTCAAACATCAAAAAGACATTAGGGCTTCTTGGAAAGGTTTTTCACCTTAAAGATAACTTTGGGGTCCTTTGGGGAAAAAATCCTTCTTTCCTCAAATTTGGGCAAGACCTAAAGAGGTTTAGAATTAAAACAAAAATTTGGCCCGAAACTGATGTCGGCCTTCCTTTCGACTCTTTCTTCTGGGGTTAACCCAACAAAGAGGGGATTTGAACCAATTGGATGGGATTCCCTAGATGAATCTTTTAAAATAATTGGTTTAGGCTTGAACAAATGGAATAAACCTAGGGTTAATTTGTAAGCAAAAACCAAAACAATCTCACCATGTCCAAAACTTAGTAAGAATAAAGAACTAGGATGCAAATATATGACAAAAAATATGATATCACAAAGTAAAGTGATAAGAAAGGGGCTCGGTAAGAATAACCGAGCCGGGAGGCGCATGTATCAATTCACACCCTTGCGGTGCTAATCTCCTTTGGAGCGGTGTGGAAACAATCTCCCAAAGGGCCACTGGGCCAAATAACTTCAGGAATGAAGATCGTGATTATAAGGGACCAGGGCCCGAACCTTTCTGGCAACCCTTGGGGAGTCACGCCCGTACATTTGGCAACCCTTGGGGGGTCACCACCCCTCAAATTCTGGGGCAATCTCCAAAACCTTGGGGGCCCGGGACTTTAACCCCAATATTAGCTAAACACCCCTTAGGGACCCAAACCCCAAGAGAACAAGCTCAAGGGCAAAGACAAATAATAAGTTCAAATTATTTTATGGAGAACTAAACCATCCCAAATTTAAGGGGGGCCCTTATCCTTCTCTCTCAAATCCCACCGAAGCAACTATTAGGGAGGAAAATGAGAGGAAGAACAAAGAAGGAAAACACCAAAACCCAAATCGTCCAAGGGGTTCCCCCATGGAAAAATTGGGGAAATTGGGATTGATTTTTCTTTTCCCAAAAACTGCAAGAATCCATGGAATTAGTTAGCAACTCGAAGGGTCAACAAGGGGAAACATAAAGGATAAGGTTAAGGGGAAAACCCTTTTATAGGTGGGGAAAAAACCAACCTTATCTTCGCCCATCAATTATACCGCAACCAACAGTAGGGGGAAGTAGGGTAGACTTATGCGGGGTTTAAAAAAATTACATCCTGCCACCACCCTGGACTTTGCAATTTTGGTCCCGAGCGGAATGAGGAAAAATATACTGCTCCAAGCTAAGCCCCAAAGGGTAGTAAAAATTTTCCCTCCTCCCCTAGTACCCTGGCCTTTAGAAACCAAAACTACCCAATTTTCCCGGACTCGAATTCCAAAACCAATTTGTTGGAAACTAGGCAAGGGCTAACACAATCTTATGTACCAAAAAAGCAAATGAAAAAGGCCAAAAAGAAAATGGTAGCCCTTCCTCGGATAAACCGGTAAAATCCAAACCAAAACACTAGGGCCCATGCAAACCCTTTTAGAATAAAACTTGTATCAAGATGACCAAAGCCAAGACTCACAAAGAAACCAAAAAGCCAAGAAAAGAGCAAGGAGCAATGGTTTCCCGAAAACATCGATCAATTCTCCTTGGAGTTGAAATCTTTCGACCATAACCCGGTCTCCCAACCCACCAGAGCCGGTAAAATAGAAAACCTTAAGGGGCAAACCCCTTCAATGACCCTTGGCAGTAGACATCTTGACCCTAAGGGACCTCCTTTCATCTTGGCTCTAAACTAATGAGCCCCCTAGTCCACATGGGTGAGCCACCACACATCTTCACCCAGCACCCAAGGAGGCAAGTCAAGCACGACCCGTATGCCCCTTAACTTCAGCAAATTTGATAATCACCATTATGCCCCAGGGTTGAGAATTCTTCCTCTTCAACCCAGGAAGCCAACCCATGCTTTAAGAATGGGAGAACAAAGGAAGGAAACAGGAAATCGACAAGATAGGTCCCCCGAATGAGTAAAAATGTTATGATTTCCTCTAAAAACTTGGCAATCATTTGGGAATAGAGTTGAATCCAAAGTCACAATTGAACGGGAGTAAAGTATCCAAGAGAAACAAGTGACATTTTTAATAGCTATCATGAGAATCCACCTTAAAGGCCAATACCTTACCCTTGGAGGTCTAAAATACATCTTCGTGGACCTTGTTCTTTGCAAGCTCCAAAATGTCTTCTCCCGGTAGTACCGGTCCCCTATAAAAATTCTTTTCCACGGTAGTACCTCAGTTTGCCAAACTAACTCTTCATGATCTTGCACCGGTTGAAAGCTAGCCAGCTACACATTTGAATAGAATTCATATCAATATAGGCAAGAAATGACTTCTCGTTTTGCGGTAAATAACACGGAAACAATAAAGAGCATTTCTTTTAACATTGATAAAAGGGATACCTTCTTTTCTAAGATCACGAAGCCAAAAAGCATTTATCAAAGTTGGGATTTTGGGGCCCACATATCAAATTCAACAGCTTGTATGAATTTCATCAAGTCTCTCAAGAACGGAAAAGCTTCCAAGAACTTCCAAACATGGGCGCACTCAAAGTTTGGACCTCGAATTACGGGCCCTCTAAGATAAGATTGCAGTTCTAAGGTTGGAAGCAAATCAACTCTTCACCAAGTTGCACAAATGGTGGTACATTGGGGTTTCTATTTGCCCAATTTAATTTAAAGATACAACATTTAATCCTCCAGGTTTAGGATCTCCTCGGAAGGCCTCATATAACCCCAAGCTACCGCCATTTCCTCAATGGTGTGAAACCAAAGCAATGGAGACCAAAGCTCTGAACCAATTTGGATCGTTGAACAAGAGTTCTAGAGGGGGTATTGACAATCAACAAGATAAAATTTATGCCTTTTATTAAATAACTTACAAGCTAATGAAGTCAAGTCAACATCTATACAAGTCGGCAACTCTAAACATGCTTCTGGTATGACGGGAAATAAATTCATTTAAGGGATTGTAAGCAAGCCAATTTGGAACCAGATTTTCTGTGGTTCCGATGGTGGGTTTATCTCAATCCCTTGATAGCTTCAACCCAGGGGTAATTTGCAAGTCCGGAGGGCTACACGAAGGGCCCAAACAACCTTTCTATCCACATTTGTACGGGGATACCTTCTGGGGTGACTTCCAAAGTGGGATCTTTGCCCTTAAAAACTCCTTGGTTCAACTCCAAAGGCGGAGGCCCCAAGGAACCTCCAACAAGGCACCCCTCCAAAAGGTAAAGTGGGGTTGGGAAACCCTTGTTTGTGCTTCAAAGTAACCCCAAATCAACTCTCCTCCTATTTGGTGGGGGAAAAGGGGATTGGGGAAACAATTGGGAAGGCTAAAATCAAGTTTCATTGGTGGGAGTGGAGCAACGACTAACACAAGGGTAAGTTTTCTTCTCAAAATGTAAAGGATGGAGTTCTTTCTGGGTCTTGAAGAAGAGGGGTGGAGGGGTTTAACCTCCACAAAATCCAACCGTTACACATTTGACCAATCTCGGTCAGACCAATTGCAATCGGTAGACCGAAAGTTAAATCTTAGGTTGGGGTTTTTGTGGGACAAAAATTGGAGGATTTTCCGTCTAGGGTTTGCCAATCCGGTGGGAGACTTTCCACCGGTGCACCGAGAGTCGAAGGTTCAGAAGGGCAAACCAATTGTATGCCAATTTGGTCAAAACGAAACTTAGGGTTTGGTAATCTAGGTGGCATCTCTGTACTGGGTTTAATCGGTGGGCCCAATTACTTAATTTAGGGAATAAAATTTGATGTTTGAGATAAATCCTGCCTTGGCAAAGATATTTCATAACCTCTCCTTTTAATGATTGGCTTTTTGGAAAGGATTTGGAACAAACCAAAAATAGTCTTGGTTTTGCCAACCTTTCCTTACACAGGGGTATTTCTTCCTTTTGATGGAGTGATTCTTTCTGGGCTCTTGATAAGGGAATTAGTCCAACCACAAATAGTTTCATTAATTCCAAAAACCTGGGAGCAAAGTTTTCAATTCCCTTTTTGGAATTATGGAACCGAAAAAATACAAACTTCTTAAAGCGGATTTCTTAAAGCTTTGCAAACTGTTACACTCCCCTCGGTGCAAGATTTTAGTTTTGGTTTTACGACAACAACATGGAAAAACAAATTCTAAGGTTGGCTATATGCATCAAGGGTGAGGGTTGAATGTACAATTCATGGTTTTTTGAAAAAGATTCAAAGAAGTAATCATGCACTTTGCAAGATCATTACTTACCTTATTCCTTGGTATTGTCCTAAGAAATAAACTTGGGAAAACAAAAAAAAAGGGTAGTTCTTCAACCTCAAGCATCAAGGTACCAAGCCAGGGATGACTGTATAAAGAGTGTCCAAACATAGTTTAATACCAAACCCCAAGACAAAAGTTTTCAATCTCTTTTTGTTTTCAAAGATACCAAGTACTTTTAAGAACCAATTTATAAGTACCAATTGTACTATTCAGAAGATACCCAAAGAACAAGAGAAGCCAAGAGTAATGCCAAATGTATTATCACAGTGAAAATAGGAAACTTTGATGTGATTCTCCCCAAGGTAAGAGTTCTTCTTCCTTTAAAATATCTTTTCCCCTTATCCTAATTTCCTTAAGTTAAACTTTCCCCTTTGACACAAGTGCAAAACGAAACCAGGAAAGGAAAGATGGAAGTAAAAGGGGTTCTTAAGAATAAACAGCAAATTAAGACAAAAGATTTTAATGAGCTTGAAGAGAATTGGTTTAAAGGTACCAATTGTTGGATCTATCCAAATGTTAAGATCCTTTTTTCAGAGATATTGAACGGGACCAGTTTAATTCAAGGAAATACAGAAATAATTGCCACTTTGAAGGAATTTTAGAAGATTTCTTTTTAAATATTTTCAAATTTTAAGCTAAAATTACACAAGAAAGGAGAAACGAAAGAAAAAGATTGAGTAATTTTTTTTTTAAGGGAAAAATCAAAAAGAATCAAAAGAGACAATAGAGAACTAAAATATTCTTATTAACCGGGGGTGACAGGTATATGTTTGAGTATAGACTTAGGAGTCTGGAACATTTGAATGGTAACTCATATTTAAGTCAAAATTTACCATTTTTCGATTAAGATTTGATGTGTAATTTTTCGTTTATTTTGAGCAAAGTTTTTCAAGAGGAAAGAAATGGATTGTTGTTTTTTTTGTAGGGAACTTAAGAGTCAAAAGGAATTGGAGACCTTCCAAATTATATTACTTCCTACATGGGTTAGGCAAGAAGTAAATACTAAGAAATAAATGACATAGTAATACTAAAGTAATGGGTAAAAAGGATTGTGGAATTTTGTTCCTTGAACTCAACTCCCAAGAGTAGATACTTGGTCAATGACAAGATTACTCAGATTTATATGTGATAATCTTGAGAATGTGCCAAAGATAAAGGAGTTGATCAAACAAGGGGAAATTGTCCAAGACATATGATCATCATCATAAGAGAAATATCAAGGATTAGTCAATTAGGCTCATGCCTTGCATGCATCAATGGAGTTTTCACTCCAAGTTTGAAGCATCAATGATGTTCATCTCACTCCTTAGCGACAAAACACTTTCTCATCAAGTGGTTTTGTGAAGATATCCAAGCTGTTTGTCGATCGAACATGCTTAAGATCAATGTCACCCTTAGCAATGTGATCACGAATAAAATGGTGGGAACTTCAATGTGTTTCGTCGAGGTGTTGCCGGGATTGTGTCAATCTTTCCACTCTCATTGTCACAAAGCAAAGGAACATGTCTATGTATCCCATAGTCCTTAAGCATTTGTTTCATCCATAGCCGAGCCAAACAAACCAGCAGCAATATATTCTGCCTGCGTAGATAATGATATCGAGTTTTGTTTCTTGGATGACCAAGACAAAGGATCGACCGAAATTGACATGTACCGAAGTTGACTTTCTATCTTTTGTCTCGGCATGCCAGTGGAATACCAACAAGATCGAAAGAGGCCTCTTAGGATACCAAATGCCAAAGTTAGGTGTGTATCAAATATCTCACAATTCTTTTGCTTTAAGATGACATTCTTTAGGAGCAGCTTGATTCGAGCACACATGCATACACTCAACATTATTCAGGCGAAGCACGAGATATAGTAGAGAAAATCATGGATCGATAAACCTTTTGATCAACAGGTTCTCCATCTTTAGAAGTCATTATGTCCATTAGTAGGCATGGGGTTCTCATACCTTTGCTCTCTTGCATGTTGAACTTCTTGAAGAGATCCTTAGTGTACTTTGTTTGTGAGACAAAAGTACCCTCCTTAGATTGCTTGATTTGCAATCCAAGGAAGAACTTGAGTTCACTCATCATGGACATCTCATACTTCTCCGACATAAGCTTCCCAAACTTCTCACTAAAATCAGGGTTAGTTGAACCAAAGATAATATCATCGACATATATTTGGCACACAAATAGTTCTCCTCAACCCTTTTGTGAATAGTGTTGAGTCAATTTACCAATTTCAAATCCTTTTCAAGAAAAAGCTAGTCAAGTTTGTACCAAGCTCTAGGAGCTTGTTTAAGACCATAAAGAGCTTTGTGCAATTTGTAAACATGATTGGGCTTTTAGGATTCACAAATCCGGGAGGTTGTTTAAAAAACTTCCTCCTCAATTTCACCATTTAGGAAAGCACTTTTAATGTCCATTTGATGAGAGTAATGTTATGGTGGTTGGCATAAGCAAGAAGAATCGAATGGACTCAAGTCTAAGCAGGCGTAGGTCTCACCATAGTCCATACCTTCGACTTGTGTGTAACCTTGTTCTGAGGCGAGCCTTGTTGGGATGACTTGTCCATCTTCATCTTGCTTGTTCGAAAACCCATTTGGTTCCAATGCGTTTTGGTCATCATTGGGCTTCTCTACCAAAGACCAAGCGTTGTTCCTCTCGAAGTTGTGCAGCTCTTCATGCATAGCGTTCACCCAATCCAGGTCTTCAAGCGCTTCTTCTACCTTCATAGGTTCAAGACTGGAAATAAATGAGTAATGCTCAAAAAGTTAGCTAAGCGAGTTTTAGGAGTGATTCTCCGGTCGATGGCATTCATCATTTGTTCCACAGGATGGTCCTTCTTGACTCTTTCTCGAACTGGGATAGCTTTTGTGGTGGTGTGGCTGAGCTTCCTCATCATCCTCATCTTCTTCTTCATCTGTGTTGTTGGTTTGTCTTGAGGTGGTGGAGAAGGAGGTTGTGGTGGATCTTCTTGTCGCACTTCCTCATCTTGGTGAGTTCCACTTGTGGAAGCCTCCATGTTGCCTTGAGGTTCACCTTGGTGGTGGGGGCTCCAATATGTAGATGAGGTACTCTCCTTCACTTCCATGGGACGAATCTTTCCAATGGATAAATCTTGAATGGCTTCCGATGGGTCCTTATCTCCTACATCAATAGGCATTTGCTCTACTTGCGAGCCATTAGATTCATCAAACTTCACATCTACCGTCTCTTCAACCTTTGGGTGAAATTTTGAACCGGTAGGTGTGAGTTTGATCCATAACCGAAAAAAGCCTTCATGAGTTTTAGGAGCAAATTTAGACCGCGATGCTTATCAAGAATATAGCATTTTTGAACCAAAGGCAAAATATCCCACTTGGGGTTTGTTACCCGTAAGGAGCTCGTATGAAGTCTTGCCGAGGAGCTTGTGAAGATAAAGTCTGTTGATGGCATGACCTGTCTCGGCCCACCCAGAAGTGTTTTGGTGTCTTGTATTCATCAAGCATAGTCCCGCCATTTCAATGAGTGTTCGGTTCTTTCTCTCAACAACCCCGTTTTGTTGAGGTGTGTCTTGAGAACTCATGTAGGATCCCTTCCTCATCGAAAAAGTCCACATGGGCGTTCTTGAACTCCGTTCTTGTCCTCGAACCTTCTTGATCTTCACCTCAAATTGATTCGAGCCTTTCTAAAAGGTTTTGAAGATTTTCTGAACCTGCGATTTGTCATCAAGGAAAAATACCCCGTAAATCTGGAAAAGTCATCAACAATAACTAGACCAAAGGAGTTACCACCAAGGCTTTTGTAAGCATTGGGACCGAAAGATCCATATGAAGAAGCTCAAGCGGTCTCCTTGTGGTCATGATATTCTTCCGGGATGACTTCCACCTACTTTTTTCCTGCTTGACCGCTGCGAGTCTATCTTTGTCAAAAACATCTTTAACACCAAAATGTGATCACCTTTGATTAGCTTATCTAAATTTCATACCAACATGTCCAAGCCTTCTATGCCAAAGCCAACCCAGATTTAGCAATAAAGCAAGTTCTAGGTTGAGCTTTCTTAGTGAAATCGACAATGTATAGGTCACCTCTGAATGCCGGTAAAGACCATGTTATGATTGTCACTGAAAAACTTGGCAATCTACTTTGGTGAATAACGTTGAATCCAAAGTCACTAATCTGACACGGAGAGTAAATTGTATCCAAGAGATTCAACAAGCATGACATTTTTAATGGAGCTATCATGAGATATGACCTTACCAAGGCCAAGTACCTTACCCTTGGAGTTGTCTCCAAAGTCACATACTTGCGTGGACCATTGTTCTTTGCAAGCTCTCGAAACATGTCTTCATCTCCGGTCATGTGACGGTGCATCCCTATCAAGAATCCATTCTTTTCCACGGATATGTAGTCTCTCAGATTTGCCATTAGTGAGACTCTTTGATCTTGTCTAGCTCGGTTCCGAATCGTCATCATGCTCATGCTCATCATCATATTGACCCATAGATAGTTCATCATCAATACCTAGGTCAATTTGACAATGACTTCATCAGTTTTGTCAGTGACAATAATCATGGAATGCAATACAAGAGCATTTCTTATTGAACATTGATAAAACCGGGATCACCCTTCTTTTCATAAGATCCGAAGCTCAAAAAGCATTTATCAAAGTTGGGATCTTTGGGGATCATATCAAATTCAACAGTCTTGTATAGAATTTCATCAAGACCTCTCAAAGAAAGTCCGGATAAAGTTCTTCCAAGAACTTCCACATAGCATGGGCGCACTCAAAGTTTGTGACAAGCTCAAGCAAGTTATCGGGCAAACCTCTTGATAAGATTGACAGTTCTAAGGTTGCAAAAATCAAGCTCTTCATCCATAGTGGGGTGCAAGGGGTCAAATGGTGGTACATATGGGGTTTCCACATATTTATAAGTTTATATCTTAAAGATAGCAAGCATTTCAATCCTCCACGGTTATAGGATGCTCCATCAAGGATAGGCACTCTATGATAACACTCCCAAGCGTGAACGTCCATCTTCCTCCAATGGTGTGCAAACCAAAGCAATGGAGACCAAACTCGATACCAATTGTAGGATCGTTGAAGGCAAGAGTGTCTAGAGGGGGGTGATTGACAACTCAACAAGATAAAAGTTTATGCCTTTTATTAACATAAGTTCTTAGCAAGTTCATAATGAAGATCAAGTCAAGCATCATGCATACAAGTCGAGCAACATACTAAACATGCAATTCTAGAGTATAGAGCAGCGGAAAGTAAATTGCATGAATAGTAAGGGAGAGATTGTGAAAAAGCCAATTTGGAACCGGAGATTTTCTCGTGGTTCCGATGGTGGTGCTTCGTCAATCCACGTTGATGGAGACTTCAACCCACGAATAGCTCGAGAGTCCACGGAGGGCTCCACCCGAAGGGTCCACGAAGAAGCAACCTTGTCTATGCCATCATGGCTTCGTCCACGGAGGACTAGCCTTACTCGGGGTAGATCTTCACAGTGCGATCTCCTTGCCCTTACAAACTCCTTGGTTCAACTCCACATCATGAGGGGCTCCCAAGTGACACCTAACCAATCTAGGGGCACCACCCTCCAAAAGGTAATAGATGGGGTTGGTGATGATGAACTCCTTGCTCTTGTGCTTCAAATGATAATCTCCCCAACCTCAACTCTCCTCACTGATTTGGCTGTGGTGGAAGAAGGATTGAGTGGAAAGCAACGGAAGGCTAGAAATCAAGTTTCATATGGTGGGAGTGGAGCAACTTGATCTCAACACAAGGGTAGGTAGTTTCTTCTCAGAAATGTAAGGTAGGAGTGGTAGTTCTTTCGTGGCTCTCCCACGAATGAAGAGGGGTGGAGGGTATTTATAGCCTCCACAAAATCCAACCGTTACACAATTTGACCAATCTCGGTCAGACCGAAGTTGACCTCGGTGAGACAAAGTTCAAATCTTGTGAGCGTTGGGATTTTCGTGGGACCGAAAATACAATCTCGGTTAGTCCGATTCTTCCAAAGTCTAGGGTTTGCCAATCTCGGTGGGACCGACTTTCTCATCTTGACACCGATTTGAGTTGAAGGTTTAAGCTTGAACACCAATTTGGTATGACGAATTTGGAATAAAATCCAAATTCTTAGGGTTTGGCTATATGGCTGAGGTGGTTCATCTCGGTGTTTGGGTTTGGAATCGGTGGGACCGAGATTACTTATGAGTTTATGTTGGAATGAAAGATTGCGATAGTTTGAGAGATAAATCACTAAGCACTTGACAACAGATCATTATCATAACCTCATCCCTTTTAATAGTATTGGCTTTCCTATGGACTCAATGTGATCTTGGATCACTAAACCAAAAATGGAGTCTTGAGCTTTTGCCAATCCTTTCCTTAGCATCTTAGGGGTCCACCTTTCTTCCTTTTGCCATGCGGTGATTGACTTTCCTGGGACATACTTGATAAGAGCATTAGTCCAACCAAAAGTATGTTGTCATTAATTACCAAAACCACCTAGGAGCAAATGTGCTTTCAATGGGTTATACAAAAGTCAATGGACAATGCTTACCGTACCATGGGATCCTTGATCCCCTCGGTAATCTTTTCGCTTTGTGATTGATCAACGTTCCTCTTGACTTAGTCTTGATCAACCTTGAATCTTTAACTCTCTTGTTTGGATGATGTCTTGAAGGTGACATGAATGATCCCAAAATCTTTTCTTAAACATCGCAATAAGCTCAAACCACAGAAATCTTGGGATAATTCCTTAAAAGGTTCATCCCTCTCCTTAAACCAACAAATGGACTCCAAGAAAAGCCTATGGACAAACCCTTCAAATGTAACTCAAGGCAACCATTAGTCCATGAATTTATCAATTACCAAAACCACAATGGGGGCCCGTGTTCTTTTAAGGCTATAAACCCCCACATATATATATATAAAGATGGGAGGAGGGCAAAAGGTGCCCGTGGGTCGAACCCTATTGGGTTTAAATGGTTTATATATTGGAAGAAAGCGGAAGGAAAGGAAGGGGGGCGAACCCCTTTCCTTTCCCTGGACCTGCCATAAGGAGGTGCGCCACCCCTCGTGGGCTGGTTCGCTCCCCTCCGATGGCCCATATGTCCCATATATTCCCCCAGGGTGTTCGGTAACCCCTATGGTACTCCGATAAATACCTGATACCCTCTGGAACACTTCCGGTGTCCGAATACCATCGTCCTATATATCAATCTTACCTCTCAACAATTTCGAGACTCCTCATCATTTTGATCACATCGGGACTCGAACAACATTGTCCCAAAATCACATAACCAATAACACTATATTTCCGACGTTAGCGTCCGGACCCTACGGGTTTGAAACTATGTACCTGAAACCTTTATCAATAACCAATAGCGGAACCTGGATGCTCATATTGGCTCCCACATATTCTACGAAGATTTTTATCGTTGAACCGTTTGACAAATACATAATTCCCTTTGTCCATCGATATGTTACTTGCCCGGTTCGATTGTGGCATCTTCATACCTAGTTCAATCTGTTCGGAAAGTCTTTTTCTCTTCTTTAATACATCCCTCATGACTAACTCCTTAGTAGTTTGCTTGCCTTGTGATGTGTATTACGAAGTGCCGAAACCTCTCCGTACTCGTGTAAATCCTAATCTCGATCTTGCCACTCAACAAACACCTTGGAGATGAAGGAAATATGCCCTAGAGGCAATAATAAAGTTATTATTTATTTTTATTTCATGATAAATGTTTATCATTCATGCTAAATTGTATTAACCGGAAACATGATACATGTGTGAATGCATAGACAAACAATATGTCACTAGTATGCCTCTACTAGACTAGCTTGTTAATCAAAGATGGTTATGTTTCTAACCAGAACAAAGTTGTTATTTGATTAACAAGGTCACATCATTAGTTGAATGATCTGATTGACATGACCCATTCCATTAGCACACGATCGTTTAGTATGTTGCCTCTTTTATCCATGACTTATACATGTTCCTATAACTAGAGATTATGCAATCCGTTTACAGGAACACTTTGGGTACTCCAAAGCGTCACAATGTAACGGGTGATTTAAAAGTAAAGGTGTCTCAAAAGCAGATGTTGGGTTGGCGTATTTGAGATTAGGTTTTGTCCTCCGATTTGGGAGGTATCTGGGCCCTCTCGGTAACATCATAAGCCTTGCAAGCATTACAACTAATGAGTTGCTGGAGATGGTTTTGGAAGGTAAAGCTTGGGAGAGATTGAACTAGGTATTGGATACCATGATCGAATCTCGGGAATAACATACCGATGAAAAGGAACAACGGTTTTGTTTTGGGGATTTTTAAAAAGAAAATGAAGCCTATGGGATCAGGTGCTGGTTATTACAAAGTTCTCGGCGTTAAGTTCCAACCAGGTCCGCGAAGGTTTGTGGGGTTATTTAGAGTTGGTTTTGATGTACAAGAATTGGTCCGGATTGTCCGGACAAGAAATTGAAATTGAGCAAAAGTTGTAATTGGGCCAAGGGTTGGAATTTCGGGGAAATGGGTTTTAGGGGGGGGAGGAACCCCCGGGGGTTTGGGCCTTTGGGGCCAAAGGGGAAAAAGGGGGCCGGGGGCCCCCCCCCCCCCATCCAATAACAGGAAGGGCCCCCTTTTCCCTCAACCCTAGGGGGGGTCCCTGGTTAATCCCAGCCCGGGCCCCTAGGGCACACCCTTTGTCCTTTATTCTAGGGGGCCCCACCAATTACTGGTCTTCCTTAGCCTGTGGGCCCCTCCCAATTTACCTCCAATCGTTGCGCTTGGAACCTCCCTAGCTCGATGGGCCCCGGGGGCTGGGAATTCCCCCCGGGATTGGAGCCAGGGGGTATCGGCGGGGTGTCGGGGCCCGGGTATGGGCTGTGGTTATGCGGGAATCTTCCCTTTCTCGTTTATGCTTCCGCTTGGTTCTTTTTAAAACCTTCCCCCGTTTCACAACCCTGTTTTTGGTTGGAATTTTTTGAAATTATGTTCAACAGGGCATCACCTATTTTTATTTTGGTTTTGCGTAAAAAATAAGGGGGCGATACAAAACCCCCCTTAACTTTGGTTCACGGTTTGGAGTGGGGACTTCGGTGCCTCCGGGGTTCCCCGGGGTTTCGTTCTTAAAGGTGGCGGGTTTTTTCCTTTGTTGGGGTGGGTGGGTCCTTGGAAAGGAAAGCAATTTGAAAAAAGTTGGGTTTTGTTGGGAGTTGGTTTTGTTAAGCCCGTGAGCCATAAAATTTGAAAACAAATGAGAGTTAACGTTTTGGGGCATTGTGTGATATGGTCAAACGGTTGTAATTTTTATTTATAATACGGTAACGAAGTTAGGCAATGGCGGAGCCAAGGGTTTTCTTTATTGAAATGGCCCGTTTGCTTTTTATCATAAGGGTGGATAATCAAAGCAAAGGTGGGTGGCAAACATCTAATGGAATCAGGTGTGGGCCCCTTTATGGGATCCTTGCCAAAGGGTAACAAAAAGATGATTTCCATAATAATTATTTTTCAGTATGACCTTGCATTTATCTTGCGACGGTACTTTTAAAGTCTCCACTAAAATTTCAAGAGTTTCCCAATATCAGTTCCAAAGTTAAATCGTGCGGAACACGGAGACGGGTGGTAATCTATTAATTGCAACCAGTTTCACCCAAATACTCATTTAACTTGAAAGTGTATGGTATGGGAACACGGAACCAAAATTGGGTGTCAAAGGAATTAAATAAATGTTAATTGAAAACTTATTATATGACTTAGGTTTATTGATTTGGATCCGTTCATTGATTAGAAATGTCTCTGTGGGGTTTTAATTTTTAAGAATTAAATTTATTGAATTAGACTGCTACTTGGTTATTTTATTGTGGAGGTCGTCTGTTGCCTTAATTTAACGTTCCTTCAAAGTTAAAGGTGGAGCAAACGGATGGGTCCTAAGGGTTTCCTCAGCCCGGGAAATTCGTTGGAGCCCGCTGGGCATTGGACCGGGTTAAGGGTTCGAAAAAGGGTTGGAATATTTAAGTTCCCATTTCTCTTAGAAGGGATTCGGCGTTTTGAGCTATGGAGAATGAGTTTCATTGAATTTTTAAAAAAATCCGGATTGGAGAAGAATCTCCAATAATTCAAGCTCAAGTGGGAGAATATTATGGGAAGTAAGAACGGTTTACAATCCTTAAAAGGGAGAATCCGGAGATTGTGATTGGTTCTTAACAAAACCCCAAAAAAACAGAAAAAATCAAGGGAGAAAGCAAAAGTCTTCGGAAAAAACGCGGAAAACGAAAGGGCTCAAGGGATGGTCTAAGAACTGCAAGAATGGAAAGGGAAGAAGGGAACCAGAAGAAACAAGAATTGTGTGGAAAAACCCAAGGGACCCAAACCTGGGTTTTTCTGGGGTTTTTGCAACTCCCCAAGAGGCGGATGAAATGGCAAGGTGAACAAAGGTAATGGTTAAATTTATTGATGGTACCTTACTAACCCCTTAATAACCAGGTTTTAAGGTTTTTGTAATATTTCCTTTCAAAAATTGGAGCAAAGGCAAAGGGGAGGTGGCATTGGGAAATGGTTCCAAATCGATTACCTGAGGCCTCCTCTATTACCTTGGAGTTTTGATAAATAATTGATTTGGGCCTGCTTCATGCAATACTGGTTTTTTCGGTACTTTAAAAGAGAAAAGGTTGTTTATTTATAATAAATTTTTTGGTCATGATTGAAGGGGGTTTTTTTATAACTAAGTATAACAATATTTAATTTAAGAAAAATAAGTTAAATGAAGTCAAATTTTGGGATTGGTTTGGAATCATCGATAAGAAATATTTGATGGATTTTGGGTATTGATTTGAATTTGGCCAACCTGCCCATGGGAAAGTAGAACCCTTCCGGACAAGGAAAAGTTTGTTGGAAATATAATTGGATTATGTGGTCCTAAGTTAGGCCGTGGGGTATGTTTTTTCCCCTTCCAGATTTAACAAATTAATCCTTTAAGAAACTAATTAAAAATTTGAAAACAAAGTTTTAAGTTGAAAATCATGTAATGAAAAAAATTTCACTGATGTGGAAAATTTGATTTGGTTTGGACAGAAACAATGGGAAATTTCAATCACGCCGGCAACATGTTGGTTGGGACTTTAAAGGATTTCTAAATGGTGGAAGGCTTAAGATTTACCCTTCTTTGGGGTTAGTTTACGGGAACGTAGAACACCACAAAATGTTGAGGGAATTATGAATTGTTTAGAAACCAAAGTTTGGTTTCTTAAATTTGGGGATCACGAGTTATTGGAAAAATTAATGGGAAACCCCGGAAATGTTCTTCATAGGAACCCAAAGGAAAAGGGGTACATTCATAAGTAAGGCAAGAATTTTGAAGAATGGATCCTTTTAAAGAAGGGTTTTTTGGAATAGGGGAGGAAAGAAATTGATTTAAAAGACCTTTTTACTTAAAGTTTTTTGCAAAATTTGGACATTCCCAAAAGGGGAATTGATGATGAGACTAAACTTGGCAAGTTATCTGAACCTGTAGATCAAAAGTTTTAAAGAAAGGTGAATCCTGGGATAGAAGATATATGAATGAACAGAAGGGTTTGGTAAAGGTTTAAAAAATGGCTTAGGCCATAAATTGAATGGGACCATTGAAAAAATAGGCTTTGGTTATTGCCGGGGCAATAGAAAAAAGTGGATTTCAAAAAAAGGGGCGGTACTTTGTTAAAAGTGACTTATAAAGGTTTTGAAATTCGGGATTGCTAAAGGACCTTTATAGGTCTTAAGCTGGAACTGTTACAATTGGTTTAGTTAGAAAGGAAAGGGAAAGCTGCTTCTAATGGATTTAGGAAAAGAGGAGAGGGGGTTTTTTCCCCAAAAAAAAAAAAGGGGCATCCATTTATGGACTTCGCTCTCAGGGAAAACCTTTGGGTTTGATAAACAGGGCACTAAACTTTTGGAGGTTTTACGAAAGGGGGAACCGGGTTTTTAATATTAATGGCATTTCACAAAGAATTGAATTCTGGATAGCCTAAAGGGATTGTGGGCCGGGGCCGGAACCCTCCGGGTTATTGGGCCGGGGGGGGGGGAAAAAGGGCCGGGGGGGGGGCCCCCTTTAAAAAGGAGAGCGGCCCCTTCCCCTTTCCCTCCCTCCTAATCCAATGGAAAATCCTCTCGGTGGGTGACCCTGTCCTGGGCCCCCCTTGTTTTAATCTGGGGCCAAGAACCAACAATTATTACCGGGTTCCCAGGTGGGTGCCCCTAAATTCCCCTTCAATAAACTTAAGGCGAAAATGAAAAAACCCTGGTTCCTGGGGAATTCTCCCCCCTTTTGGTTGGACCAACTATGAGTGTCGGTTCAAGAAGGGCCAAATGGCCCAGGATCTTGGATGAAGACGTCATACCCTCACTTGGACCTTTTTGGGGTTAATTGAACAACATTTTTCGTTGATATCACCATGATTTCTTCGGGAAATTTTGAAATTATATTCCCCAACAAAATACTTTAGGCATTTTATGCACCAATGTTGGATGTTTGAAGCCTAAGAATTTTGTTTAGTTGGATAATCTTAAGTCAAGGAAAGTTTTAACTGGTTAGAAAAAACGACATCATTATCGCGGATGGGGTTTTAAAATATTTTAAGATTGGTCCGTTTCAAAGACCTCATGCCTGGGGAAAAACCCTCCATCTTTATGAAAGAACTTCATGACCACTGGGACCTTTTTTGTTTATATAAACCCAAGATTAAGGTTTAGAAAAAATTTACTAAAATAAACCATAGTAAGGTTAAAATAAAACCTTTTATTCCTCGGGAATTTCCTTTGGACAACCCCAAATGTTTAACGGTATCCTTTAGGGGTTGGGGTTTATTAATGTCCGGTCTTAATCGGGGGGGGGACCACCAAATCGCGGTGGACACAAATGGGTTAAGGGTCGTGTCCGGAAGGACTTTCCTTGGCTAACAAGCTTGGGTTTGGGATTCCTCCGAACCCATCTTAACCCACCTTCCGGGCAATCCGGGGGCTTTTCCTGGGGCGAACAACTCCAACAATCATCCTGGAGCTTTATTTGCCCCTTGATCCGGGTGATCCCGTCACCCACATCAAAAATCAACGGGGCTGGGTTTACCTCCACGAGGGTGAACCTTAAAAACGTTCCCCGCCCGTTCCATGCCGGGCAGTTGGGACCCCCACGAGATCCCCTTTTGCAGCATTTCTTTCTTGAGGTTCCTTTGGGCCCGATAGGCTCAGGCTCTTAACCATAAGCGCGGTGAGATTTTCCCCGGAAATCTTCAATTCGGCTTTTGGGGCAATTCTGGCCTCTGAAGATCAGCTGCCCGGGTCGGGAAAAAACCCAAATGGGGAAAGGATTTAGGACCACCACACCCGGCCCCGGGGAGGGCATGCTAGCTCCGCCCGGGAGGGCTTTAAGGCCTTTTCCCCGTATGCCGGGCCGACCCGGGGCTGGAAAACCCGCCAGGGGCTTAACCCGGGATGGGGAAACCAAGTCCCTAAAAACTTCTACGGGCGGGCTCCCCCCCCAAAAAAGGGATTGGGATTAACCCGGAATCCCCCCTTTTGCAATCGAATTTAAGCACCCCATGGGAAACCGGCGGAATCGGGGTTAAACAAATGGAAACAAACCCCCCCAAGACCGAGGCCCGCACAGACTGACCCGAGCTACGCTAGGGCAAAGCCGGGGAAAAACCCCCGGAAGGCCCCCTTAAATGGCAATTAACCCAAAAAAGGGGGGAAAAAGAGCGGAGGAAGTTCTCAAAGGCAAAAGGGGGGGCCCCTCAAACCCCAAACCAAAATGGGACCCGGGGGAAAAAAAAGGAAGTCAAGCAAACCCCTAGCGACCGGCCGGGGATGAAGGCAAACCCTCTAAAGGCGGAAAGGGTCAGGATCAAAATAAACCCCCCAAAAAAAACCCCCCGGGAACCGAAGCCCGGAACAAAGCTTTCAAGCCGGGTATCCCCAAAAAAAAAAAAAAAAACCAGGAAAGGGGCCTCCGAAAAATGGGAAAGTTAAAAACCGAGACCAAAAGGCAAAACCCCAAAAAAGTCCGGGCCCTCCATGGAAAAAACCCCCACCACCAATGGCCCAGCCACCTCTAGGACCCAAAGAGCCCCAATAAGCAAGGGAAAGTCAACCGGCATGCCCCCAAAAAAAGGCGAACAATGCCACAAACCCTTTTAAAGAACCCCGGGTTTAAAAAAACATGGGCCAGATGGAACAAAACCGGAGTGGATGAAAAAAATCACAAAAGGCGGGGAAGAAAAGCCAAAAAATTTTCAAGCCGGTACCCTCAGGCCAAAACCTCCCCCGGGAAGGGGAAACTCACTTTAACAAATTTTGGGATATGTCCCCTCCGGACCCGAGCCTAATCACAAACCAAAGGGGGTCCCAAAAGGGGCCTTACAAAAAGCCTTCGTTGCCGGGGAAACCTTGGCAACAAATTGGGGCAACTAAACCCCCAAAACGAGGAAATGCCCAAAAAGCCCAACCCCTTTTGCGGGAAGGAAGTTGGTTCAACACAACCCGACCCGACTCCAGAAAGGTGGAAAGGCAGGCGGGAAGGGAATGAAAAGGCCAAAAACCACGGCATGGCCGGAAAAAGCTACCCAAATAATAAAACCACCCCTCAAGGATGACCCAACAATTCAACCACACAAACTTTCGGTTGCAAACCCAAGCCCCGAACCATAAATACCCCAGGGTTGTTGGGTTTTCAAAAGTTTAAGCCCAAAAAGGGGGCCCCAAGGGGGGAAAACCCGCGGGCCGGAAAAAAAACTTTTCCCCAAGGGGTCCTAAACCATTTATGTGAGGTCAAAAAAACCCAGGCATTCCAAAAACCCCAGGGTCCAACAACCAAAGGTACAAAACCAATCTTTTCAAAACTTAAATTTCCGGGGTCCCAATTTAATCCGAAATGGGTTAAATTAAAAGGTCCTTCACAATGAAAACCTGCTAATTTCAAACCAACCGCGGGGGGAAGCCCCCAAAAACCCCATTCCTTAAAGGATAAGCCCACCCTTTTTCCTCTTCTAAATTTCGGCTTTCCCAGAAAAGAATTTTCCAATGCCCTTTAAAATGTACGCACGGGGCAAAATTTTCCTTACCCATACCATTAGCGTCTCTTAATTAATCCGGTCCAATCACCTTTTTAGGTTTGCCCGGCCGTGGCTCCACTAAATAGGCTCCCCCCCCCAAGGGTGGCCAATCTGGTTTCATTAAAACCTACTTTAATTATTTAACCGTTCTTTTCAATTTTACGAACGTTTTAAAATAAAATTTCCCCCTTTTCCCGGGAACCGTCGTACCTCGAAAACGGGGGGGGCGAGGGTATAGGGACCCCCGGATTCTTTTGTTAAGAGTAACCATTATATTCGTTGCTTCTCCTCCTTCTTTAAGCCAAAGGGGGGGGAGGCGCTGAAACAACCGACCCAAGGGGCTTAGGGCAAACTGCCTTCCAAAAATACAACAGATTTGGCGCCAAGAGAATTTATTTAAGCCAATACTTTTCAAATTTGGGTTTGGGTCCTGTTTTGGCCTTCTTCCTAATTCCCTAACGGCACGGGAACTCTCATTGTGCCCCGGGGGGGACCTATGAAACGCCAAGTTTAACATCGGTACCCTTACGCAGCAATTTTAGCCCCCTTTGGAAGGACCGTTCTCGGAACCCCGCCGGAATGTGCGGTGGGGAATATCGTGCCCCACCCCGCCCATTGGCAATGGGATAAAGCAAAGCCGGAGCCTCGTTACCCTCCACCTCCATAAAGGAGAGGGTCGGATTAAATGGCCTATTTTCAAACACCCCAGCTTTGGAAGGGGCTGGCAACTGCACTTTGGGTTATAAAATTTAACCGCGGGAAATTTTCTCTTGGAACAAAGATAAAAGCCTCCAAACTTGATTTCGGTCGCGTTCTTTCTTACCTTTGAGCCCGCCTCCTTACCCCTTTCCTTTGGTTTCCAAGGGCCCTTTCAGGCCCGCACGGGGTGGCATCCATTCCGGAAATCGCCCGGGCCGAGCCCGCGCGCCCTTTCCGACCTTTCACTCCTTGCGCCCGCCCCAAGGAATTCTCGGGGCGGTAGCTGTCCCTTGGCCTCTCCCACAGGGCCTGTCGTATACCAGCCAACTTTCAGAGCCCTTAACCTTCCAAGCGGAAGATATACTTGGAATTGGTCAAATAATTTCCATGGATCCCGGCTCCGGATACTTTTCGGCCGCCGACCGCGCCCGCCTATGGATTTCCGAATTCATCCCCGGGGTTTCTCCTCGGCGTGCTCGGCCCCACCGGATTTCTCGGGGCTCCTCCTTCTAGCCCGCATTGGGGGCACCTTAAGGGGTGGCCTTTTATCTTCCCGCCCGTGGCGCTCCCAAAACCCGCTTCCGCGGAATCCTTTAATTTCCCAATTCGGCCCCTTGGGCTTAAAGGGGCCTTTTCCCTTAACTCTTGACCGCCCTCGGGAACCTCCCCCCGGGCTTGCCCTTCTTGGCAACTGGCCGCTTCCCCACGCAGCCTTGCGAAAACAGCTATCTTTGGAGGGGCCCCCAAAAAACCTCGGGAAATTTATTTACCTTGCGATTTAAATATTGAAAATCCGGAGCGTTGAGTTTTTTTACTTTTCAAACGTCTGGCGGCCCCGGTTCCCCTTTCGGCGGCGGATTTTCCAAATTTTGATTTTCGATCCTGAGCGGTCTCTTCCCCCTAGAGTTCGGGGTCTTCTTCTGACCTTTTAAAAACTTTAAAACGTGCCCTTTTGCAACCTCAAATCCCGCAAGCCTCAGCCCCTCCGGGGGGGAAACCTTCAAACCCCTTTGGCATCTTAAATGGGGCCCCCAAGTAAACTCTTGACTCCGGGGTGGTGGGTTTGAACTTTTGGTCCGGACTGGGGCGCCCTCCTGGCGAACCGGCCCCCACCGGAGCCCGGGCCCCGGGGGCCCCCTTCGGAAAAACCCGGGTGAACTCCCGGGCGGGAGCCCTGCGAAAAAAGGTTCCTTTAGCTGAAGGATTTTCTTATTAAACTTCTTTTTAACTCACGGCCGTTGGGGCGGTCCTTGGGGGGGTTGGACCCTTGGGGGCCCGGGGACTTCCCGGGGCTGGAATCCGGCGGAGGGGCCTCTTCCCCAGGAGGATTTTTCCCCCCCTTTTCCCCTTTGGAAGATTAGCCCCCCGCCCCCCCTTATGGCGCGACCCCCGCCGGGCCGGCCCCTTTTTAGGGGCGGCATAGTTTTTGGGACCCTTCGAAAGAATAAACCGGAGATATTTTGAAAGGAACAAATGAAGCCGGGCGAGTAACAGACCCCGGGATTCGGCCCAAATCCCGGGAATGGACCCATCGGTTGAAGCGCCGCTTCCGGGGCGCACCCTGAAACTGGGGTCTGGGCCCCGGAAACCCCGGGGGCGGGGCTGGGGGCCTGTTGTGTGATCCCTTGATTTAACTCCCTTGTTTGGATTCCGAAAAGGGGGGTTTGGGGCCAGACCCTTGGTTCCCCCAATTTGGGGATCCCGGGGGGCGGGGTTTGTTCCCCTGAAGAGTGAAAACCTTTGTCCCGGCCGTTTTTGGAAGGAACCGACCGGAAGACCTTCCCCAAGGGCCCGCCCCGGCGGCCCCGACAGGTATTAAATTTTTCAGCCAGGCGTGGGGAATGTCCGGGGAAGGCTTGGGAAAATGTAAATGGGAATTGGAATTCGGGCCAATCGTGGAATCCCCCGGTTAAAGGGCCCCCCCGAAAATGCGGAACCAACCCCCGGGGGATTTGGAAAAAACCGGGCCGGGGGCCGGGGGCCGGGCAGCACTTTAAACCGGGGATCGGCCTCCGATAAAATAGCCTCCCCGTTGGGGGAGGGACCCCCCGGGGGAGGATGGTTTGGATGGTTAACTGAACCTATTTGGAACTGGGGCGGGGGAAATTACCGGAGGTTAAAACAGGCAACCTTTCCTCTTTAAAAAAAATACCAAGGGCCTCTGTACCTTGGGATTCCCCGGGGCTGGGGGAAAATTTTAGCGGGTTTGAGGCCCAATAAAGGCCCTTACCAGGGAACCGCCCGCCCGTAAGGGGGCGAATTAAAAACTTCAAACGGGTTGGCCGGGTATGTCAGCCGTTCTAAAGATTGGAGATAATTTTTTATTTTGGGAAAATTTTTTTCCGGCACACTGGGTTTATTATTTTCCGGAATTCAAAACCCCCTTCAATGAACATTAACCGGGCCGGCTTATCCATTAAGCTGGCTATTAACACAGGGGTGCGGACAGGGCATCAATACCCGAACCCCGGACACGAAGTGGTTGAAGACCCGGCGGTTGGGAAGGCTTTCCCTTCTGGGGCAACTTGGCGCTGGATAGAGATTCCACCCCGCGAACCCCCTTTTTTAAATAAAGGGGGTTTTCCGGCGCAACTTACTCAACAATCTCCGGTAGCCTGGGGAGCCTCCGACCGTGGTAGTCCTCGTACTCCCCATCCAAATTTTCGCGGGGGGAACCTCCCGAAGGGGCCGAACCGGAAAAATTGTGCCGCTCCGTTAATGCCAGGCGGTTGGGACCCCCACAAATCCGGGTTTGCCAAGTATTTAGTGTTCCAAAAGTTGGAAGGTTTTTGTTTTGGGGCAAACCCATTCACCCTCTGTCACAACTGAATTTTCCACAGCCCTTTTGTAAATCCTCCCTACGAAATTCTTTCCCAATCCACCCATAAACGGTTTCCCCATTCAAATTTTCTGGCCCCAATGGGCGATCCCCAAAATTTTAAGGGGGTTTGTTGCCACAAAAGGGATGGGATCCCCTCCCCTTTTTGGATTCAAAGAAGGTCCAGGCTGGAACGGGGGGGAATTTTAAAAAAGGGGAAATCTCTCACCTCCGTTCTTCCCCAGCTCGGCGGGGCCCCCAGGGGGGGGTTTCGAGGGTTTTTCCCCCCGGTGCCCAAAGGGCCGGCGCCCCCCCCCGTTGGTCCGGGGCCGGAGGCCACAGGCCTTGGGGGTCGGTCGCCCCGGTGCCGGCAAACGGGGGCCGGCCCATGTAAAGAAGGGGCCCAACGGCCTCCGGTCTTCCCACCCACCGGGGCCGACCCTCCATCCCGGCCGGATGGCGGCACAACGCGGTGGGGTGAGGCCGGCGGAGGGGCCCCCAAACGGGCAAAATTTCGGGCAAGCTTTTACGGCTGGGCAGGGCCCTTTCCGAGGCGGACCAAATTTGGAGAAATTTGGGGGCCCGGAACACCTTTTTGGGTCCCGGCTGTACCTGGAGACGCTCTCGCCGCTCGGGCTGATGATGTATAGAGTGGATGCGGGCAAATGGGAGCATATACCAGCCAAATTCCCCCGGTCGCTGCTCGATGGGTATCTCGTCGCCGGAGCTCGCAAAAGGCTCTTCTTAGTGGGGAGGATCGGGCTTTACAGCACGCTGCAGAGTATGAGGATCTGGGAGCTGGATCATGGCAGAACTGTCTGGGTGGAAATCAGCAGGATGCCGCCCAAGTACTTCAGGGCTCTGCTAAGGCTGTCTGCCGAGAGATTTGAGTGCTTTGGGCAGGACAACCTCATCTGTTTCACCTCGTGGAACCAGGGCAGAGGTCTCCTATACGATGTTGATAAGAAGGCTTGGTCGTGGATTGCTGGCTGCGCAAGCCAATTGTGCAATACCCAGTTCTGCTTTTATGAGCCAAGATTTGACACATCAATCTATTGATGGTTGAGCTGCATTGCGAAGATTTCAGCTCAGATGCTTTTAGGTTTGGAGTTCGGCATCCAGATGCCTGTTTGATGTTCTGTTGGATCATTCCTGTTAGCTGTATCAATTGTCAAGTGCTAGGTGAATAGTGTCTACTTTGAGCCAATAATTTAGAACATTTCTAGTACTTGACTTGAGCCACCAATTTTCTCAAGTCATGCCATCGGAGATCCTTCACTACTCCAGCAATTAGAAGTGTCGTTACAAATACAATTGGAGGTCCGCCTGTTCCCATTACCATTTTTTTAGCAAACAGTGACTTGTAAGTGGTTCCATTTCCATACCTGAAATGAGAAGGATCTCGTGCTGTTTTATCCGAATAGTGTTTGATTTGTATTTTCTTTTAAGTTAAAAACATGAGCTCACTTGATCTGTGATTGCAGTTAACCATATGAGTGAGCATATGATATTTGTGGGTGCAAGTTGTGAACATTTGCTAGTGTTCTGTTGATTAGCTAGTAAAATGTATAGCTAATTAAGGACGCTGTTTATAATGCCTTTGTGGAATCACTGGCAAACAACTAAACCACACACTGAGCTTAAATGAAGCCATTCTATCTACTCAGGAGGACTCAGTTCACCATGTACTCATGCATACAAAACAAAAACATGTTGCCTCATTCTGTTACAGGTATGCATATCAAAGCTGAGAAGGACTAGACTGTTTTCTATGTCAAAAGAACCGATACACCATATGGTTGATATTCCAATGAAACCATTCAGGTATCATACCCCTCAATGTGAATGTTCCATTGACATATGAAAGTTGCAGCTTTCAGAGTCTAGGATCATCACTCGAAAGCCAAAATCACACTTTCCTATTTGCGTAGTATCAATATTCCACTGACATATACAGGTTACAGCTTTTAGGTTCACTATGATCATCTACTCCAAAGCCCAAAGCACACTTTCCAATTTGTGTAGTATTAACTGAAATTATTTCTGCAGTTTGTGTAGTATTAACTAAAACCACGGCAAGAATTATGAGACGGAGGGAGTATAAGAGTGCTGAATGCCTGCCCTGGAATCCAAGACACTTTACCTGTACTACGTAAGCAATATCTTAAGCTGTTACTTGCTGTGAGAGTGACATGGCCAAAGAAATGGAGATAATGTCTTTTAGGAGACAAAATCGTTTTAGCATGACCTTTGTCAATCTTTTGTTTATTGCTTGTACTCTGGATAGTAAGTGATCCACTTAGTGAGATGTTGAATTGAGTGCATGGTGAATTGAGCCCTCCTTAATAGGTAGGATGACTTCATATAGGCTCAGTGTGGTTTAGTTATTTGCTAGTGATTCCATAAAGGCATTATAGATGGTGTACTTAATTAGTTATGCATTTTACCAGCTAATCAACCGAACGCTACCAAATGTTCACAACTTTTCTGCACCCACAAATCAACCCCTGATTTGAGAATGCTCCACTGACATATGAAGGTTACAACTTTCAGGTTCACTAGGATCATCTGCTCCAAAGCCAAAAGCGCATTTTCCAATTTTGTAGCATCAATATTCGACTGACATATGTAGGTTACATCTTCCATTTTCCTAGGATCATCTGCTTGAAAGCTCAAGGCACATTTTCCAATTTGTGTAGCATTTACTGAAATTGCTTCTGCAGTTTGCTATGCGAAACAGTATAGTACAGACATGATGCATTACCAGTTCTTGAAAAAAAATTCAAGTATATGAGTGTAGAATGTCTGCCCTGGAAATCATAGACATTGTACTTGCACTACTTAAGCCTCTCTTAGGGCATGTACAGTGGTGCTATCTTAGATGTGTGCCATGTAGGATAAATGCTGAGGTGGAGGAGAGAAATCATAAGAAATGACCCATTTTTAGGGATATCTAGTTATAGGAGATAAGACTAAGAAATGACCCACTGTACAACATTTTTTATTGTCTTCTCTAGATTACATGGCATGCTTAAGATAAGATTGTCTTATCAACCACTGTACACGCCCTTGAACTGTTGTTTGTTGTGAGAGTGACATGGCAAAAGAAATGGTGATAATGTCCTCCAGAAGACAAAATTGTTCTGGCATGACCTTTGTCAATCTTTTGTGTTATTGCTTGTGTTCTGGACGATATGTGTTCCACCTACTGAGATGTTGAATTGAAGGCTTTCGATAATACTTTGGCTACTAAAATACATCCGGTTGCTGGTTTGCTGCTTTATGATGCTGGATGAAGGCAAAGTTATCCTGTAGAGTAGTAAATAATTGCATATGGTAAGATGGACAACATTATGAGTGCAGATCTGCCTTTCCATTTCATTTGCTAAAAACATAAACCAGCTAATTGTTTGCTTTAGACTAACTTCTCGGAGTTTGGTAGCTAGCTCTCATGTAAGATTGTAACACTGGTGCCAGTGTTTGGATGAGATTATTATTTAGTCTGATGCTGCATATGTGTTGGCACATATTCCATCTAACTGGTTTAGGCTAAATTTCTCATTATTTTAGGAAACAGCAAACTCTTCTGATCTTCCCAGCTAATACTTCATAGCAGGGATGTTTTTGACATCTTTTTTTTTTTTTTTGCATTTTTTTTGACATCAGTCAAGCTGTTGATTAACAAATAGAGTTGCCAAGTTGTACTGCTATGCATGTTGGCACTATGCTTGAGGGCTGGTTGATGGTGCTATGTCTGTAACAGGTCAGCCATCATGATTGCACGACTGCAGTTATTCAATTTGCTGCAAGATCTACTTTATGTTCCCTCTTATTTGCTTCGATTGCAACTTATCAAGAATGAGCGGTATCCATGGTCAACAGCCAGGTGATTGTTTGTTTATTTTGTTTGTTGATGATTGCTTGTTTATTTTATTTGTTGATGATTGTTTGTTTATTTTACTGGTTATAAAACATTCTTGTTAGCCTGATCATATGTTGTTAATCAGTAACCGGCTTCAGAACTGGTTATGTCAAATGCTCAAATTAATCTTGGTGCAGACGGTATGAACAACTAGAAATGGTGTATCATTATATTAGGTGCATCCATGACTATCTGCTGCAGGTTACCTATCTCTGTTCTTAATCTTCTATCTTATCCATCAAAAGGGAGTACTGTACAGTCCGGCCTTAGCAACTAAAATTAGCTTGGGTGCTGCTGTCAGCCGTATTATTGCCAACAGAAGGCATAATGCACCTGTGATTAAGATAGGTTGCACCCTGTCTGCAATCATGCAAGGCAACAGCAGTAAGAAAAAGAGCTCATTTCTTATTTCTTACATTTTTGAACTGATCTTTGCGAGTTGACAAACAACGAGTAACTGGTTTGATGCTAAATGTTGGCTAGAGATTGGTTGCATACTAATTTTCATTGCCAATATCACAAAAGGTTGCCAAATGTTGGCGACTTTTGATTTTGCCAAATGTTGGTAGCAAACCAATCAGCCTCAACATTTTAGAGGATAATTGGTTTGATGCCAACATTTGGCATTGCCAATACTTGGCAGGCCAACAATCGGCAATATCAAAAGTTGCCAAAAATTGACAACTTTTTGTAAGGTTGGCAAGTAAACATGGTAGCCAACCAAGCACTAGCCAATAAGTATTTGGCATTTGCCACTTTTTGGCATCAAACCGATTATGTCAGATTTGAACGCAAAGAAATTCAGATATCAGAACCAAAGAAATTCAGATAACAGAACCATCGCAAGACGAGCTTTCATCCAAGATGTTCAACACCAGGTAAGCATTTTACATCAGAGGTTCATATTTACACTGCTCACAGCACAACACAACACAAAGAATGTTCAGCAACAGCCAACGAATAGCACTCTTGGTGTGTACTCCCTCCGTTCCGAATTACTTGTCGCAGGTATGGATGTATCTAGATGTATTTTAGTTTTAGATACATCCATTTCTGCGACGAGTAATTTGGAACGGAGGGAGTAGCATCTAACACAATATACACAAGCTGGCAAGCATTTATTATGCAAAACTCGGTTTTAATTTAACATAACTAGTAGTAAACGTGCGTCGCGGTTCTCCACACCCAGCACCAGCCTTTGGTGTCGTCTTACACTGCAACATCGGCCCAAGTAGTAGTAGATATGATCTTTGCTGCACTAGCTCCAAAAGCAACACAGGCAACAGTACATTATTTCTCCTCTGCTGCTCTATGGACCTAGTCAAAATTTGCAGGAAGTGCCCAGCCGTTGCTTCATCCGCTGCCCCGCCGCCGCCTTACATTCCTCCAGCGCTTCTTTCAGCAGCTCCTGGAACTTCTCGACGAAGACGTGCCACTCCTCTGCGCTCATGTCCGACAACCTGACGAAGCACAAGCTCGATGGGAGCTGCTCGTCTGCACTCCTGTTCGGGGCGTGCATGCTGCTGTTTGAACTAGTTTTTGAACTGGTGGTTCTCTGGAGACTGGGCGTGCTGAACTCAGCGGATGAGAACCGATCAGATGAATGCATGGAAGGCTCCTTTCGGTCTTCTTCATCATCACCGTCCTCGTTTATGCTCTCCACGAGCTTTGTCAGAGGGTTTCTGAAGCTGCCCTTCAAGCCCGAGCAATTGAATCTTGGCGACCGGATCACATCGCTGTACCCTCCTAACACATCCATCGAGAACTGGAAATCCATGTCCTCTCCTTGTTCAACACTAGGGGAGAACGGTTCCCATTCGTCTACTTTCCTCCTGGCTTCCATGCACACAACCTCCAGTTTGCTGGGTTCCTCCTCCATTCCTCTGAATTCCCTGGTCATCATCTCACCTATCTCTGCCAAGCAAAGCCCGAAAGCAGCAGCCTCCTTGAGGAAGATTGTGCACAGGATAAGGACTCGGAGGCAAGCCTCACGTATCATGGGCAGTTCTCCCCGCAGCATTGCAGCATCCCTCATTGGATCAAGTTTGCTAATGTACTCGAGCTCTTCCTCGGAGAACGGGATTGACGCCTGTGCCCAGTGGATCCACTCGAAATAGGGGTCCTCCAAGTTCTCCGGCAAGCACAAACCATGATCAATTGGGAACAGCTCTGTCTGGCAACCAAAGCGGCCGGTGCCTCCATCAAGCTTCCTCACCAGGACATTACCACCATGCCTGTCAGTGTTGAAAATCCTGATGTCTAATATGCCGATCCTGTGAACAGCAGCAACCGGGAAGCTCGAAGTGCCATGGTCGCTGGCATCGAAGTCATGAGCGATGAACTGCTGAAATGAAGCAATCTTACTGGTGACTTGCGGCTTATGGTCATGAGCCGGAGTGCCACCGTTCATCGGACGATTGATATTGAAAACTGAGTGTGTTATCTTCACCAGAGCAGTTGCAGGAACATTTGCGAAGTTCTCATGGTCCAACAGGTACGCCGCGACCTCCCTGAACCCTGTCTCCCCTACCCGGACGGACTTCTTCAGTCCCGGCTGGCCAAGCGCTCTCCCGGTGAACCCTTTCGGGTTGTTCGGGGCGAAGGGTTCCTCATCCGTGGGCTTGACAATGGCGACTCTGTCGCCCTCATCATTCCTGAAGTAGTAGGAGCCGCCAAGGCCACTGTCGATGGGGACCGGATCCAGCCCGCCCATTATGCCGGCGGCCACGTCGTCGACGAGGCGCCTCACGCTGCCGCTGGACGACCCGAGTATCTCCACCAGGCCGCCGCAGTCCTTCTGCTCGAAGTCCTCGGAGACCGGGCAGAGGCACGGGGTGGAGCAGCTGCGGTGGATGCTGTTGCGGGTGAGCAGCAGCGGCGAGTCGTGGCGGACGGAGGAGAGGTCGTTCTCCAGGACGCGGTCGCCGAAGGTGAGCGAGGTGCCGCCGGTGGGCACGTTGAGGGCGAGCTGCAGCCGGCGCTTGACGGTGTGCGCGTTGTCGCCGCGGTCCAGGTCCATGCCCAGCACGCACCCGGACTCCGTCTGCACGAACACCCGCCGCCTCCCCGCCGGCGCAGGCGGCGAAGGCGCCTGGCGGTGGTGGTGGTGCTGCTTGGCCGCCGCGGCCTCATCCCGGCGCGCCCCGGCGCCGAAGAGGCGCCGGAGGAGCAGCGCCGGCACCTGGCTCTTGAGCGTGCCCTCCAGGTTGGGGGACATGGCGGCCGCTCCCGCTCCCTTTCCTCCTCCGCCGCTTGGTGCGCCCGCCGCGCGCCGACGCCGTCAGGGAGAGCAGGGGAAGGCGCGCTCTCGTTGCTATCATCGGATCACGCCTGCCGGCCGACAACGAGAAAAAAGAACAGAATTTTACACTCCAATCTATGCACCAAACACTTAAAAATCACGCGCACTGAATCTTGCCGCGAACTCGGCATCAACCAGATTGAAATTTGTTCGAGCATGGAAAAAACTGAGCAAGAAGTGGACGAACTCAGATGCGGCGAAGGGGAGGGCGGGAAGTGATTGTCGACCGAGGTCTCACCATGGAGGGGGCGGCGCGCTGGAGGACGGTGGGGGGATCGGCCGGCGGCGATGGCGCCGGCCGGGGCGGGGAGGTAGCAGGCTAGCGGCGGAGCAGATCCGGGGTCGTGGTCATGCCGTCCAGGGACCAACCTATCTATCGCTCGCTCCCTTGCTTGGCGTGGCCTGTGTTTGCTACTGCGCCCGCATAATCATCACCAACCCGCTGCCCGCCTTGGAGAGGGGTATTCCTCTGGGTTTTTTCTACCTGATCCGAAAAAAGTGATAAGAATTGAATCTTGCCAGACAACACCCTGATATACATAATATTCGCACCTGGAACCGCCATACAAAGAGCATATTACATTTTGCCACTCTGGACCAGCTGTTGCATTACTAGTTGCAATTGGGACCAGGCATGTCAAAATTTGCACTTGATACTACTCCCTCCGTCCCAAAATATAAGACGTTTTTTGACACCATACTAGTATCAAAAAACGTCTTACATTTCGGGACGGAGGGAGTACTTACTTACTAGACCTTTTCCTCTTCAAATTGAGGAAGTCCCCCCAATGATTTCACGTCATGAAACGAAACCGATAAGCAACCGTTCCCCAGAAGGTGGTAAAATCTGTCAGCTGCGACAAAAGGAAATAACAAGTGACTGACAGGTATCCTGCGCTGGTACCCAGGGTTTAGGGTTAGTTAACTTCTAGATCGACCATCCAAGTCATCCCCCGGGATGATCGAACACAACTCCCCTGGAACGAAGCATGTGACAAAAGCAGGGCAAAGCAAATGCATCCAGCTAAACAATCGAAGCGCGAAAGATTAACTTTTGCAACATCACCAAAGTACTTCAGGTCCTGCAAGTGGTCGGGCGCCATCCCCGGCACCCGTTGTAGATCTCTATAGCCACTCTAATGAGCTGCAGAGCTCCTTCCTCCAGCTCAAGTTTGTTTTCTCTTATCTGTAAACCAGACCGGTATGTAATTCAGTTAGACAACATATAGACCACCATAGCAGGATCACTAAGGTGAATATGTGATCAAAATCAGCAGCGTTTCTAGCTTTCCAAAGTGTCCAAACCACAACCATCACACCCAAGGCCAACATTTTTGCTTTACTTTGCCCTTGAAACTACCAATCCAGGCACTAAATTGATCTACATTTTCGGGGCATGTCAATCAAACCTGTTACCACACGAACTACTCCCCAAACATATCTAGCAACATCACAGTCAAAGAATATGTTGTATACCCTCTGCAAATTATCACGGGTTCAAAGTCCAGCCACTGACAATACCATTTTTTTAAGGGTAACCGGTGACAATGCCAGGTTAAAAGTGCAACCACTACACCTTCGATGTCCATTGGCCATGGAGGTGCGGAGGATCCCCCCTCCCCGGTGGGAGGGACCCGTTCTCTTTTTGTTAGGTTCAACGTCTTGGTTGGGGCTGTGTGGCGGTGGCGATGTCCCTCAGTATGAATAATGTCTCCCACGTCCTATCCCCATCCCGATGGCGTGAATAACATCGTCGGAGGATGTGTGGAGGTGTCTCCGTCAGACCTCGTGGGATTCGATCGATGCTGGTCTTTGGTGGACCTATTTGGATGCAGTTTTTGTTTGTCTTTGTTCGTGTGGTCCCTGGTTTGATATTTTTGATCTACAACTCTCTTCATCGGGATGGTTGCTGCTCTGGTGCGCTGGTCCTTTGGGGCGTTAGCACGACGACTTTTCGATTGTCTATTACAACAAGATTTACACGCAAAAGAAACAAGATTTCCCCGACTCCGGTGATGGAGGGGCGATGACGGCGGCGCGCCTTCGGCTCGCTTCAGTGCTTGTAGTCGTCGCTAGGTGATCCGTAGACCTGGTTGTAACTTCTATTACTTCTTCTGTTGGATGTACTGTCATGATTGATGAATATTCCCTCCGTCCGAAAAAGTTTATCCCTCAAATGGATGTATCTAACAAGTAGATTAGAAACTTTCTCTTGCAAAAAAAAAGTGCAACCACTGACATGATACCTAGGTTAAATTACAATTTGCTCCCGTTCAGAGAATGTAATCAAATATGAGAGAACCGCAAGGGTCCAACCCGAAAAAAGACGATAACTGTACGGGCATGATGACCCGCCCCCGCCCCCCGCTCCGCGCGGGGCAATCCGTGCCCGCCACGCCTCACCGCGAGCGGACGGCGTGGGAGCGAAGAAAGGAAGAGCCGGGTCGCGCTTTCCGCCCGCCCGGCTAGCCAGCCGCGTGGAAAGGTCCCGAAGGGGCCGCGCTGGCCGTCGGATGATGAATCGCCAGCCGTCGAAACGCGCGAGGACCCACGTACGAGCCGGGAACAAATGGCGGCGATGTGGATAAGGGCGATTGGCCACAGCCGGATGGCGCGGGGCGCGGGGCCCACCGCCTCCGGTTTACGAGACGGCCTGGCGTGGGCCGATTCCTATCCGAAAGAGAAAGCTCCTGCAAATTCTTCGACTGGCGTTCGTGCTTTTCAGCTGCGGTTGGGACGACCTGCCACCTCCTGATGGCCTCCAAGTTGCACGTCTGACGGCTCTATCCCGTGGGCATCGTTCACGGTTTAGGAGAATGAATGAATGAATCTCGTCTCGTCGCCCTATATTATTTGTCCATGCGATCTTCTTCTCTTCTCTTCCTTGTCAGAGAAGCTCGTCGGGTGCTAGCAAATACCATGGGCCATCTTGTTAAAGCCGTTGGCCTTGTTTGACCTACATGGATGGATGGGGGATGGCTCTCTTTCTTTTCTCGAATTCTCTTAGAGCATCTACAGACTACAGTCGGATACGATCAAATACGACCCCTCAAACGCCCGCGGGCGCACCCAGTTACGAAATCTCAAATCCATACAATTACATGCAGCATGAAACCTAATCTAAGCGGAGCTCGTCTGTGTCCATGTCCGCCAAGCCGGTTGCGTCCCTCGAAGTGTTGCTCCAGTCGCCGGCAAGGTAGCGCGGGACATGGGACATGCACCGGCTCACGAGACTCGAGGCGCCGCCGGCTCCCATGCCCTAATATTCATGATCGAAGTTCGGAGCCTTCACGGTGCCAGTCAATGTGAGGTCGGCGATGGATCCACCGTGTTCAGGGAGGCTGACACGTCACCACTCACCAGGACGCACGCGACTGCTCCACCCGGGGTTCCAGGCCACTCGCTGGGTGCCCGCCCACCCACTCATGTGGGGTGGTCGCCTTTTCTATTAAAAAATGTCGTCAAGGGCTTATCCTGGCTTGTCTAATTCTTTTTAATACAATTAGTTCATGTTGTAACAACAATACAATATGGCTGAAATAAAAATTCTTCGCTGAAAATGTTGTTTGGCTTTCTTAGTCTGCCAATGCTACTCAGATGTATGTCTTTTTTTCTTTGAAACAAGGGCAAAATTGCCATTTCATTGATTAAGAAGAAGGTTTACACAAGCCACAAAGTGGCCAGAAATAAGATTTACTCTCGCGGCATTACAATACTTAAATGTTTGGCGCCCGCCAACGCCCAAAGCGACAACTCCTCTTTTATCTTACTAATGACGACCGTCATAGGTGCGATCGTGTTGCGAAAAATTCTAGCATTGTGCTCCGTCCAAATTTCCCAGGAGATGAGCATCATAAGCGAAGCAATCGCCCTAGCCCCTAGGGGATTCAGAACGAAGATAAACGTTCCCGGTCCACCATTCCCACACCGAGCCCCTCGCTGGCCATGTAGTAGTTTGAATGTGATGCATGCCAAGCCAGTGAAGAATTCGTTCCACACACGAAGGATGAAATGACATTGGAAAAGCAAGTGGGCCACCGATTTTGGACTTTGCTTGCAAAGAGGGCATAGCCCGCAGTTGGGCCACCCACATCGCGCAAGGCGATTCGATGTCTAGATTCTATCTTGAAGTACAAGCCAGGCGAAAAAAATTGCACCGTGGAGGAGCCCACTGTAAGTGCATCTAGTGCCCCTTAGTGATTTTGGTGTATTGAAGACTTATAGGTTAAGTAACTGATGCGTTTGTGAGTGTACACAGGTCTATATGTCTATGAGGAGTTTGATATTTACAGAGAAAGTCGACCCCTAAAAATGAAGTTCTTCGACTGAAGACTTTGATATTCTGAAGACTTTCTGAAGACTTTGAAAGTGAAGAAATTGGTGTGACCATGAAGACTTGATATTCATTCGAGGAATATGAAGCGTGAAGACTTTTGTTTTCGTAGTTTCATTTTCTCTTTCTTGAGTCATAGGAAACACCGTCTCGTTAAAGGGGTCGAGGAAATACTAAGGAAAAATTTCCATGTGATGCTCAACTCAAAATCCTACACCTACCAATCCCTTCGAGTGAAGCCATTGAAATCTCATACGATTCAGTCAAATTCTTGATGTGATGAGACGCAGTTCTTACAGTCACTTGATGACTTTGCTCGATCGAGAGTTAGGAATTCGCCAAATCTGAATTGCCTACACATGAGGAACATGATAGCCCCGAGGACTTTGAAAGTCAAATTTCCGACCGTTCTTTGTGTTGCGTCTTGACGGACCAAAATATCTTATCCACCTAACGGTCATATCATTGAAGGGCATTTATGTCTTATCATGTCGGGCTGCTCCCTAGGCTATAAATATCCGCCCCCTACAACCACTAGCTGGTTGGCTGCTCCGAGAGAACTTGACACTTGTCATTTGAGAGCAACCCATCCTCCGAGGACTTTGAGCGAAAATCATCAAGTGAGGAAAATCCAAAACCAAACCCCACAAAAACCCCAAGTGATTGAGCATCATCAAGAAATTGATCTGCGTGGATCCGACGCTTGTTACCTTTGAAGATCTGTGCTTCTTCCAGACGGTTAGGCGTCAAGGTCTAGAGCATCCAAGAGGAATTGTGGATCACCGAGTGACCAAGTCTGTGAAGGTTTGGAAGTCACCAAGACTTACCACGAGTGATTGGACGAGGCTGCGTGGTCTTAGTTCAAGGAGAATACGGTGAGGATGGGTGTCCTGAGTTGCGGCTCGAGATCGGGTGTCCGGACTGTGTGTCCTCGAGTTTAAATACTCACCCGCTCCAACCAGACGTATAACCGAGACAAAGAAGTTGAACTGGTCTACCAAATCATTGTCTTCACCAACCGACTGGTTCTATTTCCTCAACTCATTCATTTCCTCATTCTCATGTTGCATGTTGTTCATATCGTGCTCGAAGACTTTGATCAAGACTTTCACAAATTCCTCGCCCAATTTCTTCATCCGTTTGTCTTCATCTTGTTATCCTGTGTTTACGCTTCTCGTACTCTGCTCTAGTATTCATTTCATCATCTTGACTATGTGTGTAATCTGTTATGTTTACCTCTGAGTACTTATTCCACAGCAAATAGTTCTTCGCTAAGGAATTTCCTCACCGCAAATTCCTCGATGAAGAATTTCATAAAATCGCCTATTTACCCCCCTCTAGTCGATATAACGCACTTTCAATTGGTATCGAACAAGGTACTCCTTGTTACGTGTGATTTTGGTTTAACCACCGGAGTTCTAGTTATGTCGACCGCAGTATGATCAAGGTCTCGGCTGGGTGTCCTACCTTTGATGGAACGGACTATCCCTCTTCGGAAGAAAAAGATGCGGATGCATCTTGAGGCAATTGATAATGATCTACGGTATGTTGTGGAAAATGGTGTCCCATCCATTGAAACAACGACCGCCATCGACGTGAAGAGATTCAAACAACTCGACTCTCAAGCGAAGAATATCATCTGTGGCCATCTGAGCAAAGGACAGTATGGAAGAGTGAGTGCTTTGGAAACTGCTAAGCTTATCTGGGATAGGCTGTCCAAAGTAAATGAAGGAGTCTCAACTCAGCGTGATTCTCGAGTTGATGTTCTTCGGAATCTCTTCAACCGCTTCAAAAGACTCGACAACGAAAATGTTCAACAAACCTTCGATCGCCTCATCGACATCTCAAATGAGCTTCAAGCCCTCGGTGCCATCGACATCATCGACCATGAAGTGGTGAAGAAACTGCTAAGATCGCTTGATTCCTCATTTGATACTCTGGGACCGATGATACAAGAGCGTCTTGACTACAAGTCACTTGATCCTGCTGATATCCTCGAAGGCTTAACACTCATGAGTTCCACTTGTTGAAAGAGAGATCTCTATGGCTCAAACTATGGCAAACCACGTGCCACGAAGGCTAAGGTTGTGTCGACTCAATGTGAGGATTCGGTAGTAGCCTTGGTGATCTGAAGAATCGAGCCAGATCTAGCTCTCTGGTGAAGAAATTCCAGAAATTCACAAGACGTGGTCGCTTTGGAAAACCCTCAAGGGGAAGTGATTCTTCATCCAGTGACTACAAGAGAAGACTTTGCCACAAATGCAAGAAGCCTGGTCACTATATTCAAGATTGTCCTCAATGGGAAAAGGAAATGAAGAAAAAGAAATACAAGGACTACAGTTCTAATGAAATGAAGAAGAAGAAGAAATCATCAAAATCTTCGTCTTCAAAACCATCAAAGTCTTCATCTCACAAGAAGGGCAGCTCCAAGAAAGCTCGGGCATTCATTGGCAAGGAAATGGACTCTGAAGCTGAATTTGAGGAAAATGATGAAGAGGAGGAGTCCAAGAATCTGAGTCCAGTGTGGCGAGTCGGCCATTACTCTTGCTTTCGTCGACAAAGTCCATCTTCAACATCAAGAAACTGATTCCACCAACAAGCCCGATGAAGATAATGATGGCTACGCCCCACCTATTGCTTCATGGCAAAAGCAGCTAAGGTACTCAAATACAACTCCTCCGATTCTAGTGAAAATGAATCGATGAGGATCTTAAGCCTAGCTACTCTAAACTTGCTAAAATTGCTGTGAAACAACAACGGGCTCTTGAAAAGGTTCAAAACATGCTAGATAAAAGTGATGATATGTTGGGTGAAGAAATGGATCGCACTAAAGCCCCGATGAAAATCTTCAGAGACTTCGCCTAAGTATGATAACCTTCAAGGTCATCATAACTCCCTCTTGTCGATCATGAGAAACTTTCTTAGGAATTTCTTCAAGAAAAGCAAAACAATGAGAAGCTTTCTCTTGAAGCTATTCAAAGAAAGGCGATCTTGAAAAGCTAAGAGTATGTTATGAAGATCTTCGAAGGAGCGCGATTCATTACTAGCTCAACAAATCAGCACTTCTCGAAGAATTTGTTCCTCCATGCTTAAAGTGCATTGAACGTGAATCGCTAATTCTTCACTGAATGTTCAAATGCTTCAAATGTTACAAATTCTTCATCGCCTCTGCTATCACTAATTCCTCATCGAGGACTTTGCTAGTATCATTGACAATGCAGGGTGAAGGAATTGTACATGATGAGCATGTACAAAAGCCTCAAAGGGCATCGACACTTTGTGATGTGCTCAAAAGGCGATCCTCAACGAAACCCTAGGAAAGAGGGTATTGCCTTTGAGAGGAAACTGAATGCCGATGGAACATATTGGAAACCCGAGCGGATCCCAAAACCTCATGGGTTGCTGCAAAGGGACCTCGATTGATCCATCTAACTTATCCGGCTTTACATGTGAACCCCTCATTCTTCTGATGAGTCATTTGACTCTAACTATAAACTGTTCAAAAATCAGAATGGTGAAGTATTTGCTAGATATGTTGGCACTAACTGCAGGAACGGTTCCCTTATGAAGAAAATCTGGGTTCCCAAAAGCTGTGTTGAAAGTCTTCAGGTGAATGTCCTCATGACACCACCTGTGAAGAACAGGAACCCCAGATCAAATTCTTCATATGGACCTAACTCTTCATATGGATCCAAATCCTCATACGGACCAAATTCTTCACGAGGATCAAATTCCTCAACTGGATCAAAATCCTCATATGATTATTATGATGCTAACAAATCTGTCTCGCAGGGTAAAGCTAAGGGCTATGAATATGTGCATTATTCTTCAAACCATTATGTTCATAAGTCCTCGAAGAATTACTCGCTTATTCATATGCTTACCCTAACCCTCCAATGCTAAGCGAAATGGTTTGGCATCTTTGCCACCTTTCTCACATGGTGCTCGCAGGATGATGAACTCTTTGCCACCCCTCCGGATGTGGGTGGTGAAGAAAAGAACTAATCTCTTCTGCGGGTCAGTCTCCGGCGTGCTCGAGCGTCAAGAATTTGCTTGGGACCCACAAAATGCTCGAAAGGACGCAGCGAATCATGATGAAATGAACTTTCATTTCACACGTCCTCATCTTGCTATATCATTTCTTGCTTGATGAAATTCATCGATGAACTTGATATCATATTCTTCACGATGAAGCATATGAGATTGTAAGTTACACTAATTCATCTGCAGGATGATCAACCCAAAACCACTGAATGGGTCCTCGATAGTGGATGTACAAATCACATGACTGGTGACAAGAATCTATTGATGGATGCTCCTTTATTACCGTAACCTCTGAAGCATATCATATTTGCTGACAAAGGCAAAAGTCAGGTATTGGGTCTTGGTAAGGTTGCTATCTCTAAGGATAAGCACATGGACAAAGTCATGCTTGTTGAATCCTTAGGATACAATCTCATGTCAGTCTCAATGCTGTGTGATCTTGATATGGTTGTTGTCTTTGGGAAATATCGCTGTGTTGTGATTATGGAAGCTGACAATTCCAAAGTCTTCGAAGGCTTTAGGAGAGGAGATCTGTATATTGTTGATTTCTCTACAGGACCACAACCAGCCATGTGTCTACTTGGAAAAGCCTCAGAAGGCTGGCTATGGCATCGACGACTTGGTCATGCAGGCATGAGGAATTTGAACACGCTTGCGAAGAAGAAGCATGTCATTGGCATTGAGAATGTAAAATTCCTCAAGGATCACTTATGCGGAGCATGTGAAGCGGAAAAATGACCAAGGCCAAGCATCCAAATAAGACTATCATGACCACTACTCGTCCATTGAATTGCTTCACATGGACCTCTTCGGACCTAATCATTATTCAGCAATCACTAATGATGCATCTCTATATGGTTTTGTCATTGTTGATGATTATTCTCGATATACATGGGTACACATTGTTACTTACAAACATGAAGTGCGTGAAGTCTTCAAACGATTTTCCTCGAGGCTTCAACCAACTTTGGTGTGAAGATCAAGCATATCGAAGTGACAATGGGCCCGAGTTCAAGAATTCTGGTCTTGATGCCTATCTTGATGAACTTGGTATTACTCATGAATTATCCGCTCCTTATACTCCTCAAAGAAAATGGCGTCGTGGAGCGCAAGAACGTAACTCTTGTTGAGATGGCTCGCACTATGCTTGATGAATACAAAACGCCTCGGCGTTTTTGGATTGACGCAATTGATCTTGCTCGCCACATCATCAACAGAGTATATCTTCACAAATTCTTCAAGAAGACTGATATGAATTTCTCAACGACAAGAAACCCAATGTGAGTTATTTCAAAGTCTTGATTGCTAAATGTTGGATTAGAGATCCTCACCACAACTCTAAATTTGCAATCAAAGCACATGAAGGTTTTATGCTTGGTTACGGAAAGGACTCGCACACCTCTGAGTCTTCAACATTGTTCTTCACAAGATTGTTGACATTTGTAGATGTGCGGTTCGATGAAACTAATGGCTCGCAAAGAGAGCACCTACCTTCATGCTAGATGAACCGACACCGAGGATGCTATCAAGCACAAGGCAACCGAGGATGTCATTCCCTCTCAAGAATCGGTGAAGAATTCATTCTGATCGTGAAGAACGTCGAGTGATGCACTGAAGAACATGATGAGGAAATTGGTGCTGAAGAAAATGCTGATCAAAATCCTCAGCAACAACCAACTTATCCACGTGTTGCAAAAGAAGTGCAAGTGGAGAAGATCATCGATGACATCAGCGCACCAGGTCCTCTCACCCGCTCAAAAGCCTCACACTTATCTAACTTTTGTGGGCACTATGCTTTTGTCTCTATCTCAGAGCCCACTAAGGTAGATGAAGCATTTCTGGAGCCGGAGTGGATTCAGGCTATGCAAGAAGAATTACATCGATTCGAGCTGAACAATGTCCGGAATTGGTCAATCGCCTGGATCCTCGCAAGCATAATATCATCGGCACAAAGTGGATCTACCGCAACAAGCAAGATGAAAATGGCCTTGTTGTGAGGAATAAGGCACAACTAGTAGCTCAAGGCTACACACAGTTGAAGGAATTGATTTCGATGAAACTTTTGCACTGTTGCTAGACTTGAAGCTATTCGATTTTACTTGCCTATGCTAACCATCATGATATCATCTTATATCAAATGGATGTGAAAAGTGCATTCCTCAATGGTAAGCTTGAGGAAGAAGTATATGTTGCTCAACCCCGTGTTTTGAAGATCCCAAGAATCGACAAAGTCTTGAGACTAAATAAGGCTCTCTATGGCCTCAAGCAAGCTCCTCGGCGTGGTATGATACATCAAGGAATTCTTCGTGAAGAATGGCTTCACACCGGTTCACTCGATCCTACTCTATTTACTAAATCATATGATGGTGAACTGTTTGTGTGCCAAATATATGTTGATGATATTATCTTTGGCTGTACTAACCAACGATATAGTGATGAATTTTCCTATATGATGAGTGAAGAATATCAAATGTCTATGATGGGAGAGTTGAAATTCTTCTTAGGTCTTCAAATTAAATCGGCAAGAATGTCATATTCATATCTCAGAGAAATACCTCAAAGATGTCTTGAGGAAATTCGCATGCAAGATTGCAAAGGCGTCAAAATTCCTATGCCCACAAATGGTCATCTATGCATCGATGAAAATGGTACTCGACTTGATCACAAGGTATACCGCTCCATGATTGGTTCTTTATTGTACCTATGTGCATCTAGGCCAGATATAATGCTTAGTGTTTGCATGTGTGCCCGATTTCAAGCCGCACCGAAGGAATCACACCATAAGGCTGTGAAGCATATTCTTCGATATCTAGCTCACATACCAACACTAGGATTATGGTACCCCAAGGGCTCTGCTTTTGATCTCATTGGATATTCGACTCGACTATGCTTTGGTGATCGTGTGGACCTCAAGTCAACATCGGCACTTGTCATTTCCTCGACGATCTTTGGTGCATTGGTCCTCGAAGAAAGCAGATCGTATCATTGTCTCATCTGAAGCTGAATATATTGCTGCTTTGGGTCATGCTGTGCTCAAGCTGCTTTGGATGAAGCAAACCCTCAAGGACTATGGCGTCAACGTGAAGAATGTGCCTCTCCTCTGCGATAATGAGAGTGCCATCAAGATTGCACACAACCCAGTTCAGCACTCAAAGACTAAGCACATCCAGATTCGTCATCATTTTCTTCGTGATCATGTGTTGAAGGGCGATATTTCCATCGAGCATGTGAAGACTGAAGAACAGCTGGCTGATATCTTCACCAAGCCCTTGGATGAGAAGAGATTTAGCAAGTTGCGGTGTGAGCTAAATATCTTAGAATCTTCGAATGTTCTTTGAAAAGGACACACATCGTAACCCTTATACATAATTGATGACTTAAATGTGCAACACATGAAGAAACGTTGTTCCTCAATCAATGAAGAATAACACTCTAAGTGTGAAGAAATCAATGAAGAATTCGATTCTCAGAACCCTACGACAATTGTATGCGGTGTCTGAAATCATCATTCTTATACGGTGGGCTACGCCACCACAAAAGTTGAAAATCTTCAATCTGAGTTTTTCCTCATTTTTGAAATTCCTCAGTTTTTCAAATTCTTCAACTTTGCAATATATATATATATATATATATATATATATATATATATATATATATATAAGTTTATGTCCTCTACAGCATTCACTTATTGCTAATTCTTCAAGTTGCGATTTCTGCTAAGTGAATGTGATCGGACCCTTCCCCTCTATGCTACACTCAATCCAATATATTCACAAATTCTTCATGTGCGTTCTGATTGAAACTCGTTCAAAGTCTTCACTGGTCCTTGACAGCTGAAGAAATTGCGAACGACACTTTTAAACAAATCCTATCCAAAATTTTCGGTTTTACCGCTCAAACCGTTCCGCATCCCACGATGTATTAGTTTAATCGCCCATGATCTTATACGATCTTATCTGCACAGTACGTGGGTGACACACGTCGCGTGAAGGGGAAAGGGCAGGGGCATGTTCGTCCAAAATCTTCGGGCGAACAGTTTTTCACCGTGGCTATAAATACCCCCTTTACCCTCCTCACTTCATTTACTCCGCCGATCGCTGTCTCTCGCGAGCTCTCCTCAAACCCTAGCGCCGCCGCTATCCATCGCTGCCGGTGAGGAAAAGCTTCACCGCTTTGACCTCATCGCCGTCGTACTCGCGCCCGGTCGCGAAATCTTCACTCCACCGCCAGTAGTCGTCTTCCTCCGCCAAGTTAGGGCGTGGAAGATCTAACGTGATTTAACTTCTCTACGCTTCATCTCTGTTAGTCGTGTTCTTGATTCGAGGTAATTAAAAGTCACCTTTATTACTCGCGTTGATTCTCAAATCTTTACGAAAATCTTCAAAGGTGTTTTTACTCTTCAAAATCTTCACATATGAACACCTCACACACTATATGTTCTTGATTTATCTCCTAAGCATTCATTTCTTCAAGATTCCTCAATTGTGCGGATTTTCAATCTGACAACTCGAACCTAAGACAAACGCTTAATGAAATTCCCCAAGGCTCAAACTGGTCAAATTCCTCAAAACTTGCTTCTTTTGAAAAATCTTACGAGAACGATATGACCTCTCCAAATTCCTCGCACCTACACTCTGTTCACAGGTACTCATGTCTGCTGCTGAATCACTAGGTTCTCATCAACTTAACTCATTTGCAGCATTCCTCGAAGAAAAACTGCATACTTCTTGAGTGCTCTATTGTTCAAATTCCTCACCAAAGAAAATGGCGTAAGGCAAGAGACCGCAGAAGGGAGGAAAGAAACCGAAGTCATGACTGCTTTTGAAATTCCCGAGGAAATATACAAAGACTATCGACACCGATGAATCCAAATTTGGCAAGGAGACCAAGAACCAGCGCAAAGTGCGATCTGAGAGAATAGAAAGGAGATGGGCACGAGAATGGCGAGAATACCGCTATGTCACTCCTAAGTACATGAGGAAATTCGCTCTGAATCCTCCATGCCCAAGAGCTCCTCGGCACCTAGCCAAATTCTTGATCCCACCAGCGTCAAACGTGGTGAAGACTTTCTGAAGAATGGTCCAGCGCCAAGCCAAATTGGCAAGACAGGCCAAGGAGGCGGTGAGGAAATTCAATGAGGATCTGCTGCTGCTGCTGCTTGAGCCCTCGGTCAAACCGAGGAAATCAATGCCAAAGAAGCACGCACACAAGCCAAGTGCTTCACCGTCAGCGCCCTCACGGCCCAGTTCCTCGGCCAGCGCCCTCACGGCAAATTCCTCGATCGCTGCTGCTCATTCAAAATCCTCGGCAGAGCTCCTCCAAGTCCTCAACACTGTGCATCTTGCCACTTGTCAAAGGACTCAAGGATTCTCTATTGCTTCGGTGTTTGACAAGTTCTCACCGCACCAATGTCCTCAACAGTCCCACTCTGCTGAAGACAAAAGCAAGCTGCTGGATGCGGTCCTCGGCCAAGTCCAAGAAGAAAAACAGGTTGCATTCAACGCTCCCTCGATGATGAAGCCTCTGATGAAGAACTTGAAGAAATCATCAGAGACAGACTGACCAAGGCCGCTAGAGCCAAAAGAACAAGTGTACCTCTGCTTTTGGATCCGAAGAAGATCCTAGACTTCATTGACCTGTGGCATCAGGATCCACACACTCCTCTTCCAGATTCCGCCATCGACCCTGGTCAAAGTCACATCTCAACCATTTCATATCTGAAGAAAAATGGAAATTTGAAAAGGCGCGTGAATTGAAGAGAGCAAAAGCAAGAAAAGAGAAGCTTCTGAAGAAAAACATCATCAACTTGTCTCCTGAAGAACTTCTTAAAGCTCAATCTGAAATCCAAGCACTCAGCAAGGATTTTGATGCTTACAATGCTGACTGGCAAGGAGCCAAGGTGAGATTCGTCACTCTGACGAATAGAATGTCAACTGTTGCAGCTTCGTCGCAACAAGAAAATCCTCAGGCTGAAGAATCTGCTCAGCCGGTTGAAGAACATGCCAACACTGCTGATGACTTTCAGCGTGCTGATGAGAACACAAGTTTCAGGGCTGATGACTCCATTCCAGCTGCTGAAGAAATTTCCAGGGCATCCACTAGTGGTGCGCTGAAGAATCTGAAGGAAACAGGCAATCGCACTGTTGTGCTCAAGAAACTGTACAACAATCCTCAGCTCCTCATGCACCAACACCAACTCCAATTCTTCCTTCTGCCTGTGAAGTGAAGAAGACAAAGGCTGCAGAGCGAGCTGCAGTGAAGAAAAGGAAGGCATCGATTCGTCAAATTCTCCGCGAAAGAAATTGAAGCCAATGACCAGCTCTATTGAAAATCCTATTGATGCCATTCCCATTTCCTCCATGTCATCTAAGGAAATTGTTCCTTTGGAGAAGAATACACGATCCCAAGCGGATCGATGAAGAAAATCAATCTGTTGCTACTTGAACAGCTTGATGAAGAAATTGAAGTGGAAGCTTTCCTTCAACTCCTGTTGCTTCCTCACCCATGCCTCGGTTCACAATGAAGAGGCAAAGGCCGAGAAATTGAAAAGAAGATGAAGATGTGGATATTGGGTGCACTACACCAGAATGAACGATGACTTTTGGGAAAGTCAAGACCCCAATACTCCCTCTTCACTCCGCTTCAACAAGTTCCTCGACCACCGACTACTACTGCTCAAATGGGCTCAAGAAACTCATCCCACATCATCTGTCCACGAAGAGATTCCAGCCACTAGCGCCAAGAACCAATCTGCGATCCTCAAACTGCACAAAGAGAGGAACCAGAAATTCCTCGGCTGAAGAACCTCGAATCGCGATTCACGAGGTTGTGCTTCAAATAACAGATATTCCTCTGCCCAAGCCAAAGAATCCGTTTCGAGCAAGCAAAAGTTCAAGGCTGAAGATTTCTTTTACGAGCATGTGTTCTTCATCGCCTACAATCCGTATGACTCTGCTCGAATGAGGAAAAGACGTTTCGACTCCAACACAAGCAAACTTCTATTCCTCGGTGCTATTCGACAAGGACAAGATCTTCGACCATGAGCATATTCCTCATGTGGATATGGAATCACTTGCCGTGCTTGAGCCAAGACTCGTGTTCTTCACGATGCGAGGCTGCTGAATTTTGCACCGATATATGTGGTGGAATGAAGAACTCATTCTTCGCCTATGCCACCTCGCACATCACCGGAGATCTTTGAAGACATCAACTCATGGGTTCTGGATTGGATGACTGAAAATACTCACTACAAGGCACCAAAGAATCGAATTGCTTCGTGTCCTTCCTCTTGATCATCCCCATGAATCGCTCGTTGCCTCTATAATGAACGTGAACTATCCGATCACTTCATGCAAGTCTTGATAAAGCCATCTGAAGCGCCAAGCCCTCGAACCAAATTCCTCGTCAAGGATTTGCTATATGTGCCTCGGACCGTACGAGAATCTTGACGAAGACTATGAGTCCAATCAAAGGCCACGACTCAAAGGATGAAGATGTCGTTGGCATCATGAAGAACATGCTTTTCAATATCATTCATGGCGTTCCAAATAACTTCCATGATTTCTTCATGAGGACTCGCCAATATTGCAATGTCACCTTTTGAGCTGAAGCCATATGCGCCTTGGATCATGAGATTCATAAGGGCAAGATCTTCACTGAACTACAAGGCTGACACTCTGAATCATGGCAGCTTCCTGCCGCCCATTGAAGTCCTCAAGCGACCAATTTCATCATCTGATGACAAGGGCAAGGCAGCAGCTGTAATTGATGAAGGCACTCGTCCATTGGATGGTCAGTTTCGCAAAGCTGCATCTTATTCCACCAATGACGACTCTGCTACACATGATACTGCCGCAAATACCTCAACCAAGAAATAGCCTCAAGCCACAGCACCCAGGGTGATGACTGATCGTGAGTTACTCCTCAGTCTTCATCAGAAGGTTGATCGCAATCAGAAATGGGTCAAGCGCCAATTTGCTGCAATTCTTCATAATATGACCTCAACGCATAATGCTTTGTGAAGAAAAACCAAGACTACCTTCATGAAACCCTCAACCGCACTTGGGCTGTTACAATCATGTCTACTCCACGGAAGAATTGAAGACTATGGGTCTTGAGAAGCTTATGACCGGTCTGCACCACCTTCAAGAAATTCAAGAGAGTCAAAGTTCTAGATTTGGTGGCGGCTCTTATTCTTCATCGCTAAACCGATGAATTTGAAGATTTGGGCGACATCTGCGGCAGCCCTACTTCAACAACCAACCCGACAATGTTTGGCGCCTCCATCGACTTGAATATCTTGAGGCGTTAGTCCTCGCCGATCCTTTTGGTCATTTGATGACAAAGGGGAGAAATCTGAGTTAGTCTTCAAGCGGGTTTATACTATGGGCGTTTTATTAAGTTACAACTCTCGTTCTTCCAAACTTTTATTGGATCGAGTTGTAATCTTAAATCCGATGGTGCCACGATACTTTTGATCGTGCATTGTGCTAACTTTGCTTCGTGCTCTAATACTATTGATCGTGCTTCGATGCTCGATTTTGATATGTGTTATGCTCGATGCTTTTGAAGCACTAAGCTCAATGTGATATTTGAGCTCTAAAACCTTTGGTGTGATATTCCGCATGCTCATTCCTAGTTAATACTATTGCATGCATCTTTGAATCTCATCAGCACCATATTTCATCATGCATTTCAAATTCTTCATAGTATATTTATCAAATCGTGTATGAATTACAAGATATAGGGGAGATCTCCATGATTCAAATCTTCAAATGTGCATTGTCTCAAAAGAAAATTCCTCACTATGCACATATTCAGGGGAGTTCTTCTATATCTTGCAATCAAATTCCTCAATATCGATATTTACACTTCATATGTTTATCCCGTTGAAAACTTAACCTATGTTGTCATCAATCACCAAAAGGGGAGATTGTAAGTGCATCTAGTGCCCTTAGTGATTTTGGTGTATTGAAGACTTATAGGTTAAATAACTGATCGCTTGTGAGTGTACACAGTCTATATGTCTATGAGGAGTTTGATATTTACAGAGAAAGTCGACCCTAAAATGAAGTTCTTCGATGAAGACTTTGATATTCGAAGACTTTACAAGACTTTGAAAGTGAAGAAATTGGTGTGACCATGAAGACTTGATATTCATTCGAGGAATATGAAGCGTGAAGACTTTTGTTTTCGTAGTTTCATTTTCTCTTTCTTGAGTCATAGGAAACACCGTCTCGTTAAAGGGGTCGAGGAAATACTAAGGAAAAATTTCCATGTGATGCTCAACTCAAAATCCTACACCTACCAATCCCTTGAGTGAAGCCATTGGAAATCTCATACGATTCATCAAATTCTTGATGTGAGACGCAGTTCTTACAGTCATCGATGACTTTGTTTCGATCGAGGAGTTAGGAATTCGCCAGGTCTGAATTGCCTACACATGAGGAACATGATAGCCCCGAGGACTTTGAAAGTCAAATTTCCGACCGTTCTTTGTCTTTGCGTCTTGACGGACCAAAATATCTTATCCACCTAACGGTCATATCATTGAAGGGCATTTATGTCTTATCATGTCGGGCTGCTCCCTAGGCTATAAATAGCCGCCCCTACAACCACTAGCTGGTTGGCTGCTCCGAGAGAACTTGACACTTGTCATTTGAGAGCAACCCATCCTCCGAGGACTTTGGCGAAAATCATCAAGTGAGGAAAATCCAAAACCAAACCCCATTAAAACCCCAAGTGATTGAGCATCATCAAGAAATTGATCTGCGTGGATCCGACGCTTGTTACCTTTGAAGACTGTGCTTCTTCCGACGGTTAGGCGTCCAAGGTCTAGAGCATCCAAGAGGAATTGTGGATCGCCGAGTGACCAAGTCTGTGAAGGTTTGGAAGTCACCAAGACTTACCACGAGTGATTGGACGAGGCCTGCGTGGTCTTAGTTCAAGGAGAATACGGTGAGGATGGGTGTCTGAGTTGCGGCTCGAGATCGGGTGTCCGGATCGTGTGTCCTCGAGTTTAAATACTCACCGCTCCAACCAGACGTCTAACCGAGACAAAGAGTTGGGCTGGTCTACCAAATCATTGTCTTCACCAACCGACCGGTTCTATTTCCTCAACTCATTCATTTCCTCATTACATGTTGCATGTTGTTCATATCGTGCTCGAAGACTTTGGTGAAGACTTTCACAAATTCCTCGTTCAATTTCTTGATCTGTTTGTCTTCATCTTGTTATCCTGTGTTTACGCTTCACGTACTCTGTTCTAGTCTTCATTTCATCATCTTGACTATGTGTGTAATCTGTTATGTTTACCTCTGAGTACTTATTCCGCTGCAAATAGTTCTTCGCTAAGGAATTTCCTCACCGGCAAATTCCCCAGTGAAGAATTTCATAAAAATCGCCTATTCACCCCCCCTCTAGTCGATATAACGCACTTTCACCCACACCTTCCACAGCGATAGGACCATGGCTGACGTAGTTAGGCCCTCGAACTGCGCCTTGTAAGCCGAGGAACCAGAGTACACTCCATCCTTGGTGAACTTCCAGATAATGGAATCCTCCACGTCCTCATCCAGAGTGACCGAGTCAATCTTCTCCCAAAGTGTGGTAAACTGGTGGACATGGTCGACTGTGAGACCGTTAGAGAAGTCAACATGAGAGATCCAAGTGTTGTTTGTTAAAGCCTGTTTGACCAAGCAATTTTTCCTTCGAGAGAGGTTGAAGATGCCAGGCGCGAGGTCACGCGGGAGCATGCCATCAAGCCTGGAGGAGTTCCAGAACTTGTTCACATGCCCATTGCCAACCCAGACGGAAGTGGCTGCTGCAAAAAAGTCCCTGTCTTCATCAGTGCATGCCGTACCCATACCAATCCACGGTCTTGCGGGCTCTTCCCACACAAACCAGAGCCATCGAAGCCTAAGAGCCTTAGCGAACTTGTCCAAGATAGTGGATGGTAGTTCGTATGTAAATTTCAGTGAGAAACTAGGTACACTGGAACCCAGGTGTATGCCTACTTGTCGATGAGTCTCTAATATAAGTTAGAGGATTTTAATAGATATTTTTCTGGGGCACGACAATTTTTTTGAAGGAGATTTTGTAGCTGGAACACCGCAAGGAAAAAGAATGTAGACGAGCAAGGTGGCATGATGATGAAAAGGATACAAGTTAGGGATAACAAAGTGTCTTACCACCTTGGTGGAGCACCTCATCGAAGCGCAAATATTGCCTCTCGAGTTGGCGCCATCAGAGACGTCGACACCATCAAAATTGAGGAGGCCACGATGCCATGGAGACGGAAGAGAAGGACACATCGGTAACAAGTAAGCGACGGCGCCGACATGGAGAGAGAAAAATGGAGGCCGCAAGACCGCAATCCGGAGAGAAAAAGGGAAGCAGGAAGACCAGATGCGATGCAAGTGTTCACGCACTAAGACTAAGTGACGAACGTTCACATCATAGTCCTGTCCAAAGAGGGGGAAAAAATGCCTAAACAAAAACTAAAGAAAAAGAGAACGATATGAGGGGAAGTTTGCGGTGTGGAGGGAGGGAGAGAAACCGCCCTCGTGGAGCCAAATCCGACCGGTGAGCGAAGCGAACCCCATTTGAACCAGCGGAGGCCACCGCTGCGCCCCGACGCCTCCTCGCCCACCACACGCAAAGCCAGCCAGCGTCGCGAAGCGAGGGATCGATCCACCCGACCGGCATCGATGGCGAGCTCGCTGGCCCGCCTGGGGCGGCGCTGCCCCGCGCGCGCCCGCTCGCCGCCGCGGCGGCGGTGGCGGCTGCGCGGACCCCGCCGCGGGGAGCGCGGTGGGGGGACCCCGCCGCCCCACGCCCCGCCTCGCTGTACGGTGAGCGAGCCTGCCTCCCGCTCCCCCGCTTTGCCGCGTCCATTCGAGCCGCGTTTCCTGGATCGGGACATCCTGCTGCGTGCGCCTGAATTTTGAATTGAACCTGCAGCTCGCAGATGCCAGGCTCACTCGGACGTGAAGGCGTCCCCTGCACCGGAGTCCAAGGATGTGGGGAGCTCGGCACAGAGCTGGAGGATCAAGATGCTCTACGACGGTGAATGCCCGCTCTGTATGCGTGAGGTGTGTCGCATCATCCACCCATGGTTCCTGGGACTGACTTATTATGTTCAGCAATTGCATGTTCTCAGAGTGCGCTCGAGCCTATGAAGCAGCTTAATAAGGACACATATTTGTACTACATGTTTAACTAGTGCCATAACTGAATGTTGGAATTGATGATTGTATGGTAGGCCGTAGGCCATATGAATGCATGAGAATGGAGTAATGTTAGGCGATGCTGGTACATGATGCTGAGTCTGCAAGCTGATTTTGCCTTGGCTCAGTTACAGAAGCAGAATATCCTGTGTCTGTTTCATATCCCAGGGCACTTCTCAACTGTCCATTTTTTCAAAAGTCTGATTTAGTGACATGCCGTTTCTAGTATCATTATTTTTCCGTACCATTGTATTGAATCCCTGTTCCAGTTTAGATTATTTGAATGCTCAATCAGCTGTGGAGAATATTTTGCTATGATAAATAAATCCCATTATTTCCTGGATTCTGAACCATCTAATCATGTGGATGAAATTTGTTGATTTGAATTAGTCCCAACAACGTGGGTGTTTCCTATCAAAGGAATTGGGTCATTCTTCAGCCCAAGATGCAAGCAATTAGACTCCATCCTTCATTTTCATCAATAAACCTTAACTGTCATCATCATATATTACTCATGTCAGGCTTAGTTTGTTTCCTTGGAATTTCTCATCAGCATAAAACTGTCTTTATGAAACAGTTGGTTTTTACTCCAGAGTTCTCCGCCATGAACTTAAGTCTGTAATACTTTTAGGATCCTGTCGCATGGGTTAGACATGCCATGAACTCTATGCGCAACACCATCTTATGAATAATGAATTCCTTGATTCGCAATCATTTAATTGTGAATTTATTTTCTTTGCTAATAGTGTTGGTGAATAAAACAGTACAGGCTTACTGGTGATCCTGCAAGCTGCAGCAGCTAAGTTTGCTCTTACCAACTCTCATGCTTTGACAGGTAAACATGTTGAAGGAAAGGAACAAGTCCTATGGAGCTATAAATTTTGTCGACATCAGCTCGAAAGATTACTCTCCGAAGGACAATCAGGATCTTGATTATGAAACTGTGCGTATTACCTTTTAGTGTAGATTCTCATTTTGGTTTATTAGTTTCATACTCTGTTATCTGGAAAGAATGAAGTTGGTCATGTATACGATTTATTACCTCGGTGTCCCAAATTTCAGTCTGCTGGATTTCTTAAGGCTACTGGTGCACAAGCATAAAAGATACCACTTCGTAGTTGTAGTGATACATACCCTGGAAACTGAATATCTATTCCCCCCCTTGTAAACTTGTTTCTGGATATTCCAATGGCAGCTATTTTTATATTCACAGTTTTTAGTAGCTCCCAACTACTTATGTTTATAGTTAAAAATTGATTGCGGTGTTTTAGAACAGTATGCAATCATTTTACCTTTTAGACTGAAGGCCTACCTTTTTCCTCTCTAAATAAACTTATTTTCTGTTTCCAGGCCATGGGGAGGATACATGCCATTCTCTCAGATGGAACTATCGTCACAGATGTTGAGGTATGACCGTGTGAAATTCAGTGATTTGCTTTCTTCCCTACTGAACCTTTTCTTTTCAAAAAACAGAAGTTAGTAGTAAGTTATTATAGGTAAATGTAATAGTTTGAACATATTTGGAAGCAAGCGAAAGGCATGAGTTCGACATGGAAGTGATGAAAGTAGTGAATGATATATAATGTCTCCGTATTACAAGAGCATCCATATCCCTTGGTAACAAGGAGAAGCTAAAACCCTCAAAGGGATGGTTAGTCCAAGACGCGGAACAGAGTTATTAGTACCGTGATGCAAGAGTAGTATTACACACAGAGCTTATTATCCTCACATTATTATACTAACTGTTTTGACCATGTGGTATTATCATATAGTAAAGAAGCGTCTACCAGTCTGTGGAGTTAGTTTGCGCCTACAGTATAACCACTACATACTAGTGCCAACTACCAAGCTGACAAAGGTTGTAATACCAAGAGAAATAGGATGGCCTTAGCAACATGTGCAGAATTCATATACGTTTTGTGTGCAACGGTTATTTATATGTTTTCGTAAGTAGTTACTAAAGTTACTATTGCAGGCATTCAGAAGGCTTTATGAGGAAGTTGGACTCGGATGGGTTTATGCAGTTACTAAGTATGAGCCTGTAAGTGCACATTTCCAGAGTAAATCCAAGTATCAGCTTGTTTCGTTCATTTCAGAGAGTTGTCGTTCAGCTGCACGCATTCTACTTGATGGAACATTCGCATATTAAACTTTTTTAGATGGAATGCTAAATCAAATTGAAGAACTGAGGAATTCAATTTTTTGGTCTGATGTGATCAACTTCAATTTTAAATTATCATGTTACTTGTAATCCCGATCTTAATCTTGCTCTGATGCCTTGCAGGTGGCTACCATAGCAAATGCAGTATATGGTGTATGGGCCAAATACCGTATGGAAGTTACAGGTTTGGTCACTAACAGTTCGCCATATCGATAACTCCAGCATTTATTTGCTCCATTTATGTTTGTAGTCGGATTAAAACCATTTTAACGATATGCACCTTTAATGAAGTATACTATGGTTTGAATGATCTGCCCATTTTTGTCGTTATGACAGGTCGACCTCCCCTGGAGGAAATTTTTGCAGCACGAAGACAAGCGGTTAGTTGTCTTCATCTCCTCTTCTTGGAACTTCATATATGAACCATGAATAACTTGAGCTTACGGTACAGTCTTTTCCTTTGGCAGGGCGAATGTAAAGATGATAAAGCATGCAAGATGTGAGCAGTGCTCGGCACGTCTTCACTTCTACAAACTGTTAGATAGGCACACATACATATACATACAGTTAGTCTTATATTCGAAGGGTTGCGAGATTGACGATGGAGGCGATGATGTTTTCTGTGTTGGGTAGTGAATAATTCCATGATCTTGCACGATTCTATGGGCAAGATACGCAACTTTAGCAAGTTAATTTCGGGATGCTGTCTTCAGTTCTGCACTGAGCTCGCTTGTTGCACCGTATCCTTCAGTGTCCACCTTCTCTGTTTTACTGTGTATGACCAGACTTGTTCTCTTGTGCAGCAAGATATTACAATACCATGTATTGGAAAGTGGAGTGAGTCACTTCCATACATATGTTTAGATATTACTCCCTCCACTCCTACATATATGACGTTTTGGTAGTTCAGTTTGAACTACCAAAATGCTAAACTACCAAAACGTCATATATTTAGAATTGGAGGAAGTACATACATACATTATCTAGTCAAACGTTCAAATTATTCCGAGATTGATGATACAGTGCTGTTCTGTTGTGGAAAGTTTTAATACATATCTGGTGCTTATTTTGCACTGCCAAAATAAGCAGCATGATTATCTTTTTATACCAATCGTTTGAAAATTTAAAGGTCTTTTCACACACAACCCACACCTGCCCTGTTTTCATTCAAAAAACGAAGCCAAAGATAGAACACATTTCAGTTCAGACAGACAAGTTTTTTTTTTTCCTTTCTGAAAGGAAAGCCAACTATATATTCTTTGAACTATGAAATCAAATCAAAATATACCCACATATAGTAGCCATTTGGTGAAGTATCTGGGAACCAGAATAAGTACAACTTCAATTGAAAAGTACCATTACATATATCCATACACACACATCAATGAAAACATGAACTCTTGTTTCTTTATTTGTCATGCCTCGAGCAGTTTTCATCCTTCAAATGTCGGGACTGCTGCTTCCGCGGCTAACGTTTCCCGCAATCTCTGGATGCTCCTTCAGGTAGTCACGGCAAGTTTCCCGCATCAGATCTCTGAGCTGTGGGTCTGGAACCTTCCAGAACTTGTGGGCGTGGTACGTTTCATGAAACGCTGTTTGGAATTGAGCCAGCGAAGAAGAGGCGTTGATCCAACGATGAAGTGGTCCGCGCAAATTCGATTTCGGTATGCAGGACGACACATGAGACCAGGAAGCATTGATATAGCTACACATGTACAGTAGTATTGAAAAGGATTAGTATGTTGGTGCATGCGTGAGTACTGAGTGTGATGACTTGTGCGTGTTCTTTTTTTTTGCGGGGGTAAAGGGAGTTTCATTACATATGAATAGAGTTACAGTCGAGGGGCCAAATGTCCTCGATACATGGTGGAGCCGAACCAAGCCACACAGCCGTAGCTCGTTCGGATCGGCTATATTTCGCCAGACGATCGGCAACTCTATTTTGAAGTCTACTAATCTTTTGTGAAGAAAACTCCCTCCTACCAAGCAGATCTTTGATTTCCAGAACTATATGTTCATACCGCGATTGAACCAACGCACCATTTGTCAAACTAGACAGGGCTTCCGAGGAGTCCGTTTGCACGATCACTGGAAGATCGGAATGCTGAATGGCCAGAGCCATAACCTGCATGATCGCATGTAGCTCAGCTTCGAGTGGATCGTTGCAATGAAAAATAAAACGATACACGGCCATCAGAATCTCCCCTTTTTCGTTCCTGAGCACCATCCCCGCAGCAGCAGAGCCATCCTCCTGGCGAAACGAGCCATCATCTGAGAGCGCCACGGAGCCCTGCGCTGGGGCTGGCCATGGAACTGCAGGACGCTCCACTGAGAGCCTCGGCCTGTCTATATCCACAGTGGACATCTTACCCTTTAGGATATCTTCAGTGGAATATCGACGAGCCAGCTTGATCGATTTATAGTAGCTGTCCAGGTACTCGACGGTAGAAGGCACCGGGGGGCTACCTTCCCATGAGACATATCATTCCGCAACTGCCAAATCCTCCAGAACAGCAGGATGATCAAGTCGCGGACATCTTCAGAGCACCTAGACAACAAGGAAACCAGCCATTCTTTTCCATCATAGATGATAGCCTCGTCCCCAGGCAGCAACCATCTTCGTCTCATGTTTATCCATAGAGTTCTTGCATGGGTACAGGCTACTAAAGCATGGAAAGAGTCCTCCACTTCAACACCACACAACGGACAGGTAGATGTCGTGGCCAGGTGTCTGTAGGATTTACATTGCTGAGTAGCAAGCGTACCTGTCGCACACCTCCAAGCCGTGATCTTCATCTTCTGGGGGACCTTGGACTTCCATATATAGTTCCAGCTCGATCGGTTCCCCTCAGGATTAGTGCTAGAAGCACCATTTGCGAAGGTATCATTATGTTCCTAAGTGGCCAGTCTGTACGCACTTCTTATAGTGAATTGGCCACTCTTTTTCGGGTGCCAAGACAGAAAATCATCACGTTGGCGCGGTGAGAGTCTGATCTTCAGAATGTGCTCAACATCCATCTCCCAAAAAAACTCCCTCAACCGATCAACATATAGTAGCCATTTGGTGAAGTATCTGGAAACCAGAATAAGTGAAGATACAACTTCACTTGAAAAGGACCATTACATATATCCATATACACACATCAATGAAACGTGAACTCTTGTTTCTTTATTTGTCATGCCTCGAGCAGTTTTCATCCTTCAAATAGTTCTCCCAACATATTCTCGCATATGTCGGGACTGCTGCTTCCGCGGCTATCGTTTTTGGCAACCTCCGGATGCTCCTTGAGGTAGCCGCGGTAACTTGTGATGACTAAGCTGGTGATAGTTCCCGCATCAGATCTCTGAGCTGCGGGTCTGGAACCTTCCAGAACTTGTGAGCGTGGTACGTTTCATGAAACGCTGATTGGAATTGAGCCAGCGAAGAAGAGGTGTTGATCCAACGAAGGAGTGGTCCGCGCAAATTCGATTTCGGTATGCAGGACGACACATGAGACCAGGAAGCATTGATATAGCTACACATGTATAGTGGTATTGAAAAGGATTTAATTAGTATGTTGGTGCATGCGTGAGTACTGGGTGTGATGACTTGTGTGTGTTCACTCGTGTGTTCGTGTGTACGCGACTTCGAGCTTTGGTGTGTGTGTGTGTGTGTGTGTGTGTGTGTGTGTGTGTGTGTGTGTGTGTGCGCTCTGGTGTGTACTACCGTCTGTGTGGGTGCTTTGCTTCTATAAAAATAATTTGGTACTATGACAAATAGAAAGAGTTCTAGAAAATAACTTATGTTCACAATTTTTTTTCTTATGTCAAAATCATGTAAAATTCATATTTGTACATCACTCGGTGTAAAAAAAAATACTCACTTTTTAGACTTTCGTAATTTGCCAGAAAAAAATACTAGTACGCATAGGAAAACACTAAAAAAAAAGTTTGCCATGAAAAAATCATGGGTGTTTGTGATAGAAAATGTTTTCCATTTTGAATGACATAGCATATAGAAGTTCATGGAAAAAATAAATACAAAAAGAAGCCGCCCTAAGGAAAAAAATACCCCACAAAATTCATTTATAGAAACATATGAAGTTCTACCTAGAAAATACGTTTCTTATTTTCCCATTCTTAAAATAGAAATGCAAAAGTTCAAAATAGAATAAAAAAGAGTAATCCGACATTTAGAAAAATTGAAATAAATAAATAGAAGTATGCTTCGAAAAACAATAAAAAATAGTATGTGCAAGTTTGGGATTTTAGAGACCAAAAGATTAGTAAGTTTAGAAAACACAAATGAAACTGTTCGAAAACCAAACATGCCGTAGTTCGCCATAAAAAAACCAAGGTTATCCTATCACGAATGTTTTAAAAAAAAGCAATTCAACAATTATAAAAATTCAAATCATTTCCATTACTAAAAAAAACAAGAAGTTCAAATTAAAAAAATAGACCAGTTCAAAATTTATAAAGGAAATGAATTGTCCCGTTTAAAACTAGAAGTTCGAATAAAAATAACAGAGTGATTCAATCATTACTAAAAAACTCAAATTTTTAACTGCTACTAAAGAATAAACTAAGAAATTCAAATTTTAAAAATGAAGCGCTAAAAAATAATATAAAAAGGATTGTCCCTGTTTCTAAGAAAACCTAGAAGCTCAAATTGAAATAACCAAGCGGTTAGATACTAGGAAAGGGATTTCTTAGTTTTAGAAGACCTAAAACTTCAAATTTAAAAATGGAGTGGTTGATGTTTACAAAAAAAACTAGGATTTTTTTATTACTAAAAGAAATAAAACAAGGAGTCAAAAGTAAAAAAAGGAGTACTTCGCTCTTTATACAAAATTCAGATTTTCCTCATTATAAAGAATGAAAACAAGAAGTTCAAAAATAAAAAAACAAGATGTTCAAATTTTAAAAATGGAGCTGTACAAAACTCATAAAAAATGATTTTTATCGTTTCTAAGTAAAAAAACTCTAGACATACAAATTTATTTATTGGACCAATTCAATATTTATTTCAAAACTAGGATTATTTTACTAAAATAATAGCAAGAAGTCAAATTACAAAAAAAAATAGATTAGTTCAATATTTTTTTAAAAAACATAGATTTTCCTTGTTTGATGTATGCGAAATAAAGTCAAGAAGTTCAAATTTAAATAACAGAATTAGTTGGATGTATACAAAAAACCAAAATTCTTTCTGTTTCTAGGAGAAATAAATGTACAAAATTTATTTTTCAAATGTTTGATGCTTATTTAAAAACCATACATATTCTTTGAAGAAAACTAAGAAGTTCATATTAAGATAATAGAGAAGTTCAAAGTTTATCAAAAACTCATATTTTTTCTTGTTACTAAAGAATAAAATGAAGAAGTTCAAATTAATATAAAAGGAACAACTAAAAAATGTTTCAAATAGTTTTTCCCCGTTTTTAAAAACTAGAAGTTCAAACTAAAATAACAAGGTGCTTTGATGTTTATTAAAAAAATCTAGGATTTTACCATTATTAAAAAACTCACATATCCATTGTTATTAAATAATCAAGCATTAAGAGTTCAAATTGAAAAAAAACAGTCGAATTCAATGTTTATTTAAAAATAAAAAACTATTCTTAACTTAAAAATAAAAATAATGTGAAGTTCAAATTAAATTAACACAAAATTCGGACTTTATTAAAACCTAGGATTTACATGTTAAAAAAACAACAACAAAAACAATGTCTTTTTGCATTTTTTAAAACAACTCATAAACAAAAGTTCAGAGTTTATTAAAACCTAGGATTTACCATTATTAAAAAACTCACATATCCATAAGATAATAGAGAAGTTCAACTACTACACGGAATGCGTTTCAGATAAGAATAAAAGAATGCAATACTAAAAGCTTAGAAATTTGTTGCAAGAAGTTCACATGCTCGTCCCTGCATAGTTCAAAATTTATAGTGCGAGAAGCCCGTCGTCCATTTACATGTTAAAAAAAGGCAGCAACCATATTCTTTTGCCATTTTTAAAACTGCTCGCAAAACGGCAACATATTTGTAACAACTGTCTAAAATAAGCTGTTCCTATTCATAAGCTTTACAACGGTATATTATATGCTACATTGTGGTAATGGTTTAAAAGTTTCATATACTAGTAGAAGACCCGTGCGTTGCCACGGGCTTTTAAATATTTTTACCGTGTGCATATATAAACATAATGCATATCAAGTTTTACGTGTAAACATAATTGAAATCCATATCACACAAAATATTCTTTGATACAAAATGTAATTCGATAATGTATACATAGAAAGACACGCGATGCACAAAATAAAGAAAGTGGTACAGAAACATAGTACTCTTTATTGTGCACTATCTTACACAAGGTAGATAGCAGCCTACATGACTTTTATGCTTAAGACCAATCATCTCACGAAGCATTTCCATTGTTATTAACCATTAATTAAAGACAACAGATGGAGCATTTTGTTACCTTTAAACAAATATTCCAAGATGCTGCAACCAGAACCTTAATACATTATGGAATTTCCTAACAAATATTACATAGACCCAAATATACAGCACAACATCCAATAAAAAATCATTATAATACACACCATCTAACTTAAAAGTCTGGCATATGAAAATTTAGACCTCCGATAGAAAACGCTGAATTTCAGCAGGAAATATCAAATACATGCTTCCCTGTCCGATGTATAAATATCTGTAATTCTCAATTGATGCACTTTTGAAATCTTCTAACTCACATAACACCATAATTACAGTGATTGTGCAACATATTTTTTAGAAAGCATGCATAAGCCTTTCAGTATAAACACAACTTTTGGTAGGGAGTCAATAACACCCCTAGGTAGCCAAGCCTTTGAGTATAAACAAAAATGATTTCTCAAGCTTTCTTTTGCTTCATGGAGCTGTAATTATTGCTAATGAAACAAAATAGAAATCACATGATAAAAAAGAAACAACGCAATAGGAGAAAATGAGGCATACTACGTGGCCATGTCGCTGACCTGTCCATCACAACCTCCGAGACCAAGGGCGAGGAGGTGGCATCAGCTCCAATGAACCTATGACACCAAAATGATTATGTTTGCCATCCTCGATCGTCGGCATCATCGACTCAGTGGTCGGTCCCCTTGTATATTCTTCCCCATGGATTGGGATTGATTCGACATAGGATCAGAACAACAAACAAAATCAAAAGTCACAAAGAATTATAGCCTAGTAATGCTCAGTCAGCCAAATTAAGAAATATCGGTAACACATGCATATCTATTAATGATATTAGTGAACAATGCAAAAAGCAAAGGATTCCATTTGTCGCAATTAGTACACATGACAACTACTTCATAAGTTCATATGACCAATCAGTTAGACCACATGGTTAAATTCATTCATAGATGAACAATAGATGAACAACTAACAAAAGTCGAGAAGGATCCTTACGTCAGGAATTTGGAAGGAGGGAGGGTCTATTATTAACGCTAGTGAAGGCGCATGTCATGCCAACTCTACAAAGTTAATTCCATTTACAAAAATCACATCGGAAAAGTATTGTGCATTCATATTCTAGTCTTAATATCCCTTAGGTAATCTTGTTTTCAGCTGAACGACGCTCATGTCAAGCTAAACGAAGAGGGCGCCAACAGGGCCACATTGTTCCCTGCCCACCATCGCCCACTTCCACACGCCACCATCCATGTTCACCGCCTGGATGCCGGCCCCAGCTCTCAAGCCCCTAGAACCGGTGCGCCCACGGGTCGCCGCGTTGGGTATGTACCCGCCGCCACCGCGTTGGACCTTCTTGTCCTACAATGCAATAGCCATTGCCTTAGTTGTATACATCAGACATCTGAAATGAAACAAAAGTCAAATGCTACTAATTAGATGTAATACATCAAAATGTCAAACAGAGTCAACACTTTAATTATGCTTCATAGGATAAGAATCAAACATACATAGTTAAACCAAATACTTAACAAAGTGTCAACAACATTTCACAGATTTTTTTCAGAATTTTTGAAGCACTAACCTGGCTTGGCTCAATGCCAATGTGGTTCAGCATATCAATGCATAGATGTAGGAATCATCCTTGTACTCTGCACAAACAAAGGAAAAACATGAGCTTTCATGTTTCCGTGTATTATAGTTGAGCAGAAGCGATACATGGACAGTAGTATGAATGTACAACAGTGGGAAAGTTGAGGTTCCCTGGGCTGAATGTCGATGAAAGGTGCCTCCCATTTGCCCTTGTAGTCCAGGTTCCTAATTATCTGACTACACAAATATCCCATGTCAGAAGTTGCAATGCCAATGCACGCTGTACCACATCTTTCTTACTAAAGTGGGAGAAACCATAAATCGACTATCAATCATCATTAAGTGTAGAATATGGTCATTAAAATTCATTAAAATCATTGCACATCGCTTGCTTGATTCTCCGCTATTAAATTAGCATTCATCACGGTGCCTTCTAAAGACAAGGCATGACAGAAACACAAAGCACAGCCCAAGCACATTGGTTTATGTACCATACTCATTGTAAAAAATTAGAAGCTTCTGTAAGATGTGACACTGTTTACATGTTTGGAGTGAATTGCATCCTCGTACAAAGGATAGAAGAACTGAATGCTTATGTACTTATAAAATACAAAAGTGAAAAGGGTAATTAAATCATGTTGGGTTAAAAACCTTACGTTCCCATGGTTCTTTCTCAGATCAAAGAACTCAAAATATCAGCAGTGCATATTCGAGCCAGAGAAGAAACGAGCGTGACCTTCACGCACATCCTTAATGGCCAGCCTCATCTCCATGCCGGGACGATCTGAAGCCTCCTCAATAATTCGACACCTGCACGATGACCGACCGTCGATCACAACACTCGGCTTGGGCAACGAATTGAGGGATTTCTAGACCAAGCGTTGAGAGTACCTAGGGGTCACCTTGGTTTTGTACACGACAAAGAGGAGTGCGGAGGCGAGCCCCAACCCATCGAGACCACGATGCCTTGAGAGAAAGCTAGGGAGGCGATGGTGAAGCACGACATCATGGCGCACGTGCCCTACGTCTCAACGCTTCTGATCGGCGTCGCCATGTAGCCGCACAACAGCTTGCACTCCATGAGTTACATACTATTTTCGCCACACGATTTAACGCCATCCGCCTGTCACTGAGACCCATCCTCTCAACCCTGCTGCTCCACGATCACGCGACGCCGTGTTAGTTAATGCAGAAACATAGGAGGCGGGCATCATAAGGTAAAAATTCCGGTTTGGACGGGATGAAAGACGAACCAAAATAAAGCAAAATTGGACAGGGAAGGGGGTGGATGAGGAGGCAAACATACAATGAGGTCGGGGTGGCTGTGGCCGAAGCATGAGGTTCGGCCTCCTCGCCGACGACCAGATCCGCCGTCGGAGATGAATAGGTCATCAGCCCCGTGACCTGGATCCCGCCAACAGGGTGATGCAGAGGAGAGGTGCGGCGGCGTCCTACGGGTGAGGACGACGGGGGAGGTGAGGGAGCAGCTGAGCGCGGTGGTGCGGCCGCGTCCCTCGGGAAGACGAAGGGCGAGCGGACCGAGGCGGGAGGCGGCGAGGGGGAGAGAAGAGTCGTGCGGTGTGGGGTGAAAGCCCGACTCGCTCGGTTTGTAGCAGGGTACTGCTATAATCGAAACATTTCCTTTGATGTAATTTGACTACGTATGGAAAGATTAATCAGTGATTGACCGACTTATGGTAAGTTAATTAATTTAGATTTGATTTTTAAATATTGATTAGAGATTAACCGTGATTGATTCTCTCCCATAAAGACATTACTAAATAATTTCCACCAACAATTATTACCATATTCAAAATTTCCTTAGTTATAGCCTTACCATACATGGATTGATTTATTACTATAATTATCATATTTGAGATTTCTAAGTTTATAGCCTTACCATACGTGGATTAATTGTGATTGATTACCATAAATACGTTGGGTATTGTCGGCCAGACGAGAAAGAGAAAAACCGGTGGGAGGGGGTGGTGGGAGGTGGGATGAAGAAAAACGGTTGAAAAAACCGGTTGAAAGTGGGGGGACTATTCAACCAATTCGTCCATTAGGAGTAGAGATACCGTTAAAACAACTTTTTACGTATTAAAAAAAATCTCTTGAATCGACGCGAATATGAAAAAATGATCAACACAGAGAAATTGCGCGTTTTCAACTGCTTTTCATCGGTATATCATTTACTCAATTCCGGTAAGTGGTTGAGGAGTTAAGAGGAAAAAACACACATGAAAAACAGGGTGAAGTTCAAACAGACATGCCCCAGAAGTTCAACTTCTTCACGTAGTGCATTTCCGAGGAATCTGTTTTCGCAACGAAGGCAGAACGCATGATATCGCCATTTTTAAAATTACTTAAAAACATCTAGGAATCAGAGAAAACTTTCTATATGAAAAAGTTTTGCATTTTTCATAGTTTTCGAACAACATATTATATGCCTCGTTCTGACAAAGTTTGCAACATATACGGTGAAAAAAACGTTTTTAACCGTTTCTAAATTTGTCATAAAACCGTAAAGAATCGGGTGAAACATTCTGGATATAAAATTTTCGCATTTGTTCAAGCTTTCCAACGCCATATCATTTGCTACATTATGACAAACCATTTAAAAAATAACCCCCAAAAAAAACTCGGAGGAACTTGACCGTTTTCTAAATTACTTTAAATCGTTCAAAATTGAAGCAAACTTTCGTATGAAAAGAAGCGTATTATCACAAGCTTTCCAACGTCAGATCATTTGAACCAGTCCGATTAGCTGTTTGGTAATTACGGCAAAAAAACCAACTCGGCTGTTCGATTTGAAAAATTCCGTTGTTTTCCAAATTGCTCGTAAACCGTTGTGAATTTGGAAAAACTTTCTATATGTGGAATGAGCGGATTTGCAGCAGCTTTCCAGCACCATATTATTTGCCTCATTCCGATAAATGGTTTAGTATTGGGCTCGAAAATACGATTTATATTTTTTATGAAGAAAAATGGTTTGTAAAACTACTCTTAAACTGTGTAGATTTTGGCAAAAAATTAACTTAAGTTATGATCTATGTGTCCATAGCTTTCCAACGGTATATCGCAAGACCCATTTGGACAATGTTTTGGAAGTTCAACCTGTCAGTGAAGTTCAACTAGTACTGCTATGATGAGTCGACTAGTTATTAGAATATTATTCTCATCACTTGATCAAAATTGTGTGATATACATAGTACACTAGATAATACCCCACGCTGTTGCAGGAATTGATTACTATATACTTTGATGGAGTTGGAACATGAATATTTGATTATTGTAAAGACGTAAAATATTTATGGAAAATGAGGAGTGTAAGAGCTTTCACATGCACGGATGCATAGGTTATGCTAGATCTTCTCTCATGCATGGTAATATATTGAGGTGGCCCCTTTCCATGGATGATTGCATGATGAGGTGACATAGTTACATGCTGAGATAAATTAACGGAAATGTTAACGCCACATGTATGGGCGTTTGCACATCGCCCACACGCCCATCACCACTCATTTTGCCACGTATGAATAGATGACATCAGCAGAATTTTTTTGGTTTTCAGCTTAAAAATGTTGTATCTCCTAAATAAAAAAGCGAACTAAAAATTCGTTTTCACCATTAAATTCGTCTCGACGAGATCTTCAAAACTAGACCCCATGTTGATATGTTTCGACGAATTTTTTTTTGCTAGAAGTTGCCACGATGTTTACACTGCAGTTGCCATAGGGCTTAAACTAAAGTTGCCATGTGGCAATTTTAGTTTGTAGATCATGGCAATTTTAGTATTTTGATGATGGCAACTCCAGTACTTTGACCATGAAAATTATTTTTTGTATGAACCATGGCAATTTTACATGCATGTATCATGGCAATTTTAGTTTATGGTTCATGGCAAGTCTAGTTTCTTAATTCCCCGTTTTATAGATGTCAAAATTTATTTTTAAATGTAGAAGAAAATAGCTGAAACATATCATGGCAACTTCAGTGTAAACATCATGGCAATTCATATGCAATAGACATGGCAACTTTTAATCCAAAATTTTTTCATCAAAACATATCAACATGGGATCTAGTTTCGAAGATATCATCGCGAGGGATTTAATGGTGAAAACAAATTTTCAATTGGATTTTTCGTTTAAGAGATAAAACATTTTAAAAACTGAAAATCCAAAAAGATTCCTGCATACATGCATGCGATGACGTGGCAATCTGTTTACATTAGAGACGTGTGGTGCGTCTCCCTTCCTGCCACACGTGTCGCAGTTAGCGCGACCCTAAATTAAAGTAGTGAACAGTGGCGGTGCGTGACCAAAGCATAAGAAGGGGCCAATTCTATATAAAAACACACGATGTGTATGAAACAAGCTACTTAAAGACATCAAACAGATATATGAGACAATTAGATGACCGTGTCATGATAATATTTCTATCTAGTGCGAAATAACACATATATAGACCTGTCTCGTTCACAATATGCATCAGTGGCTGATGGATGTTCAACTGCACTATACTACTGAAAAGTCAGCAAGTCTATATTACCAAGTCTAAGGCATTACTGCACTAACCAGTAACCAACGGCGCAGCGCGTGGGTGTCGGTGGCGTGATGGTGTGGGCGTGCGGTTCCAATCAAAGCGATGACGAACAGTGGACGAGCAGGTCAAGCGCGTCGGGCGTGGGTGTTCGGCTTGAGGGTGTCGATGCAGGGCCGGCCCACATATATACGTGGCCCGGGGCAGGAAGACAACAAGGGGCCCTTGTTTTCTTTTTCTTGACACACATGGACTGAAAATATTTTGTATGTCAAAACCAAAGTAAATATTCAGTAGATGGAATAGATACATCCATTATCTTTGAATTCTAAAACTAACTCTACAATTTATTTATCGACCAAGAGAACTTCAAACATTTACTATATATTGCCAGTTGCAGTGATTCCTGAAAGAACTACACTTTGAATTGAATTGTTTGGATTGCTTACCACATGCTCGTCCGGTAAAAAAAGATCAACCATTTTTTTTTGGGAATTCTACTTGTTCATCTATATATGTTTGTCCTCATATTTTCATCACTACTACTAGAGAAATGTTTTTGACAAGACATGTCACCATATAAGGCGCATAAAATATGTTCAATACAGATCAGAAAAGCACCTAGATATCATATGGCATAATGTGAATTTGTACGAATGCCACAATAGTCAGCACAAATGAGAAGCCACCACCATGAATTGAATTAACGTCTCCCCTTCTCCTAATCTCCTTAATGCTTTCTCAGAACCGATGAAGAGCAGAAGATTATAAGAAGATCTATGCAAGTCAGCAGATCTGAAGGAGTTAAGAGCTAGAGATGGAGAGCAAAACTATTTGAAATAGAATCATTAAACTAAGGAAGAGAATTACAGGGAGGATGCAAATCTCTGTGATTGAAAGGATCGATGATCATCTGTTAATCGCTTGCCGCGTTCTTGGAATCTGAAAGACACCGAAACGGCAGCGTTGTCCATGGATTGTGAATTTAGGCAAAGTTGGGAGAACGAGGAGAACGAGGGACTTGTGGATCCAGTTGAAACCGATTTGACTTCTCCGTGACTATTGCTCGTATTTCCACCAGTTTAATGGGCTTTACACTTGCATGGTTGCACGTTGGGCCCTTTTTTTCCTCTCTAGATTTCTTCGGCCTGAGACAACAACACACTGGGTCCTGCGTCGATGGCGTGAGGCTCCAACTGAGAACGGGATTAGGCTGGTTGTAATGGGGAGTATCATATACTAGTATCATGCATATGATACTAGTGTATGATATTACATCCGTAATGCAAAGTACTATATTTATTGCCATGCATGACACAAAGTAGCACATTATTTAATATGATACGATACCATGATATGATACTCAAGCATCTCTTTCTTCATTTAATTTTATGCCATCTCACCAAAATTGCTTAGTTGGCATGTATGATACTACTTATGATACTACCATTACGGGCAGCCTTAAGGAGAGGTCAAAAGAACATAGGAGTTCTGGGTCAGCGGTATTGGTTGCTCAAATCTGGTCGGCAGACCACAGGTCTCCATGACCATGGGAAATTGTAGACCGAGCGGAGGAGTGGAGGCACAGGGAGTTGGGGTTGAAGGCTCGAGGCCGACGAGTGTGCGAATAGGCGACAGTAGTCCACGATCGTACATATAGGTGGGTTTTATCTGTTAATGAGCTGGACTAAACTGGTGACTATGCCTGGTAATTTTGTTTTTTCCAATTTTGGAGGGGGGGGGGGGGGTCGCCACCAGTTTCGCCTCCACTACCCTCCGCCAGTGGTAGTGAAGATCACTCTCTTATGCATACCAATGGAGTTGGAACATGAATATTTGATCATTGTAGAGATGTAAAATATTTACGGAATACAAGGAGTGCAAGAGTTTTGACGTGCACAGATGCATGTTATGGTGGATCTTTTTTTCCATGCATGATAGTAGTATATTGGGGCGACCGGTTCCCATGCATGCATGGTTGCATGATGAGGTGTATAATAGTTGAAAATTAAAATAAATCAAAGCAGTGGGGATCACTCTCTTATGTGTACAAGACACACTATACATGGTTTAAACTTATTCGATACCTACATCCTTATCTTTATCTTAAAACCCAAAGTGTATTCTAACAATGAAACTTGGGTAGGGAATACAATTTTACAAATAAAAGAAACAACATGCAAGATCAATCAGTTCTCAACCACTGGATATACTCCTTGCTTCATGAAAATACCCAACGCACCTCCCTTGTAGTCAACGTGCCTCCGGATCCTCCCAAACCCACTCGCCCCAGTCTGATCCCCACGAGTTTTTGAATCGCCAATATTTTACGCCATTGGAGTCGGTGCCGTAACCAACAATCAGTACAGAATGCAAGACGGCTGGCTTGACAACTTTATAATCCAAGATGCCTTCTTTGTAGTACCTATCCATATCATCGGGACATTGCAAAGAGACAACCACGGGCTGCTTAGCTACTGCTTTCTCTAGGGCATCCTCTGTTCGATCGACAAATCGAAACCCTGATATTCTTACTGCTGTTCCTGTTTTGTTTCGCTCGCAACCCAATTTACTCCCTCGAGCCTTGTATGGGTAGGAGGATTCGCTCGAGAGTCCGTTTTCTTGCATAAATCTGAAGGCCTTTTTTGCTTGGCCGCCATTACGCCCGGAGCTCTTTGTGTCAGTCAATGAGCTCTTGAACAGACAGTGACACTGACTGGAAGGTATTCAGGTAATGCATAGCTTCGACTGAGGCTGCAGCAGCCATCGCCCAACAGCTGCCTGAGACAAATGCACGAGTTGGTGCAAGCTGTAGCGTGAAAAGATGGATGCGCTAAAATGTAGATATAGTACTCCCTCCGTCTCAAAATAAGTGTTTTTGATTTAGTACAACTACAAAGTTGTACTAAATCAAAGAGACTTATTTTAAGTGGAGGGACTTAGTTGTACTAAGTTAAAAGACACTTATTTTGAGCAGAGGAAGTATATGATAACTATGTTACTGTGCGCGTTCTAGAAATAAACTACGATCAGAGCTTAAACAAGCGGTAGCCCGTTTCGACCTATGAAGCTCATCAATTTGTTCGAAATTTGCTCACCACTTGCCTAAAATTAACACTAGGATTAGCCATAGTGGGAGTAACTTCAGCAGTAATATCAAGTCCAACTAAGCAAATTTGCTTATGTGACAACGAATTAATAAAGAGGAAGGTAGTTTGAGTAACTTAGCTAGTTATCGTAACATCACATGTCCCAATGCATTTTGAGTCTATAACCTAATAAATGAAGCTTTGCATGACACCATTATGAAAATAGTAATATAGTCTATGGATATGCGTAATACTAGTGGCTAGTCTAAAACTATTGTATTATCCGTTAGGCTGCGTGACTAAGCTCAGGACACTCACCACAACCGTTCTGTTTCCTCACAACGGGAGAGACAGCACCAGCTTCAACCCAGTCAACCTCAGCGGTCCAGTCATCCGACGGGACAACATTAGCTTTGAGCCAGTTCATCTCCGAGGGGAGGCTCTTCATGTACCAAAATGCAGCACCAGCGGTAGACCATCCAGCTATCGCCGTAGCATGGGGTTTGAGGTAGCTGCTGCGAGAAAAGCCAAAGCGGTGGCCAGCAGTAGCTGCTGCACCATCCCCGAGGTGCGCCTGCTGAGACTGCAATTTGATGATGAACAAACACACAAAAAAAGATGGGATTCAATTTCATCCAACAGACCAACAAACGCACGCTGACAGAGAGCAAAATAATTAAGCGAGAGGGCGTACGTACGTGTAGGTGTCTCAGGAGCCTGCTAGCTCCCGCCGGCCTCGACAGCGACCTAGCCGCCGCGGCCTGGCTGCGCAGGAGGATCCTCCCCACGGCGCCCAATGCCGGACGAAACATGTCTGGCTGCCGGTCTCTCCGTCGCTCGGTCGACCATGGATCCAATGAATATAGATGAGGAAGGAGGGCCAACGGAGCTGGAATTGGAGTCGGAATCTAACTCGTGCTGAGTCGACCCGCCGTGAATGAACAGGAATCTCAAGGCCGTAGGCTTTATTTTCTTTCCACCGCGCGCTGGAGCGGCCGCCTCCGACGACGCACCCTCACTCCGGCGCGGCTGCATGCTGCCTGGAACGAACCACTGCCGCCTCATTTCCCCTCGTCTGTCTTCCCGGACAGCCTTCGTCGTCAGGTAGCAAGGACCACGGCTATGGCCACAACTTACAGTTACAGCCAGCCTCCATCTCCGAACGGCGCTTCCTCGTTAACATGCATGAGGCCAGTGGTCGAGCCGGCTAGATCACGGCGGTGAATCAGATATATATGCCATCGGCTGCTTGAATGAGGGCGATATGGGGGCAGTCATAGGGTTTGCCACATTTGATTTGAGGAAGGCAAAGCAAGAGGACGGCGCTGGAGTGGACTGCTGGAGCGTCCGGAAATTGGAATTTTGACAGTGCCGGCCACTTTCCTTCCGTCAATATAATAGCGACGACCTTCACCGGAGTATTTGGTGACGATTGGCTCTTGTGGCAGCTCGAACCGGCCCCTTGTGTGACATCTTACATATGACCATGCTATGCCTGTATCTGATGGGATAGTGAAAAGCCACGGCGGCAAACCATGATGATTTCGATTTGGTGATGCACTTGAGTAGCCAGTCTCGAGCTTCGGGGTGAAAATCCTATATCTGACCTTAGTTTGTTATATCTCGCAATAGCGGTGTTTTGTGCGAAAAGTTAACGGAGACCGAGCTTCATGGAGGTCTTTATTTGAAAACTTCAAAATTCAAACTTTTCAGTTTCGAAAAATTCTGAAAATAAATGCATATATACCTAGATACATAATGTACATGTGTGCAAATTTTTAGGTCGAAATACAATAAATTGTGAGCTACACAAAAAAGATAAATCTGGGGTTTTTTAGCATATGTACTGTTCATGATTTTTTTTTGCAGCTCGCAATTCCAGGTATTTCATCCTGAAAATTTTCACACGCATACACTTTACATCCTTGCATACATGTGTATTTTTTTTCAGATTTTTTAAAATGAAATTTATGAATTTTGAATTTTTCAAAATAAAGGGCTCCATGGAGCTCGGTCGCCAAAATGCCCTACTATATTTGTGTCGTTACCTCATTGAAAACATTGCTCAGACCTTATCTTTGGGGTGAAAACGGATGATCCGGCCTTTAATGGTTGAATCAGACAACGATGACGTTTGAGTGTTGTTCCCTACTTGAAGGGGTTGCTACCGGAGAACTTTTCTCCTTGTCTTTGTGATGTCAAGATACAGTGGCTGGTACTTCACCGATTTCCATCTAGACTTAGTTTCAATATTGTATTAATTTGCTCTCCACAGAAGAATAAGGCTTTGTACCTGGTTGCGCGCACAAATAGTATCTTAGGGCATCTCCAGCCGCGCCCCCAAGAAGGCCTCCCAAGGCGATTTTTTCGCGCCGCTCTCAAAAACGGCCTAGTCGCGCCCCCAGGACGCCAAAAATCGCTGGCTTGGGCCAAAAACAGCGCCGGCGGACCCAGCCCGAACCCGCGCTGGGGGCGCCGGGCGCCAGGCGAAGAGTTTTAGGCGCGAAGAAGCCGCGGGCCAGCCGCGTCAGCGACCAGCGCCTCGTCTTCCCCAATGGCCTCGGTTTCGCGGGAATCAATGGCAAGGCTGCCGCCGGTCAGCCTTGCCATTGATTCTTCACGGGCGGCGCGTCACGGGCGGGAATGGCGCTTCAAGCAAGAAGCGGAGCCGGAATGGCGCCGTGAAGACGGAGCCGGGCTGGCGCCGGTGAAGACGGAGCGAACTGGCGCTGGCGAAGGCGGAGCTCGTCGACGACGACGCGGCCCTGGAATGGGCGCGCCAGGACTCCATTGCGATGGAGAAGGCGCGCCGGGAGAAGGCGAAGGAGCGCCAGCGCGCTGAACCGCGCCGCTTCGCGGAGCGCCGACGCGGCCGCGACGAAGACGGAGTCGTCGTCCTGTGCGACAGTGACGACGACGACGCGCCGCCGCCAGTCCACCATGGCGACGTCGGGTCCAGCCGGGGTGTCCGCGTCAAGGAGGAGAAGGCCGACGACGGCGATGGCAGCGACGGCGGCGACGACTTGAGCGCCTTTCTTTTTTAGATTAGCTTAATAATGTAATGAAAATGGGCGAATTTGGCCGAAATTCGCCATGTTCGGACGAAATTTAACTGCTCTTTGTCATATCTTCGCCGAACGGGCCCCCCTTTTTTTTACACTCGCCTGTAGGCGGCCCTGGGGGTCGACGGTTGGGCGACGACTCGCCCCCAGTGCCTTTTTTTTCGCCGGCTCACCCCCAGGCGGCGCTTTTAGACGCCCCCTGGGGGGCCAACGGCTGGAGATGCCCTTAGCCTTTGCTGCAGAATCTAGCCCACCCCCGGTGCGCATGTGGATGGTCTCTCTGCGGATTGAGGTCAAGTGACAATGCCGTGGACATGTCACCATTGAACAGTCCCGTAACATGCCCCCATCTCTAGATCGTCCATGCTATGTGACGCGTCTACAGTGTCCAGTCTATAGGGGATCTCTCCATAGTGCGTTACTTTCTTTTCTATATTCTAATTTTAAAATACTTTTCTAATCAATTATTTTGTATACTAGATGACTACTGATTTTGGACGGCACCCAGAATACCGTAAGAAGTTAGATGCTGAACAACTAGCAAATACTGTTCGTAATTGGCCTGGTATAAAATATAATGTTTCAACATGCAAAACGGTAAGAGCATTTTTGTATACTTTACGCCATAATTTTTTTTATTACATCTAATATGTAGCCTATTTCAGATTCATATTCCAGTACAATCCAACAGTGATTTCATTCTATTCACATTGGACAAAGATACCAGAACTGTGTACATTTTGGACCCTGCTCCTATTAATCCCATGTACCGATGGAACCCACTCGCAAAATATGTGCGCAAAATTATATGGATTGCAGAACACTTACAAAAAGCAATGTCAAAAGCATGCCCTGGGTCTATATGGAATGAGGATATTCTCCTATGGCATCAAAAAATCCTAGATGATATTCCGGTTTACAACAGGTATTTCTCAAGAGATGAATACTACATATTAAGTATTTGTTGTTTTGAATATATACAAAATTTTAATTACTAACATATATATTCTTATATATAAGGGAACTGTCCGGGTATGTTGTTCCTCTGTTCATGTCCACATGGGAAAATGAAAGACCACATTTGCCAATTTTAAAGGTAAATATCGCGACTATATAGATCATTAATATTATAATTACACATCTCATTCTAATGTTCTTCGTGTACAACAAATGTGGGTGTACAGGATGGATATGAACTCAGAAAAATTATTTTGGGCCAACTCCTAACATTCAAGGACAATGAAAGTGAAGATAACATGCCTGCCGGTGTACTTGAATTCATCAATTGTATCAGGAAAATCCAATCTAAAAGTGGTAAGTGAAATAGTACGATTCGTAAGATTTCATAATAACAAATTCTTTTTTCAAGATTGATTACTTGGTCGTGCTAACTTCCAATTTCCTCAAACAGGACTTGCGTGCTATTTTTGAAAAGAGAAGCTTCTCTGTTGGCTGGCATCTCTGGTAGTAGTTTTAGATAAGTAGCAAATGAACCAGTTGGGTCAATTACAAATATTTGGCTGTAAATGACTTTCAGTTTCTACCTTATAATGAAATGTAGACATGTACTCTTTAACAGTATTGTGACCTTGATGGTGGTCTTATGTATTGGTTGAAATTTCATGATGTTTTGCAGTGCTCTTATTATTTTATTTCCACAAATATGGGCCTCAAATTGTTGATTGCTTAACTGCTTCTGGGATGTAAAAGAAAAAAAACAAAAAATACAAATAAAATTTTATACTACCTCCATTCTTAAATATAGGGTGTACAGTTTTTGTACGAAGATTAAAGAATGCATGTGGAGAGAAAATTTCACAAGTTTTGGGCGAGATTTCACCTGACTAATTGACATGAGAAAATAGTGGGGCTTGCTTGATATAAGGAAATGTAACCAAATCCCTAAAAAAGTTAACCAAACGAGTTGTACAATGCAATACATCTTATATTTTAGATTTTTTTCTCAAAATCCATACACCTTATATCAAGGAACGGAGGAGTATTTCAAAAGTAATAATCATCACCATAAAATGATTCCCTTCTAAATAATATTCTCAATTTTTTATTTTAACACCTTCTCAAAATTAATAAAAATTGTTATTTCTGAACAACAAAAAATAATCCTTCATCCAATGAAATGAAAGTGTGAACCTGAAATTGTGAAAAATAATATTTCTAAAATATTTTTTATCACCATAAAAATGATTCCCTTTTAAATAATATTCTTGAATTTTTTATTTTAAAAAACACCTCAAAATAAAAAATATTTTTGATTTCCAGACCCAAAAAAAATACCCTTTCATCCAATGAAATGAAAGTATGAAGCTGAAATCGTTAGGTCATGACGAACAATGTTAGGGTGCGACCAACTTTCATAAAACAAATACTCAGTGTAATCTTATTTCTGATGTTTACAAAAAATTGGATTACAAAAGTATTACAAAATGGTACGTCGGGCAAGTTTTAATTTTTCATCCGATGAAATGCACAGACATTAAGGGTGAAGCTGAAATTGTTAGGTCATGACGAACAATGTTAGGGTGCGACCAATTTTCATAAAACAAATACTCAGTGTAATCTTATTTCTGATGTTTAGAAAAAATTGGATTAAAACAATATTGCAAAATGGTATGTCAGGCAGTTTTTAATTTTTCGTCCGATGAAACACAGACTACTATTATATTATCCGTTCACAGAGGAAATCAGGTCGTACAAGTCGAATTGATCAATCATCCCTTAAATTAGTACGAAAACGAACAAGTATATTAAGTACGTAGGTACACGTAGCTGAGGGTCCGTAATACATTGCACAGCATACACCCGCTGGCTTCTCACGAGACGTGTCCGTATCGGCGTACGTGAGATATTATATTTAGATTCGTACAGGAGTCCAAAACCTACTCGTACAGGAGTCCAAAACCTACTCTGAGGCAGGCACCGTTGGTGCTACAAATACTATCTCCAAGTGATTTTATCTTACACAAACCCCAAGTATTTGGCGCAATCAACCAGTCAGTTTCACACGTCGCCTTTTGCAAACTGCCTTCAGCTCAATTAAGTTGTTTGGCAAGTCAGCTTTACATCAGGTATTTTTATATCTGTTTCAATATACGACATCATTCAACATGTCTATGAACACTGGTACCTGCAATGAAAACAATAAATTTATCAACGGCGATTTGGAATATCCAAACAAGTAGTATACCAAAGTTTACTTTGAGCACACATTGAATCATATTTAGACAACATTGACAATGGAAAAATAGATGCAATGATTGCACTAGAATTTAGTTCCTTTGGAAGATTAAATCATATTTAAAAACCACTGACGGCATTACAAATATTTCTTTCCCTCATGCAGGAAAACATTTGGGCCATAATCTCAAATCATGGATGCTAAGGAAAAAAGAAGAAAGAGAGATAGAGAGCGGTATGCACGCATGACAGATGAAGTGTGGCAGGAGAAACTCAAGAAACGCCGTGAAGCCTATCATCGAAAGAAAGATTCAGAAAAGACACCAGAACAAAAGGCAGCCAAAAGCGCACAAGAAAAACAAAGATATGCAAATATGCAACCAGAACAGAGGAAAGCAAGAAAGGAACAAATTGTAGCTCATCGTCAATTGAAACGCAGCACACCATGCAAAGATTCAATTGCAATGGAAAACCCTGAATATGTCGCAACCGAACAGGAGGTTGGGACTTCTAAATCTACTGTAAAACACAGGAATCATGTGGCAGCAGGAAAAAGGCAAACATTACTACACCATCGTAACGAAGAATTCTCGAGAAGACGGAGGCAAACTGTTGACGTATCATCACAAGAAGATGCATCCATCACGGAAACCTGCGACAGAAACAATCGAACTCAAGAGCAGCCACAAGTCATGACTTACGGTAATAATCTCAATTTTATACTCGCATTCCAAGTAAATGTAAATCCGTCGGTACAACTAATCATCTATTCTGGACAGACATCCCCTCCTCAATGTTTCCAAGCATCAGAGAAACCGATGCATCAACACAATCATTAGACAATGATGATCACAATAAAGTGGGTCTGTGGCGAGACATCCCCTCCACAATGCTTCAAACAATCAAAGAAGTGCATGGACGAATACAATCATTCTGTAATGATGATCACGGTAAGTTTATAAATTACATATTAATACTTTTATACAAAAACATTTTATATACATAACAAAAAAAATTAAACAGGTAATGATGGAATCATACATGAGCAAGAAGCAACGATTCAGGAAATAGATACGGCAACAAAAACAATCTACAACGAGGATCACGGTAAGGTTATTAATTTCATAAATGTTCTTACTCAATACAATAATATATACACATATATACAATCAAAAATTACAACACAGGTAATGATGAAGTCATATTTGAAGAAGACACAGACGAAGATGAATACATGTTCACCGGTGAAGGTATGCTTAATACAATTAAAGTAAATTTGCAACATTATAACACTGCTTACTAAATTTAATATGTTGCATATCAAACCAGAGTGGGACAGAGAAGTGGAAATTGAAATCATAGAAGACGAGGAAGCTCTCAACCCTGATCCATATGATTTCGTCTACAACAACATACCAACAAGCACAAACGTGCTCAAGAACAAGAAGATTGCTCATTATGCCATGCAACCAAATTCAAGTATGAAACTGAAGGATTATGCTGCAAAAAGGACAAATCGACTAGCCAATCCAGATCGCCTCCGAGCTAATGAGACTTTGGACAAGCAACGACCACGATGCAAGACATTTTCGCAAAAACATAAGATTTTTCAATGGACACTTCTCGTTTACTACTCTATACTGTCACCTCGACAGAGACACGAGTGACATGCGAACGGCCGGTATTTACACCTTTCGAGCACATGGTCAGCTATATCACAACATACACTCATTTGGTAACAGCCAATCAAATCCAAAGCATCTCGAGCTATACTTCTACGACGATGATCCAAGCTTAGAGCATCGATACCGCCTTTGCCGTGAGGAAATGTACGAGCAAGACAAAATGTCATTCAATTATAACAGGCATCCTACGCGGTAACCCATACTCTCAACAGTTCAGGAGTTTGGGACAAGCCGAAAACATTGAGGACTACAGACTCATCTTGAACCTTGACCAGAGATTGGACCAAAGAACATACAACGAGCCAATCAATTCAGAGGTAGCTGCAGTGTGGATTGAAGGAAATGAAAGAAGGGATACTTATGACAGAAATGTAATATTACATGGGAACAACAACGAAAAAGAGCACATTCGATCATATTATGGGTGCTATGATCCATTATCATATCCTCTATTCTTTCCAAGAGCTGAACTCGGTTGGCATAGGAAAATACCAAAGAGGGATACACAAGAGGCACATATTGCTGCTGATAATATCATTAATGACGACGACCCAGGTAAAAAAACATATACTATTATATATTTAAAATACAATTTTCATATACTAATACCTATGCAACTAACTTTTTATCTTCCAATATTTGCACAGATTCAGTCAATGGCCTATGGGTAACCATGAGAGAATACTACTGCTATAAATTCCATACACGACCAGGCATATTCAACCCAATTTTGCACGGCGGACGGCTTTTCCAGCAATTTGCTGTAGATACATACATCAAGATTGAAAGTTCCAGACTGGATTACATCTGGCACAATCAAAAGAAAATAAGGGCGGAGCTATACCAAGGCCTTCTAGACAGCATTCAAGCTGGAGAGCAAAATGGAGATGCCGTCGGAAAACGAAGAGTGCTTGCCTCATCATTTATTGGAGGGCCACGAGATAGACTTCGTCGGTATCTCGATGCTATGGCTTTAGTTAGAAAATATGGAAAGCCAGACGTATTCCTAACAATGACCTGCAACCCCAACTGGGAAGAGATCACACGTGAACTAGAGACTGGACAAACACCACAAGATCGCCCAGACATTGTCGTTCGTGTTTTCAGGGCGAAGCTACAAGAAATGAAGAAGGAACTATTTGAGAAGGGAATTCTTGGAAAGGTTCAGGCATATACATATGTCGTAGAGTTCCAAAAGAGGGGATTACCTCATGCTCACTTTTTGCTCATCATGACTGGAAAATACAAGTACACATGTCCAGAACAGTATGACAGAATCATCTCCGCTGAGCTCCCTAACAAGCACAAGTACCCAGAGCTATACAAAATGGTAATCAAACATATGATGCATGGTCCTTGCGGTGCATTGAATAAACTTTGTCCATGCACAAAGAATCGTCCATCATGCAAGAACAATTATCCAAGGCCATTTAACGAAACTACGATTCAAGGCAAGGACTCCTACCCGGTATATAGGAGACGCAACGACGGCCGGACTGAAACGGTCCGAAATTGCGAACTAGATAACAGGTGGGTGGTTCCTTACAATCCCTATCTGTTAAGGATGTTCAACTGCCACATAAATGTTGAGATATGCTCAAGCATTAAAGCCGTAAAGTTTATCAAAAACTCATATTTTTTCTTGTTACTAAAGAATAAAATGAAGAAGTTCAAATTAATATAAAAGGAACAACTAAAAAATGTTTCAAATAGTTTTTCCCCGTTTTTAAAAACTAGAAGTTCAAACTAAAATAACAAGGTGCTTTGATGTTTATTAAAAAAATCTAGGATTTTACCATTATTAAAAAACTCACATATCCATTGTTATTAAATAATCAAGCATTAAGAGTTCAAATTGAAAAAAAACAGTCGAATTCAATGTTTATTTAAAAATAAAAACTATTCTTAACTTAAAAATAAAAATAATGTGAAGTTCAAATTAAATTAACACAAAATTAGGACTTTATTAAAACCTAGGATTTACATGTTAAAAAACAACAACAAAAACAATGTCTTTTTTGATTTTTTAAAACAACTCATAAACAAAAGTTCAGAGTTTATTAAAACCTAGGATTTACCATTATTAAAAAACTCACATATCCATAAGATAATAGAGAAGTTCAACTACTACACGGAATGCGTTTCAGATAAGAATAAAAGAATGCAATACTAAAAGCTTAGAAATTTGTTGCAAGAAGTTCACATGCTCGTCCCTGCATAGTTCAAAATTTATAGTGCGAGAAGCCCGTCGTCCATTTACATGTTAAAAAAAGGCAGCAACCATATTCTTTTGCCATTTTTAAAACTGCTCGCAAAACGGCAACATATTTGTAACAACTGTCTAAAATAAGCTGTTCCTATTCATAAGCTTTACAACGGTATATTATATGCTACATTGTGGTAATGGTTTAAAAGTTTCATATACTAGTAGAAGACCCGTGCGTTGCCACGGGCTTTTAAATATTTTTACCGTGTGCATATATAAACATAATGCATATCAAGTTTTACGTGTAAACATAATTGAAATCCATATCACACAAAATATTCTTTGATACAAAATGTAATTCGATAATGTATACATAGAAAGACACGCGATGCACAAAATAAAGAAAGTGGTACAGAAACATAGTACTCTTTATTGTGCACTATCTTACACAAGGTAGACAGCAGCCTACATGACTTTTATGCTTAAGACCAATCATCTCACGAAGCATTTCCATTGTTATTAACCATTAATTAAAGACAACAGATGGAGCATTTTGTTACCTTTAAACAAATATTCCAAGATGCTGCAACCAGAACCTTAATACATTATGGAATTTCCTAACAAATATTACATAGACCCAAATATACAGCACAACATCCAATAAAAAATCATTATAATACACACCATCTAACTTAAAAGTCTGGCATATGAAAATTTAGACCTCCGATAGAAAACGCTGAATTTCAGCAGGAAATATCAAATACATGCTTCCCTGTCCGATGTATAAATATCTGTAATTCTCAATTGATGCACTTTTGAAATCTTCTAACTCACATAACACCATAATTACAGTGATTGTGCAACATATTTTTTAGAAAGCATGCATAAGCCTTTCAGTATAAACACAACTTTTGGTAGGGAGTCAATAACACCCCTAGGTAGCCAAGCCTTTGAGTATAAACAAAAATGATTTCTCAAGCTTTCTTTTGCTTCATGGAGCTGTAATTATTGCTAACAGAAACAAAATAGAAATCACATGATAAAAAAGAAACAACGCAATAGGAGAAAATGAGGCATACTACGTGGCCATGTCGCTGACCTGTCCATCACAACCTCCGAGACCAAGGGGCGAGGAGGTGGCGGCATCAGCTCCAATGAACCTATGACACCAAAATGATTATGTTTGCCATCCTCGATCGTCGGCATCATCGACTCAGTGGTCGGTCCCCTTGTATATTCTTCCCCATGGATTGGGATTGATTCGACATAGGATCAGAACAACAAACAAAATCAAAAGTCACAAAGAATTATAGCCTAGTAATGCTCAGTCAGCCAAATTAAGAAATATCGGTAACACATGCATATCTATTAATGATATTAGTGAACAATGCAAAAAGCAAAGGATTCCATTTGTCGCAATTAGTACACATGACAACTACTTCATAAGTTCATATGACCAATCAGTTAGACCACATGGTTAAATTCATTCATAGATGAACAATAGATGAACAACTAACAAAAGTCGAGAAGGATCCTTACGTCAGAATTTGGAAGGAGGAGGGTCTATTATTAACGCTAGTGAAGGCGCATGTCATGCCAACTCTACAAAGTTAATTCCATTTACAAAAATCACATCGGAAAAGTATTGTGCATTCATATTCTAGTCTTAATATCCCTTAGGTAATCTTGTTTTCAGCTGAACGACGCTCATGTCAAGCTAAACGAAGAGGGCGCCAACAGGGCCACATTGTTCCCTGCCCACCATCGCCCACTTCCACACGCCACCATCCATGTTCACCGCTTTGGATGCCGCCCCAGCTCTCAAGCCCCTAGAACCGTGCGCCACGGTCGCCAGCGTTGAGTATGTACCGCCGCCACCGCGTTGGACCTTCTTGTCCTACAATGCAATAGCCATTGCCTTAGTTGTATACATCAGACATCTGAAATGAAACAAAAGTCAAATGCTACTAATTAGATGTAATACATCAAAATGTCAAACAGAGTCAACACTTTAATTATGCTTCATAGGATAAGAATCAAACATACATAGTTAAACCAAATACTTAACAAAGTGTCAACAACATTTCACAGATTTTTTCAGAATTTTTGAAGCACTAACCTGGCTTGGCTCAATGCCAATGTGGTTCAGCATATCAATGCATAGATGTAGGAATCATCCTTGTACTCTGCACAAACAAAGGAAAAATATGAGCTTTCATGTTTCCGTGTATTATAGTTGAGCGAAGCGATACATGGACAGTAGTATGAATGTACAACAGTGGGAAAGTTGAGGTTCCCTGGGCTGAATGTCGATGAAAGGTGCCTCCCATTTGCCCTTGTAGTCCAGGTTCCTAATTATCTGACTACACAAATATCCCATGTCAGAAGTTGCAATGCCAATGCACGCTGTACCACATCTTTCTTACTAAAGTGGGAGAAACCATAAATCGACTATCAATCATCATTAAGTGTAGAATATGGTCATTAAAATTCATTAAAATCATTGCACATCGCTTGCTTGATTCTCCGCTATTAAATTAGCATTCATCACGGTGCCTTCTAAAGACAAGGCATGACAGAAACACAAAGCACAGCCCAAGCACATTGGTTTATGTACCATACTCATTGTAAAAAATTAGAAGCTTCTGTAAGATGTGACACTGTTTACATGTTTGGAGTGAATTGCATCCTCGTACAAAGGATAGAAGAACTGAATGCTTATGTACTTATAAAATACAAAAGTGAAAAGGGTAATTAAATCATGTTGGGTTAAAAACCTTACGTTCCCATGGTTCTTTCTCAGATCAAAGAACTCAAAATATCAGCAGTGCATATTCGAGCCAGGAGAAGAAACGACGTGACCTTCACGCACATCCTTAATGGCCAGCCTCATCTCCATGCCCAGGACGATCTGAAGCCTCCCTCAATAATTCGACACCTGCACGATGACCGACCGTCAGATCACAACACTCGGCTTGGGCAACGAATTCGAGGGATTTCTAGACCAAGCGTTGAGAGTACCTAGGGGTCACCTTGGTTTTTGTACACGACAAAGAGGAGTGCGGGAGGCGAGCCCCAACCCATCGAGACCACGATGCCTTGAGAGAAAGCTAGGGGAGGCGATGGTGAAGCACGACATCATGGCGCACGTGCCCTACGTCTCAACGCTACAGTCGAGCGTCGCCATGTAGCCGCACAACAGCTTGCACTCCATGAGTTACATACTATTTTCGCTCACACGACGAACGCCATCCGCCTGTCACTGAGACCCATCCTCTCAACCCTGCTGCTCCACGATCACGCGACGCCGTGTTAGTTAATGCAGAAACATAGGAGGCGGGCATCATAAGGTAAAAATTCCGGTTTGGACGGGATGAAAGACGAACCAAAATAAAGCAAAATTGGACAGGGAAGGGGGTGGATGAGGAGGCAAACATACAATGAGGTCGGGGTGGCTGTGGCCGAAGCATGAGGTTCGGCCTCCTCGCCGACGACCAGATCCGCCGTCGGAGATGAATAGGTCATCAGCCCCGTGACCTGGATCCCGCCAACAGGGTGATGCAGAGGAGAGGTGCGGCGGCGTCCTACGGGTGAGGACGACGGGGGAGGTGAGGGAGCAGCTGAGCGCGGTGGTGCGGCCGCGTCCCTCGGGAAGACGAAGGGCGAGCGGACCGAGGCGGGAGGCGGCGAGGGGGAGAGAAGAGTCGTGCGGTGTGGGGTGAAAGCCCGACTCGCTCGGTTTGTAGCAGGGTACTGCTATAATCGAAACATTTCCTTTGATGTAATTTGACTACGTATGGAAAGATTAATCAGTGATTGACCGACTTATGGTAAGTTAATTAATTTAGATTTGATTTTTAAATATTGATTAGAGATTAACCGTGATTGATTCTCTCCCATAAAGACATTACTAAATAATTTCCACCAACAATTATTACCATATTCAAAATTTCCTTAGTTATAGCCTTACCATACATGGATTGATTTATTACTATAATTATCATATTTGAGATTTCTAAGTTTATAGCCTTACCATACGTGGATTAATTGTGATTGATTACCATAAATACGTTGGGTATTGTCGGCCAGACGAGAAAGAGAAAAACCGGTGGGAGGGGGGTGGTGGGAGGTGGGATGAAGAAAAAACGGTTGAAAAAAAACCGGTTGAAAGTGGGGGGGGGGACTATTCAACCAATTCGTCCATTAGGAGTAGAGATACCGTTAAAAACAACTTTTTACGTATTAAAAAAAATCTCTTGAATCGACGCGAATATGAAAAAATGATCAACACAGAGAAATTGCGCGTTTTCAACTGCTTTTCATCGGTATATCATTTACTCAATTCCGGTAAGTGGTTGAGGAGTTAAGAGGAAAAAACACACATGAAAAACAGGGTGAAGTTCAAACAGACATGCCCCAGAAGTTCAACTTCTTCACGTAGTGCATTTCCGAGGAATCTGTTTTCGCAACGAAGGCAGAACGCATGATATCGCCATTTTTAAAATTACTTAAAAACATCTAGGAATCAGAGAAAACTTTCTATATGAAAAAGTTTTGCATTTTTCATAGTTTTCGAACAACATATTATATGCCTCGTTCTGACAAAGTTTGCAACATATACGGTGAAAAAAACGTTTTTAACCGTTTCTAAATTTGTCATAAAACCGTAAAGAATCGGGTGAAACATTCTGGATATAAAATTTTCGCATTTGTTCAAGCTTTCCAACGCCATATCATTTGCTACATTATGACAAACCATTTAAAAAATAACCCCCAAAAAACTCGGAGGAACTTCGACCGTTTTCTAAATTACTTTTAAATCGTTCAAAATTGAAGCAAACTTTCTGTATGAAAAAGAAGCGTATTATCACAAGCTTTCCAACGTCGTATCATTTGAACCAGTCCGATTAGCTGTTTGGTAATTACAGCAAAAAAACCAACTCGGCTGTTCGATTTGAAAAATTCCGTTGTTTTCCAAATTGCTCGTAAACCGTTGTGAATTTGGAAAAACTTTCTATATGTGGAATGAGCGGATTTGCAGCAGCTTTCCAGCACCATATTATTTGCCTCATTCCGATAAATGGTTTAGTATTGGGCTCGAAAATACGATTTATATTTTTTATGAAGAAAAATGGTTTGTAAAACTACTCTTAAACTGTGTAGATTTTGGCAAAAAATTAACTTAAGTTATGATCTATGTGTCCATAGCTTTCCAACGGTATATCGCAAGACCCATTTGGACAATGTTTTCGGAAGTTCAACCTGTCAGTGAAGTTCAACTAGTACTGCTATGATGAGTCGACTAGTTATTAGAATATTATTCTCATCACTTGATCAAAATTGTGTGTATATACATAGTACACTAGATAATACCCCACGCTGTTGCAGGAATTGATTACTATATACTTTGATGGAGTTGGAACATGAATATTTGATTATTGTAAAGACGTAAAATATTTATGGAAAATGAGGAGTGTAAGAGCTTTCACATGCACGGATGCATAGGTTATGCTAGATCTTCTCTCATGCATGGTAATATATTGAGGTGGCCCCTTTCCATGGATGATTGCATGATGAGGTGACATAGTTACATGCTGAGATAAATTAACGGAAATGTTAACGCCCACATGTATGGGCGTTTGCACATCGCCCACACGCCTCCATCACCACTCATTTTGCCACGTATGAATAGATGACATCAGCAGAATTTTTTTGGTTTTCAGCTTAAAAATGTTGTATCTCCTAAATAAAAAAGCGAACTAAAAATTCGTTTTCACCATTAAATTCGTCTCGACGAGATCTTCAAAACTAGACCCCATGTTGATATGTTTCGACGAATTTTTTTTTGCTAGAAGTTGCCACGATGTTTACACTGCAGTTGCCATAGGGCTTAAACTAAAGTTGCCATGTGGCAATTTTAGTTTGTAGATCATGGCAATTTTAGTATTTTGATGATGGCAACTCCAGTACTTTGACCATGAAAATTATTTTTTGTATGAACCATGGCAATTTTACATGCATGTATCATGGCAATTTTAGTTTATGGTTCATGGCAAGTCTAGTTTCTTAATTCCCCGTTTTATAGATGTCAAAATTTATTTTTAAATGTAGAAGAAAATAGCTGAAACATATCATGGCAACTTCAGTGTAAACATCATGGCAATTCATATGCAATAGACATGGCAACTTTTAATCCAAAATTTTTTCATCAAAACATATCAACATGGGATCTAGTTTCGAAGATATCATCGCGAGGGATTTAATGGTGAAAACAAATTTTCAATTGGATTTTTCGTTTAAGAGATAAAACATTTTAAAAACTGAAAATCCAAAAAGATTCCTGCATACATGCATGCGATGACGTGGCAATCTGTTTACATTAGAGACGTGTGGTGCGTCTCCCTTCCTGCCACACGTGTCGCAGTTAGCGCGACCCTAAATTAAAGTAGTGAACAGTGGCGGTGCGTGACCAAAGCATAAGAAGGGGCCAATTCTATATAAAAACACACGATGTGTATGAAACAAGCTACTTAAAGACATCAAACAGATATATGAGACAATTAGATGACCGTGTCATGATAATATTTCTATCTAGTGCGAAATAACACATATATAGACCTGTCTCGTTCACAATATGCATCAGTGGCTGATGGATGTTCAACTGCACTATACTACTGAAAAGTCAGCAAGTCTATATTACCAAGTCTAAGGCATTACTGCACTAACCAGTAACCAACGGCGCAGCAGCGTGGGTGTCGATGGCGTGATGGTGTGGGCGTGCGGTTCCAATCAAAGCGATGACGAACAGTGGGCGAGCAGGTCAAGCGCGTCGGCGTGGGTGTTCGGCTTGAGGGTGTCGATGCAGGGCGGCCCACATATATCGTGGCCGGGCAGGAAGACAACAAGGGGCCCTTGTTTTCTTTTTCTTGACACACATGGACTGAAAATATTTTGTATGTCAAAACCAAAGTAAATATTCAGTAGATGGAATAGATACATCCATTATCTTTGAATTCTAAAACTAACTCTACAATTTATTTATCGACCAAGAGAACTTCAAACATTTACTATATATTGCCAGTTGCAGTGATTCCTGAAAGAACTACACTTTGAATTGAATTGTTTGGATTGCTTACCACATGCTCGTCCGGTAAAAAAAGATCAACCATTTTTTTTTGGGAATTCTACTTGTTCATCTATATATGTTTGTCCTCATATTTTCATCACTACTACTAGAGAAATGTTTTTGACAAGACATGTCACCATATAAGGCGCATAAAATATGTTCAATACAGATCAGAAAAGCACCTAGATATCATATGGCATAATGTGAATTTGTACGAATGCCACAATAGTCAGCACAAATGAGAAGCCACCACCATGAATTGAATTAACGTCTCCCCTTCTCCTAATCTCCTTAATGCTTTCTCAGAACCGATGAAGAGCAGAAGATTATAAGAAGATCTATGCAAGTCAGCAGATCTGAAGGAGTTAAGAGCTAGAGATGGAGAGCAAAACTATTTGAAATAGAATCATTAAACTAAGGAAGAGAATTACAGGGAGGATGCAAATCTCTGTGATTGAAAGGATCGATGATCATCTGTTAATCGCTTGCCGCGTTCTTGGAATCTGAAAGACACCGAAACGGCAGCGTTGTCCATGGATTGTGAATTTAGGCAAAGTTGGGAGAACGAGGAGAACGAGGGACTTGTGGATCCAGTTGAAACCGATTTGACTTCTCCGTGACTATTGCTCGTATTTCCACCAGTTTAATGGGCTTTACACTTGCATGGTTGCACGTTGGGCCCTTTTTTCCTCTCTAGATTTCTTGACCTGAGACAACAACACACTGGGTCCTGCGTCGATGGCGTGAGGCTCCAACTGAGAACGGGATTAGGCTGGTTGTAATGGGGAGTATCATATACTAGTATCATGCATATGATACTAGTGTATGATATTACATCCGTAATGCAAAGTACTATATTTATTGCCATGCATGACACAAAGTAGCACATTATTTAATATGATACGATACCATGATATGATACTCAAGCATCTCTTTCTTCATTTAATTTTATGCCATCTCACCAAAATTGCTTAGTTGGCATGTATGATACTACTTATGATACTACCATTACGGGCAGCCTTAAGGAGAGGTCAAAAGAACATAGGAGTTCTGGGTCAGCGGTATTGGTTGCTCAAATCTGGTCGGCAGACCACAGGTCTCCATGACCATGGGAAATTGTAGACCGAGCGGAGGAGTGGAGGCACAGGGAGTTGGGGTTGAAGGCTCGAGGCCGACGAGTGTGCGAATAGGCGACAGTAGTCCACGATCGTACATATAGGTGGGTTTTATCTGTTAATGAGCTGGACTAAACTGGTGACTATGCCTGGTAATTTTGTTTTTTCCAATTTTGGAGGGGGGGGGGGGGGTCGCCACCAGTTTCGCCTCCACTACCCTCCGCCAGTGGTAGTGAAGATCACTCTCTTATGCATACCAATGGAGTTGGAACATGAATATTTGATCATTGTAGAGATGTAAAATATTTACGGAATACAAGGAGTGCAAGAGTTTTGACGTGCACAGATGCATGTTATGGTGGATCTTTTTTTCCATGCATGATAGTAGTATATTGGGGCGACCGGTTCCCATGCATGCATGGTTGCATGATGAGGTGTATAATAGTTGAAAATTAAAATAAATCAAAGCAGTGGGGATCACTCTCTTATGTGTACAAGACACACTATACATGGTTTAAACTTATTCGATACCTACATCCTTATCTTTATCTTAAAACCCAAAGTGTATTCTAACAATGAAACTTGGGTAGGGAATACAATTTTACAAATAAAAGAAACAACATGCAAGATCAATCAGTTCTCAACCACTGGATATACTCCTTGCTTCATGAAAATACCCAACGCACCTCCCTTGTAGTCAACGTGCCTCCGGATCCTCCCAAACCCACTCGCCCCAGTCTGATCCCCACGAGTTTTGAATCGCCAATATTTTACGCCATTGGAGTCGGTGCCGTAACCAACAATCAGTACAGAATGCAAGACGGCTGGCTTGACAACTTTATAATCCAAGATGCCTTCTTTGTAGTACCTATCCATATCATCGGGACATTGCAAAGAGACAACCACGGGCTGCTTAGCTACTGCTTTCTCTAGGGCATCCTCTGTTCGATCGACAAATCGAAACCCTGATATTCTTACTGCTGTTCCTGTTTTGTTTCGCTCGCAACCCAATTTACTCCCTCGAGCCTTGTATGGGTAGGAGGATTCTCGAGAGTCCGTTTTCTTGCATAAATCTGAAGGCCTTTTTTGCTTGGCCGCCATTACGCCCGGAGCTCTTTGTGTCAGTCAATGAGCTCTTGAACAGACAGTGACACTGACTGGAAGGTATTCAGGTAATGCATAGCTTCGACTGAGGCTGCAGCAGCCATCGCCCAACAGCTGCCTGAGACAAATGCACGAGTTGGTGCAAGCTGTAGCGTGAAAAGATGGATGCGCTAAAATGTAGATATAGTACTCCCTCCGTCTCAAAATAAGTGTTTTTGATTTAGTACAACTACAAAGTTGTACTAAATCAAAGAGACTTATTTTAAGTGGAGGGACTTAGTTGTACTAAGTTAAAAGACACTTATTTTGAGCAGAGGAAGTATATGATAACTATGTTACTGTGCGCGTTCTAGAAATAAACTACGATCAGAGCTTAAACAAGCGGTAGCCCGTTTCGACCTATGAAGCTCATCAATTTGTTCGAAATTTGCTCACCACTTGCCTAAAATTAACACTAGGATTAGCCATAGTGGGAGTAACTTCAGCAGTAATATCAAGTCCAACTAAGCAAATTTGCTTATGTGACAACGAATTAATAAAGAGGAAGGTAGTTTGAGTAACTTAGCTAGTTATCGTAACATCACATGTCCCAATGCATTTTGAGTCTATAACCTAATAAATGAAGCTTTGCATGACACCATTATGAAAATAGTAATATAGTCTATGGATATGCGTAATACTAGTGGCTAGTCTAAAACTATTGTATTATCCGTTAGGCTGCGTGACTAAGCTCAGGACACTCACCACAACCGTTCTGTTTCCTCACAACGGGAGAGACAGCACCAGCTTCAACCCAGTCAACCTCAGCGGTCCAGTCATCCGACGGGACAACATTAGCTTTGAGCCAGTTCATCTCCGAGGGGAGGCTCTTCATGTACCAAAATGCAGCACCAGCGGTAGACCATCCAGCTATCGCCGTAGCATGGGGTTTGAGGTAGCTGCTGCGAGAAAAGCCAAAGCGGTGGCCAGCAGTAGCTGCTGCACCATCCCCGAGGTGCGCCTGCTGAGACTGCAATTTGATGATGAACAAACACACAAAAAAAGATGGGATTCAATTTCATCCAACAGACCAACAAACGCACGCTGACAGAGAGCAAAATAATTAAGCGAGAGGGCGTACGTACGTGTAGGTGTCTCAGGAGCCTGCTAGCTCCCGCCGGCCTCGACAGCGACCTAGCCGCCGCGGCCTGGCTGCGCAGGAGGATCCTCCCACGGCGCCCAATGCCGGACGAAACATGTCTGGCTGCCGGTCTCTCCGTCGCTCGGTCGACCATGGATCCAATGAATATAGATGAGGAAGGAGGGCCAACGGAGCTGGAATTGGAGTCGGAATCTAACTCGTGCTGAGTCGACCCGCCGTGAATGAACAGGAATCTCAAGGCCGTAGGCTTTATTTTCTTTCCACCGCGCGCTGGAGCGGCCGCCTCCGACGACGCACCCTCACTCCGGCGCGGCTGCATGCTGCCTGGAACGAACCACTGCCGCCTCATTTCCCCTCGTCTGTCTTCCCGGACAGCCTTCGTCGTCAGGTAGCAAGGACCACGGCTATGGCCACAACTTACAGTTACAGCCAGCCTCCATCTCCGAACGGCGCTTCCTCGTTAACATGCATGAGGCCAGTGGTCGAGCCGGCTAGATCACGGCGGTGAATCAGATATATATGCCATCGGCTGCTTGAATGAGGGCGATATGGGGGCAGTCATAGGGTTTGCCACATTTGATTTGAGGAAGGCAAAGCAAGAGGACGGCGCTGGAGTGGACTGCTGGAGCGTCCGGAAATTGGAATTTTGACAGTGCCGGCCACTTTCCTTCCGTCAATATAATAGCGACGACCTTCACCGGAGTATTTGGTGACGATTGGCTCTTGTGGCAGCTCGAACCGGCCCCTTGTGTGACATCTTACATATGACCATGCTATGCCTGTATCTGATGGGATAGTGAAAAGCCACGGCGGCAAACCATGATGATTTCGATTTGGTGATGCACTTGAGTAGCCAGTCTCGAGCTTCGGGGTGAAAATCCTATATCTGACCTTAGTTTGTTATATCTCGCAATAGCGGTGTTTTGTGCGAAAAGGCCAAACGGAGACCGAGCTTCATGGAGGTCTTTATTTGAAAACTTCAAAATTCAAACTTTTCAGTTTCGAAAAATTCTGAAAATAAATGCATATATACCTAGATACATAATGTACATGTGTGCAAATTTTTAGGTCGAAATACAATAAATTGTGAGCTACACAAAAAAGATAAATCTGGGGTTTTTTAGCATATGTACTGTTCATGATTTTTTTTTTGCGCAGCTCGCAATTCCAGGTATTTCATCCTGAAAATTTTCACACGTACACTTTACATCCTTGCATACATGTGTATTTTTTTTCAGATTTTTTAAAATGAAATTTATGAATTTTGAATTTTTCAAAATAAAGGGCTCCATGGAGCTCGGTCGCCAAAATGCCCTACTATATTTGTGTCGTTACCTCATTGAAAACATTGCTCAGACCTTATCTTTGGGGTGAAAACGGATGATCCGGCCTTTAATGGTTGAATCAGACAACGATGACGTTTGAGTGTTGTTCCCTACTTGAAGGGGTTGCTACCGGAGAACTTTTCTCCTTGTCTTTGTGATGTCAAGATACAGTGGCTGGTACTTCACCGATTTCCATCTAGACTTAGTTTCAATATTGTATTAATTTGCTCTCCACAGAAGAATAAGGCTTTGTACCTGGTTGCGCGCACAAATAGTATCTTAGGGCATCTCCAGCCGCGCCCCCAAGAAGGCCTCCCCAGGCGATTTTTTCGCGCCGGCTCCGAAAAAACGGCCTAGTCGCGCCCCCAGGACGCCAAAAATCGCCGGCTTGGGCCAAAAACAGCGCCGGCGGACCCAGCCCGAACCCGGCGCGCTGGGGGGCGCCCGGGGGCGCCGGGGCGAGTTGTTTTGGCGCGAAGAAGCCGCGGGCCAGCCGCGTCAGCGACCCGGCGCCTCGTCTTCCCCCAATGGCCTCGGTTTCCGCGGGAATCAATGGCAAGGCTGCCGCCGGTCAGCCTTGCCATTGATTCCTTCACGGGCGGCGCGTCACGGGGCGGGAATGGCGCTTCGTCAAGCCGAAGACGGAGCCGGGAATGGCGCCGGTGAAGACGGAGCCGGGGCTGGCGCCGGTGAAGACGGAGCGAACTGGCGCTGGCGGCGGAGCTTCGTCGGCAACGACGCGCGGCCTGAATGGGCGCGCCAGACTCCATTGCGATGGAGAAGGCGCGCGGGAAAGGCGAAGAGCGCCAGCGCGCCGAACGCGCCGCCGCTCGCGGAGCGCCGACGCTGCCGCGACGAAGACGGAGTCGTCGTCCTGTGCGACAGTGACGACGACGACGCGCCGCCGCCAGTCCACCATGGCGACGTCGGGTCCAGCCGGGGTGTCCGCGTCAAGGAGGAGAAGGCCGACGACGGCGATGGCAGCGACGGCGGCGACGACTTGAGCGCCTTTCTTTTTTAGATTAGCTTAATAATGTAATGAAAATGGGCGAATTTGGCCGAAATTCGCCATGTTGAACGAATTTAACTGCTCTTTGTCATATCTTCGCGAACGGGCCCCTTTTTACACTCGCCAGTAGGCGGCCCTGAAATCGACGGTTGGCGACGACTTCGCCTCAGATGCCTTTTTTTTTCGCGGCTCACCCCAGGCGGCGCTTTTAGACGCCCCCTGGGGGGCCAACGGCTGGAGATGCCCTTAGCCTTTGCTGCAGAATCTAGCCCACCCCCGGTGCGCATGTGGATGGTCTCTCTGCGGATTGAGGTCAAGTGACAATGCCGTGGACATGTCACCATTGAACAGTCCCGTAACATGCCCCCATCTCTAGATCGTCCATGCTATGTGACGCGTCTACAGTGTCCAGTCTATAGGGGATCTCTCCATAGTGCGTTACTTTCTTTTCTATATTCTAATTTTAAAATACTTTTCTAATCAATTATTTTGTATACTAGATGACTACTGATTTTGGACGGCACCCAGAATACCGTAAGAAGTTAGATGCTGAACAACTAGCAAATACTGTTCGTAATTGGCCTGGTATAAAATATAATGTTTCAACATGCAAAACGGTAAGAGCATTTTTGTATACTTTACGCCATAATTTTTTTTATTACATCTAATATGTAGCCTATTTCAGATTCATATTCCAGTACAATCCAACAGTGATTTCATTCTATTCACATTGGACAAAGATACCAGAACTGTGTACATTTTGGACCCTGCTCCTATTAATCCCATGTACCGATGGAACCCACTGCAAAAATATATGCATAAAATTATATGGATTGCAGAACACTTACAAAAGCAATGTCAAAAGCATGCCCTGGGTCTATATGGAATGAGGATATTCTCCTATGGCATCAAAAAATCCTAGATGATATTCCGGTTTACAACAGGTATTTCTCAAGAGATGAATACTACATATTAAGTATTTGTTGTTTTGAATATATACAAAATTTTAATTACTAACATATATATTCTTATATATAAGGGAACTGTCCGGTATGTTGTTCCTCTGTTCATGTCCACATGGGAAAATGAAAGACCACATTTGCCAATTTTAAAGGTAAATATCGCGACTATATAGATCATTAATATTATAATTACACATCTCATTCTAATGTTCTTCGTGTACAACAAATGTGGGTGTACAGGATGGATATGAACTCAGAAAAATTATTTTGGGCCAACTCCTAACATTCAAGGACAATGAAAGTGAAGATAACATGCCTGCCGTGTACTTGAATTCATCAATTGTATCAGGAAAATCCAATCTAAAAGTGGTAAGTGAAATAGTACGATTAAGTAAGATTTCATAATAACAAATTCTTTTTTCAAGATTGATTACTTGGTCGTGCTAACTTCCAATTTCCTCAAACAGGACTTGCGTGCTATTTTTGAAAAGAGAAGCTTCTCTGTTGGCTGGCATCTCTGGTAGTAGTTTTAGATAAGTAGCAAATGAACCAGTTGGGTCAATTACAAATATTTGGCTGTAAATGACTTTCAGTTTCTACCTTATAATGAAATGTAGACATGTACTCTTTAACAGTATTGTGACCTTGATGGTGGTCTTATGTATTGGTTGAAATTTCATGATGTTTTGCAGTGCTCTTATTATTTTATTTCCACAAATATGGGCCTCAAATTGTTGATTGCTTAACTGCTTCTGGGATGTAAAAGAAAAAAAACAAAAAATACAAATAAAATTTTATACTACCTCCATTCTTAAATATAGGGTGTACAGTTTTTGGCACGAAGATTAAAGAATGCATGTGGAGAGAAAATTTCACAAGTTTTGGGCGAGATTTCACCTGACTAATTGACATGAGAAAATAGTGGAGCTTGCTTGATATAAGGAAATGTAACCAAATCCCTAAAAAAGTTAACCAAACGAGTTGTACAATGCAATACATCTTATATTTTAGATTTTTTTTTCTCAAAAATCCATACACCTTATATCAAGGAACGGAGGGAGTATTTCAAAAGTAATAATCATCACCATAAAAATGATTCCCTTCTAAATAATATTCTCAATTTTTTATTTTAACACCTTCTCAAAATTAATAAAAATTGTTATTTCTGAACAACAAAAAATAATCCTTCATCCAATGAAATGAAAGTGTGAACCTGAAATTGTGAAAAATAATATTTCTAAAATATTTTTATCACCATAAAAATGATTCCTTTTAAATAATATTCTTGAATTTTTATTTTAAAAACACCTCAAAATAAAAAAATTTTGATTTCGGACCCAAAAAATACCCTTTCATCCAATGAAATGAAAGTATGAAGCTGAAATCGTTAGGTCATGACGAACAATGTTAGGGTGCGACCAACTTTCATAAAACAAATACTCAGTGTAATCTTATTTCTGATGTTTACAAAAAATTGGATTACAAAAGTATTACAAAATGGTACGTCGGGCAAGTTTTAATTTTTCATCCGATGAAATGCACAGACATTAAGGGTGAAGCTGAAATTGTTAGGTCATGACGAACAATGTTAGGGTGCGACCAATTTTCATAAAACAAATACTCAGTGTAATCTTATTTCTGATGTTTAGAAAAAATTGGATTAAAACAATATTGCAAAATGGTATGTCAGGCAGTTTTTAATTTTTCGTCCGATGAAACACAGACTACTATTATATTATCCGTTCACAGAGGAAATCAGGTCGTACAAGTCGAATTGATCAATCATCCCTTAAATTAGTACGAAAACGAACAAGTATATTAAGTACGTAGGTACACGTAGCTGAGGGTCCGTAATACATTGCACAGCATACACCCGCTGGCTTCTCACGAGACGTGTCCGTATCGGCGTACGTGAGATATTATATTTAGATTCGTACAGGAGTCCAAAACCTACTCGTACAGGAGTCCAAAACCTACTCGTACAGGAGTCCAAAACCTACTCTGAGGCAGGCACCGTTGGTGCTACAAATACTATCTCCAAGTGATTTTATCTTACACAAACCCCAAGTATTTGGCGCAATCAACCAGTCAGTTTCACACGTCGCCTTTTGCAAACTGCCTTCAGCTCAATTAAGTTGTTTGGCAAGTCAGCTTTACATCAGGTATTTTTATATCTGTTTCAATATACGACATCATTCAACATGTCTATGAACACTGGTACCTGCAATGAAAACAATAAATTTATCAACGGCGATTTGGAATATCCAAACAAGTAGTATACCAAAGTTTACTTTGAGCACACATTGAATCATATTTAGACAACATTGACAATGGAAAAATAGATGCAATGATTGCACTAGAATTTAGTTCCTTTGGAAGATTAAATCATATTTAAAACCATCGACGGCATTACAAATATTTCTTTCCCTCATGCAGGAAAACATTTGGGCCATAATCTCAAATCATGGATGCTAAGGAAAAAGAAGAAAGAGAGATAGAGAGCGGTATGCACGCATGAGATGAAGTGTGGCAGGAGAAACTCAAGAAACGCCGTGAAGCCTATCATCGAAAGAAAGATTCAGAAAAGACACCAGAACAAAAGGCAGCCAAAAGCGCACAAGAAAAACAAAGATATGCAAATATGCAACCAGAACAGAGGAAAGCAAGAAAGGAACAAATTGTAGCTCATCGTCAATTGAAACGCAGCACACCATGCAAAGATTCAATTGCAATGGAAAACCCTGAATATGTCGCAACCGAACAGGAGGTTGGGACTTCTAAATCTACTGTAAAACACAGGAATCATGTGGTAGCAGGAAAAAGGCAAACATTACTACACCATCGTAACGAAGAATTCTCGAGAAGACGGAGGCAAACTGTTGACGTATCATCACAAGAAGATGCATCCATCACGGAAACCTGCGACAGAAACAATCGAACTCAAGAGCAGCCACAAGTCATGACTTACGGTAATAATCTCAATTTTATACTCGCATTCCAAGTAAATGTAAATCCGTCGGTACAACTAATCATCTATTCTGGACAGACATCCCCTCCTCAATGTTTCCAAGCATCAGAGAAACCGATGCATCAACACAATCATTAGACAATGATGATCACAGTAAAGTGGGTCTGTGGCCAGACATCCCCTCCACAATGCTTCAAACAATCAAAGAAGTGCATGGACGAATACAATCATTCTGTAATGATGATCACGGTAAGTTTATAAATTACATATTAATACTTTTATACAAAAACATTTTATATACATAACAAAAAAAATTAAACAGGTAATGATGGAATCATACATGAGCAAGAAGCAACGATTCAGGAAATAGATACGGCAACAAAAACAATCTACAACGAGGATCACGGTAAGGTTATTAATTTCATAAATGTTCTTACTCAATACAATAATATATACACATATATACAATCAAAAATTACAACACAGGTAATGATGAAGTCATATTTGAAGAAGACACAGACGAAGATGAATACATGTTCACCGGTGAAGGTATGCTTAATACAATTAAAGTAAATTTGCAACATTATAACACTGCTTACTAAATTTAATATGTTGCATATCAAACCAGAGTGGGACAGAGAAGTGGAAATTGAAATCATAGAAGACGAGGAAGCTCTCAACCCTGATCCATATGATTTCGTCTACAACAACATACCAACAAGCACAAACGTGCTCGAAGAACAAGAAGATTGCTCATTATGCCATGCAACCAAATTCAAGTATGAAACTGAAGGATTATGCTGCAAAAAAGGACAAATACGACTAGCCAATCCAGATACGCCTCCTGAGCTAATGAGACTTTGGACAAGCAACGACCCTGATGCAAGACATTTTCGCAAAAACATAAGATTTTTCAATGGACACTTCTCGTTTACTACTCTATACTGTCACCTCGACAGAGACACGAGTGACATGCGAACGGCCGGTATTTACACCTTTCGAGCACATGGTCAGCTATATCACAACATACACTCATTTGGTAACAGCCAATCAAATCCAAAGCATCTCGAGCTATACTTCTACGACGATGATCCAAGCTTAGAGCATCGATACCGCCTTTGCCGTGAGGAAATGTACGAGCAAGACAAAAATGTCATTCGAATTATAACAGGCATCCTACGCGGTAACCCATACTCTCAACAGTTCAGGAGTTTGGGACAAGCCGAAAACATTGAGGACTACAGACTCATCTTGAACCTTGACCAGAGATTGGACCAAAGAACATACAACGAGCCAATCAATTCAGAGGTAGCTGCAGTGTGGATTGAAGGAAATGAAAGAAGGGATACTTATGACAGAAATGTAATATTACATGGGAACAACAACGAAAAAGAGCACATTCGATCATATTATGGGTGCTATGATCCATTATCATATCCTCTATTCTTTCCAAGAGCTGAACTCGGTTGGCATAGGAAAATACCAAAGAGGGATACACAAGAGGCACATATTGCTGCTGATAATATCATTAATGACGACGACCCAGGTAAAAAAACATATACTATTATATATTTAAAATACAATTTTCATATACTAATACCTATGCAACTAACTTTTTATCTTCCAATATTTGCACAGATTCAGTCAGTGGCCTATGGGTAACCATGAGAGAATACTACTGCTATAAATTCCATACACGACCAGGCATATTCAACCCAATTTTGCACGGCGGACGGCTTTTCCAGCAATTTGCTGTAGATACATACATCAAGATTGAAAGTTCCAGACTGGATTACATCTGGCACAATCAAAAGAAAATAAGGGCGGAGCTATACCAAGGCCTTCTAGACAGCATTCAAGCTGGAGAGCAAAATGGAGATGCCGTCGGAAAACGAAGAGTGCTTGCCTCATCATTTATTGGAGGGCCACGAGATAGACTTCGTCGGTATCTCGATGCTATGGCTTTAGTTAGAAAATATGGAAAGCCAGACGTATTCCTAACAATGACCTGCAACCCCAACTGGGAAGAGATCACACGTGAACTAGAGACTGGACAAACACCACAAGATCGCCCAGACATTGTCGTTCGTGTTTTCAGGGCGAAGCTACAAGAAATGAAGAAGGAACTATTTGAGAAGGGAATTCTTGGAAAGGTTCAGGCATATACATATGTCGTAGAGTTCCAAAAGAGGGGATTACCTCATGCTCACTTTTTGCTCATCATGACTGGAAAATACAAGTACACATGTCCAGAACAGTATGACAGAATCATCTCCGCTGAGCTCCCTAACAAGCACAAGTACCCAGAGCTATACAAAATGGTAATCAAACATATGATGCATGGTCCTTGCGGTGCATTGAATAAACTTTGTCCATGCACAAAGAATCGTCCATCATGCAAGAACAATTATCCAAGGCCATTTAACGAAACTACGATTCAAGGCAAGGACTCCTACCCGGTATATAGGAGACGCAACGACGGCCGGACTGAAACGGTCCGAAATTGCGAACTAGATAACAGGTGGGTGGTTCCTTACAATCCCTATCTGTTAAGGATGTTCAACTGCCACATAAATGTTGAGATATGCTCAAGCATTAAAGCCGTAAAGTACCTCTTCAAGTACATCTACAAGGGTCATGACCGGGCGTCTGTATCCGTAACAGACAAAGTAGACGAAGTCGAAATCGACGAGATTAAGCAGTACAGAGACGCACGGTGGGTGACACCTCCTGAAGCACTGTGGAGAATATATGGCTTTGAACTAAGCAAAATGCACCCACCAGTCTTGCAACTGCAATTACATCTCCCAAATAAGCACATGGTTTCATATCATAGCATGGAAACCATACAGAATGTTATCGACCGCGAAGGCACAGAAAGATCAATGTTGACTGCGTATTTTGAAGCAAACATCACATATGCAAAAGCACGAGGCATACTATACAGAGAGTTTCCAGAACATTTTACTTGGCAAAGTCAAGGGAAGTTTTGGCAACAGAGGAAGCGAGCCTCAGTGTTCCAGGTTGGCAGGATCGTCTCAGCACACCCGGCTGAAGGAGAACGATACTATCTTCGAGTCCTGCTAAACCATGTGACTGGAGCAACCAGCTTCGAAGACCTACGAACAGTCAATGGACAAGTAATGCCAACCTTTCGAGAAGCTGCAGAAAAAAGAGGTCTCATTGAGGCAGATAGCACATTGGATGACTGCATGACAGAAGCGGAGTTGTTTAGAATGCCATCATCGCTACGAAGGCTATTCGCGACAATCTTGGTTTTTTGTGAGCCTAGCGACGTACGCAGCCTCTGGAACAAACACCTTGAGGCAATGTCAGAGAACTACAGCAGAAATTGCAAATGCAAACACACAGTCGAACAGATGGTTCTAAAAAATATCAGAGACATGTTGCACTCCATGGGAAAAGACATAGAATCATTTCCTCTTCCAAAAATCGACCAACAGCATGAAACGACAGACGACATACCGAGGGAGATCACCGAGGAGACCTCCATCGAGGTGGACCCCGAGGACGCAACGTTGCATGAAAACCTAAACTACGAGCAGAGGAAGGCATACGACAAAATCCTAGCGACAATTGATAGCCAAAAAGGAGGTATATTCTTTGTGGATGGACCTGGAGGCACAGGAAAAACTTTTCTTTATAGGGCGCTCTTGGCAACAATACGCGGACAAGGCAAGATTGCTGTGGCAACCGCCACTTCTGGTGTGGCTGCTTCCATAATGCCTGGAGGGAGAACCGCGCACTCAAGGTTCAAGATTCCACTTAAAATAGACGATGGGGATATTTGTGGCTTCACAAAACAAAGTGGGACATCCAAGCTACTCCAAGCAGCATCACTAATAATCTGGGATGAAGCATCTATGACCAAGAGGCAGACAGTGGAGGCGCTAGATAAAAGCATGCGGGACATAATGGACAAACCGTACCTTCCATTCGGTGGAAAAACAATTGTATTTGGAGGAGATTTTAGGCAAGTACTACCTGTTGTCCGAAAGGGAACAAGAGCCCAGATAGTAGATGCATCACTACGCAGGTCGGTCCTCTGGAATTCAATGCATCAATTGAAGCTTGTGCGCAACATGAGGGCTCAAAACGACCCGTGGTTCGCAGAATACCTACTACGCATTGGAAACGGAACCGAGGAGACAAATGATGATGGTGAAATACAACTACCTACAAGTCTATGTGTGTCAAGTAAGGATGACAATGACCTGGATAGACTAATCGACAATGTCTACCAAACGGACAAAGCTTCACTAAAAGATCCAAAGTACATCACGTCAAGAGCAATTTTATCCACAAGGAATGACTCCGTGGACAAAATAAACCTAAAAATGATTGATCGTTTCCAGGGGGAGGAGATGGTGTACCACAGCTTCGATTCGGTAGAAGACGACCCACATAACTACTATCCACCAGAATTCCTGAACACTCTCACACCAAATGGACTGCCTCCTCATATGTTGAAGTTAAAAATAAATTGCCCAATCATACTACTCAGGAACATAGACCCTGCTAATGGACTATGCAACGGCACGAGGTTGGTCGTACGTGGATTCCAAAAAAATGCAATTGATGCAGAGATTGTGGTGGGACAGTACTCTGGAACACGAGTTTTCCTACCTAGGATACCATTATGCCCCTCGAGACGATGACATGTTTCCGTTCAGTTTCAAGAGGAAACAGTTTCGATCGACTCAGTTTTGCTATGACAATAAATAAATCACAAGGCCAAACAATACCAAATGTTGGCATCTACCTGCCTGAACCGGTTTTCTCACATGGTCAGCTATATGTCGCGCTATCAAGAGCAACCGCAACATCAAACATAAAGGTGCTAACAGGTACACATGATGTGAACAAGCAGAAGAATAAAAAGACCAGTACAGACGACACATACACAAAGGGAGAGAAGAAAAAGAGGAAAAGGAAGACCAGTACAAGCGGGACCTATACGAAAAATATTGTCTACACGGAAGTCCTAACAGAATAGGTAATACAACCTTTCAATTTCTTCTTCAAAATTTAAGTTATACACATTCAAGTGTTATTATCTAACATTAAACATATTACTTGGATTATACAGGAACAATGCAGCCAAGTGACAAACTCGCAGTTAGAATTGAAAACTTGATCATCTTGGAAGGAGACAGAAACATTTGTGTATATAAAAAATTATTGATGCTATAATTATCATTTATAAAGATCTGAATCACCAAATCATTCATGAATATTTTTAATTATGTGTCCAGTAAGCACGACAAAGGGAAATTATACTAACAATACGAGGTGGCAGCCAACAACATGCAGAATCTCATCTGTGATTATTTTTCTCCAATTCCATCATTCTTAAAGCTTATTATTAAATGCAAATCAATAGCTAATATTCACATTGTTATATTACATATGTACAATGCAATCAAATCCGTTTTCATATTTATATATTAATTATTATCAAGGAAATGTTAAAACTACATCTAATCAAATGTGCTTAAAATGGTTCACTGTTAATAGAGGTAGAGGGCCTGACACTGCCAATGCCGGTCCCAAGCCCGGAAAAAAGTGGAGGGGGCAAAAACTAATTAACAATGAACCTTAAGATAAGAGGTACAACATGAAAAGAAATAACTGTGCTTCACACAAGAAAAGGGGCCTGCAGAAATTGGTAGCAAGGAAATGTGTACCTGCTTCAGATGCAGCCTCTTATAAATTCGTATTGGATAGTAAGAACAAACTGAAACTGCACCAAGCAATAGAATTTGACTCAATGAAGAAGATCCTCAGCATACATTTCGAGCAGAGAGCCTGCAGATTTGGACATAAGTTTATCAGGGTGTTCTAATACCTGGACTGTTGCTACTGTCACAGTGTCAAGCAAAGTATTCAAGGTATAGCTGTTTCACTTAAACATTATTAGCTTTGCTTCAGAATATTGGTTTAGAAAGCACTTGCTCTTTACATCCTAGCAGCCACTAATTTTACTTAAACATAAACAATGAATCCTGGACCAGCCTACCCATACATACACAAGCTAAGCACCAAAATTACCGAATAAAAAAATCTCAATTCCAGTACACAGCTAGACAACAAATAAACAGTCAATTTAATTATACTTGCAGCACTACAATTTTTACAGAATCAGCATACCTTGCCGGCGCTGTGCCACGAACGCCGTACGGCTTATGCCATCATTTCCCCATTCTCCTTCCTAAGACTCCATGCTAGGGAGGTCGGCAGCGGGCGAGGCGCCGTGGACGCCGCCGCCGGCGGGTGCTGGAGCGAGAGGGTATCGCTGGAGCACATGCCCAACCGGCCGGGGAGCGGCGGCAGGGGAGGCCGGCAGGCGAAGGGGAGACAGAGAAGGCGCGATGGGGATTTCGGATCCGAGCGAGGCAGAAGCGGAGGAGGTCGCTGGAGGGAGATCCGGCCGGCGGCGCCGTCCGCTCACCCGTCGCGGTTGAGCTCGCGAGAGCGCGAGGTTGGATCGGGGATAGTTGTGCCTTTTGATCTGGACGCGTACCAAAGAGAAGATGACAATATCACCTTTATTTTTATTTTTTTTGCGGGAAGTATATTTATTTTTAGACATATGGTGGGGAGTATTGTGACTGTTTGGATCGATGGGTGCAATATTTTTATACAGCCACAAGGTTTAAAATAATATTCAATCATGTTTTCTGTTGAGAAATTATCTGTAATGAATATATTAAAATTTCATAATCATGATGGCCATCTTGCAGTATGTGGTTATCTTGCAGTATGAGGATGTTAAATCTTATAAAAAAATATGTAATAAAAAAAAGACCATCAAAATTGATATTTATACTACAAAAAATCCAGTACAGACCTAAACTACATGTTCCCAAAAGATGATAGGGAGGGGTGAGGGGCTTTCCAAATACACAATTCATGATCCGGAAATCGACGTTCTAACCCGGTGCAACGCACGGGCACTTTTACTAGTAGAAACAAAAACAGATATAATAGAAATTGTACCACCAGAAAAAAAATGTCATAGCATAAGCAGATGAGCATGCAATCCCTGGAATTATAGTTGTGTACTCTAGTCAACGTATAAAGAAGACATGATCGCTGACGATGAATGGCACCTTAACATGTGGTAAAATTGCATAATTATCAGCATAAAGAGTTGTGATGAATAAATGACTTGAAAGACCTACGGAAACACTAACGCCCACACGTGTGGGCGTTCTTCAACTCGTCCACACGTCTGGATGGTCGTTGATTGTCTTTTGCACGAATCTTGACGCGAAAAGGTGGATTTGGTGTGCCATGTAGGACGGGGCTGGTGTGTGGGCGTTGGAGAGTTTGCCCACACGCCCCGCATCACGCTGTTGCCAGCTGCACTGTGTGGGCGAACTAGTTTCTGCCCACACAGCCACCACCTAGAAGAAGCTTACCTGGGCAAGTGGGCATGATGCCATTGGGGCTGGATGCCATGCTCGAGGCAGTAGAGCTCTCCCATTCTCTCTTGCCAAGCTCTACCTTCAATACCAGTCGCAGAGCAGCCGTTCGTGCTGCTTTCGAACACTTCTTCCGTGCCACTGCAGGCGGACACTCTTTTTCAATCTCTCCCTCCGTTCTGCTGGTGCAGACCAGCCCGTCATGCCGCCCTGCCAAGCTCTCCCTCCGGCCCCTCATTGATGAAGTAACCTCCGCCCAAAAGAAATCAACACAACATTACCAATATGCATAAATGAAGCTACACCTAGAGCCATAAACTGACAACTATACAAAGGAGCAGCTGATTAACATATGGGCAATATTCTCTAATTCAGCACATAAAGGACAATTGACTAACTGGCATATGAGCACTACACAATCTCGCCATCCATTACCACTTTACCTATCAAATTGAGTAGCAATACTAATTTTAGCAGCAATAGGCAGTGTATATCAGGAGTTCAGGACCCATCAGCAGCATACATATATCAATGTTAGCAAATGAAGCAATCAGACACAGCATGTTTTCACCACAACACGGGCCAATAAGAATCCACCCAGCGCTTCCACAATATATGACTTGCAGATTAGAGAAGAGCCAATAAAAAATCTACCATCATGTTGGTACATGCGCTTGATTGATGAATGTTCTACCTATTAGTGCTAAGCAAGCATTGCACTAAAAAGGACCGTGGCATAGTGAGGGCAACTAAAACGACATCAGGGTTCCAGATGGGAGGCTGTGACCTGTGAGGTTGCCGATGTGATGGAGCAGATGACTTCGAAGAGCGGCAGCAACTGGATCATGACTTGGGGCGAGGAATCCATGGTGGTCATTCTCGTCCACCACGACGGCTCTCCCTTCGCTCGGCCATTGCATCGGCAACTCCCCAGCGCTTATCTATGGCGCCGGTCGCCTCCACCACCACAGCGCCCCTCCCCGCGCTCCCACCACGCCGCCACACAGATCCAACTCCCCATCGCTGTCGCCCCTGTCAATCCCCATCGATCTCGATCTGGAAAAAAATTGTGAGGGATGCGGCGGATCCTGTCGATCTTGTGTGCATTCGGGGGCCGGGGAGCGAGGACGGGCACCGCGGAGCAAGGGATGGAGGCGCGGCGGCGGAGGGACCGTCGTTCTCGCAGAGCAGGGGGTGGGGCGCAGCGGCGGAGGAACCCTCGTTCTCCTGTGGGCAGCAATTTTAACGACGGAGTCTGGGCTGCGTACGAAACGTTTTTTCACTTACGGTCGGACTGCGGGTTGATTACTAAAACTTTAAGGGCTTTTTTGCAAAATTGCTGACGACGTACGACCAGAAACCCACGGTGCTTTATTATTAGGTAGAGATAATGTAATGAAAATGGGCGAATTTGGCCGAAATTCGCCATGTTCGGACGAAATTTAACTGCTCTTTGTCATATCTTCGCCGAACGGGCCCCCCTTTTTTTTACACTCGCCTGTAGGCGGCCCTGGGGGTCGACGGTTGGGCGACGACTCGCCCCCAGTGCCTTTTTTTTTCGCTGCTCACCCTGGTGCGCGCTTTTAGACGCCCACAGAAATAACGGTGGAGATGCCCTTAGCCTTTGCTGCAGAATCTAGCCCACCCCCGGTGCGCATGTGGATGGTCTCTCTGCGGATTGAGGTCAAGTGACAATGCCGTGGACATGTCACCATTGAACAGTCCCGTAACATGCCCCCATCTCTAGATCGTCCATGCTATGTGACGCGTCTACAGTGTCCAGTCTATAGGGGATCTCTCCATAGTGCGTTAGTGTTTTGTTGCTACAATACTAAATCTGGGCTGTCCATCCTTGATCCAACAGGCATGTTACAACATAACATGCTATGGGCATGTCACTGGTTCTCTGCATGCCTATATTCTACTTCCTTGGAGCGTCTTGTATATGCTATGGGCATGTCCATCCTTTGAAGCGTCTTGTATTATACTAGATCATGGGTGGCGCGCGTTGCCGCTCCCATCTATTTTGACAATAAAGTGGTAGGAATTTATGTAAATATATAGATGCAAGAAATATTAATAGTTAAATTCGCATATACTGCACGTATTTGTTAGCAATGAAAGAGGTCTAGTTTGACTTATTTTGGTATCATGACGGCGCACGTTGCCACACCCGTCCATTTTTGTTGTAAATTGGTAGAAATTTATGTAATTATGTGGAGACACACAGCTGGATCTAATGGGCGGTTTGTCATGATGTTGCAATTCTTGCTTAACTCCAAGTATCACTTCTTTTAGCATGTGGTCAACCAATTCCAAACAACTCAATTTAGAGGAAGGTAGACCAGAGAAAAATGTTCTCTCAAGCTGGCCGTCGTTGCACCTACCTATCTTGCCACAAGCCATTTTCATTACCCCGTCCTCATGATGGCTGGAACATAAGCAATAATAATTGGACTATAATTTCTTGCAAATAATACATGGCTTGCACAGCCAGAACAAAAAACGTAAAATAATTTGAAAAGACTAAAAATGATATGCACAAACAAAGACTTGTGGTGAACTCTTACCTGTACTACTGTTATCATCAATCAATGTTTTTCAGTGGAATGCTTGAAGCACAACATGTGTTGCACAATCATCAGTGATGACACGGAATGGTGGTTGTTCTCTACAGTGCTATCACAATAGGTCCGTCATGTGATGCATGCCATCTATTTTTCATGTCCCATAAATTAACCTGTTATTTTTAAATAAAGCAATCTCATCCACCAATTCCAGCTTCTATAGCTATCACTTCATCTATACTTCAGTTTTAGCTATGGGCAGGAATAGGTGAGCACTAATGAAAGGAAGGTTCATCTATTGACGAGAGGGTAGCAGACAGTTGTGAAATCTAGTAAAAATAATTTGCCTACACTTTCAGAGATAAATACACAGCCCTTCATCCTCTGCATCACATTTGGTGAGATAATTTGTTAAGTAACCCGAATAGTAAAGTCAATGGAGCGGAGACTTTTCAGTAAAATGAAGGCAAATTTACAGTTGTATATCTCATATGTTGCTCTGTAAGTCCTAGACACAATTGATGAAGTAGAAGGACATGTTCCCTTTCAATAGCAGCACACCTGTTTAACTCGGTGGAGTCTCATATTCACTCCTGAAATAACGTGATTAATCTCTAGCTTGGAGGTAGCCCTCACGGGTAGTTTCATCTGTAGTTATGTCACACAAGGGAAATAAAATTTGTTTGAAATTCAAGATAAAGCTGCACCCCCTGGTTTACAAAAAATGTTAGATGCAATTTTGAATAATAGTACAACCAACTAAATAAGTTTTTCCTCTATTCACTATCAAAGAAGTGGTCGAGCACCATTTGAGCAACATAAATATTTATTTGGTAAAAAAAGGTACCTCAGTTTGCTAGTCGTTGCAGATTTTGCAATTGGTAAAAGTTGAAGTCTCATCAAAACCCCTACACGGTCGAAAAGTTCATCTTATGGAGAATCTGCAGTGTATCTTTTTCAGGAGAAGGAACACATAGCTGTAACAATGAGATCTATTTGCATAATTCGAAATTTGCTAGTTCATGCATCACCTTCCAAATGGGTAAGGCATAAATCTTCTATCCAGCAGAATAGAACTGAAATACATCAACCTAGAGAACCTGTTTGTGAGCAGAAAGAACAGTATAAACCAAATTCAAAATCTAGATAGAATTGGGGACAGATGGGGTGTAGGATTAGGAAGGAAAACGGGTCGGATTGAATTAGAGACCTAAGAATCACCCATGGCTGCCGGACGATGATTTGCGAAAGTGAGGTGAGAGGAGAAGGAGCAGCCCCATCATGGGGACTATATGGGCGTGCGTGAATTAATGAAAAGCATGAAAATGCATTAGTAACTGACCTGCAATTATCATCAGGCGGCTGATCAATTGCTATTGATGGGCTCTAATTAGCTTGCCAATGAATCGACAGGGTTGAATCTACAGCCGGCTGTTCGCCACCCAGGCCAGCAGCCACCATCCCATAGCTTGACCGGCTAGGCAACCCAAGGAACCCATGCGGTCGTCCGGAGAGGCCCCATCTTGTTCGAACCGGAAGACGCCGTCGGTCGCATTTTGGTGCGTCCCCAAGGGCGGCTGCCATGAGAGAGTCGCGCCCTCTACCATGCGAGGGTTGCTGAGTCCGTGCAAAAGAAATGAGTGTCGGGTAGAGGCCGTTTTCCTTGGTTGTGTGCATACAGAGATAGAAGCCCATTAGGCCCAATTTACATCAGGGGTCCGAAATTGTCACCGGAGCAGCGGCCCGTTGAGGGAAACTACTCGCTCGCAGCGAACTTAGCGAGCAGAGGTGGGATTAGAAGCAATCGGACGACCAAAAACACTCAAATCTCAAGATCCAATGGCTGGGAGCGCTAATGGCCTGAGAGGACAGCAAAAGTGCTCGGTTATAATGTATCTAAATGAGTCTTTGCTTGTTTTACTTTTTAATTTATGTCATCTATCCTTGCTGGACACATTTATTTGAGAGAACCAAAATCATGCTATGATTTGTTAGAATTACTCTATGTGCTTCACTTAAAAAAATTGAGCTATGGAATTGCTCTAGTGCTCCACTTATATCTTTTTGAACACGGTGTGCTTTAATATTTTTGGAGAAATACTCTCATGCTTCACTTAGATTTATTTGAGAGTTACTACCTCCGTCCGGGTTTTTAGGTCCCCTCGATGCCGCACGCTCGTACCACATTTACAGGGCCGCTCCCTCGGGCGCCATGCAAAAAGTGAAGGCGCTGCGTCTTCCCAAAGTGCAATCAATTCAAAGCTGGCGTACAGCTTGCATGCAAATGGGCTATTACTAATACTACTCCACCCCGCAGTACTAGTACTTCACCCCGCAGAAGCACGAACAGACGCGAGCGTGACCAGCACGCCGCGGCCACCCACGCGACAGCTTGTGAGCATGCCGCCGCGATCGAAGACGGAGAAGACGGGGCTTCGCCGCCGCCGGCGAGAGGATGCGCTGCATCACGTCGTCCATACTGCGGCGGAGGTAGGCGTGGACGATGTGGCGCTGGCACAACACGCAGAGACTCAGGCGGAGCTCGGCTTGGAGGCGTCAGCGCGCGCAGAGCTCGTCGTTGGTGATGCGACGCGGGGTACTCAGGTAAGTGTTCATGGTCTACAGGAGGTAGGTTTAGATCAAAAAACGCCATGGAGTTCTGGAAAAAGGACGAGAACGAATGAGTACGATTAAGCATGCATCATGTGCTGTTTTTATAAGGAGAATCTGAAGCTGTGTCGATGGCCGTGGCGCCATTTTTTCTCTGGCCGAGCTTTGATCGATCCGTGGCATCGTGAATTGACCAATGGATGCTTGATCGATCTGTGGCATGGTGAATTGGCCAATGGATGCTAGCGAGGGGGCAAGCTGATTGGATCACGGCGCCCACGCCGGATCATGCAAGCGAGAGTACTGCATGCACGCGTGCAAGGCAAAAGCAAAGCGTTGCATGCATGCAGTAGTAACTGCGCGAAGCTCGTTGGCCGTCGCTCTGCCACAAATCTGCTGCTGCTGCAGCAGATCCTGCCTTGGTCCATGCGTTCCGGTCGGGGGACTTAAAAATCCGGACGGAGGTAGTAGTAAAGTTTTGGAGAAATACTCTCATGCTTCACTCAGATTTATTTGAGAGTTAGTAATTTTTTGAAGAAATTCTCTCATGCTTCACTTGCATTACTTTGAGAGAGGAAAAATTTTATGCTTATGTTCTTCACTTAAATTTGTTTGAGCCTATCAAAAGCAACTGCAACTTATTAAATTAGCCCCAAAGTGATAGATATTGAAGAGGAATATAATAAAAACTTACATGAAGATCATTGGAAAAAATAAACTTGATTCCTTGTAATAGTTTTGAGATATGATGATAGTAATATGCGTGTCATGTTGATTAGTAATTATGCTTTAGTAAGAATATTGGTGTTAAGGTTTGTGATTCACTATGCAAGCACGGAAGTCAATAGTTATGCAATGAAATTATCCTAGTTGTGGTGCATTATTCGTTATTAGTTATGCTCAATGCTCGCTTATGTGAATTTTTGTTTCTTGGTTGGATGCTTCTCAATCTATTTGCTAGCTAGCCTTCATTTGTACTAAGTAGAATACTACTTGTGCATCCAAAATCCTTAAACCCAGTTTTGCCATATGAGTCCATCATACGTACCTATATGCGGTATTTCCATGCCGTTCTAAGTAAATTTGTATGTGCCATCTCTAATTTTCAAAATAAATTTTCTTTTTGTGTGCTCGTACCACTCATAAAGCGATAGGGGGGGTGGCTAATATTTTCCATGCTAAATGTGTTATAATCAAGATGAGTGTCTGTTCACTTGCCATTGCACGAGAGTACATCGGTAATAGGGATGCCCAGTCCCGAAATGAAAAAGAAACTTACTTTATGTTGTCAAATAAGAAATTCCTTGAAAAGTGTTGGTATGGACGGTACCCATGGATACAGCTAACCGTGGAGTGTGAAAGTATGGTGAAAAAATGAATAAACTATATTTTATGTTTGGGAACCACCTATGATATATCTAGCGTGGAGAGTGTTGGAAAATTACTCGGTCGTTTTCTATGATGGGAAAAGCATGCCTCTCAAAATATTTTTATCTCTCAGTTTAAGCTTTGAGCTGTGGCACCTCTACAAATCTCTACTTCCCTCTGCGAAGGGCCTATCTATTTACTTTTATGCTATTTTTATTTTTACTTGAGTCTCCATCTTCTCTTATAAAACACCAACTAGGGAGCACTATGATCATACTTGAGCATTGGATGTAGCTAATATACGAGTGTGTTTCGTGAATGGATCAATGATTGAGCATGATGGACTAGGGATAACTTTTTTTAGTGTTGATATTTTGAAAGACATGGTTGCTTGTTGATATGCTTGAGTATTGAAGTCTTCATGTCAAATATAGACTATTGCTTTGAACCATCTAAAAGTAAAAATGTCCATGCTACAAAAGAAAAAAAATGTGATGAACATGTTAGGCAGCATTCCATATAAAAAATTCTGTTTTTATTATTTACCTACTCGAGGACGAGTAGGAATTAAGCTTGGGGATGCTGATACGTCTCCAACGTATCTATAATTTTTTTGCTTGTTCCGTGCTGTTATATTATCAATCTTGAATGTTTTATATTTATTTTATAGCAACTTTATATCAATTTTTGGGACTAACCTATTGATATAGTGCCCAGTGTCAGTTGCTGTTTTTTTTGCTTTTTTTTACTTCATAGAATATCCCTATCAAACGGAGTCCAAACGCAGTGAAACTTTTTGGTGATTTTTTTCTGCCCAGAAGTCAAATTGGGAGCCAAGGAAGTGTACGAGGGAAGGCCCGTTGGGACCACGATACACCACGGCACCAGGAGCACAAACGCGCCCTGATGTATCATGGGGCCCACGGAGCTCCGATGCACGGTCTCTCAGCTCTATAAATACCCAAATATTCCAGAAACCCTAGGGGAGTCGACGAAAAAAATTCCAGCCCCCGCAAGTTCTAGAACCACGAGATCCAATCTAGGGTGTTCTGGGTTGTTTGTGGGCCCAGTCATGTGGTGTCGCTTCGCTGGTTAGTTCTTCATGGCGGCCACAAGAAACACACATGTCTGCAAACAAAACCACACACCCAACAGCAGCTAACAACCGAAACAAAATGTGTCAGCACAATAATAATCCACCAAAAGGAAAAAGCCAACCACCACTACAAAAGTTCCTGGGAAGCCTAAAGCATGCAACGCGGTCAACCCAAAACAACAAGCTAAAGGGAAAAAAATGCTAACTGTCGGTGCAGTGAACAATGGATGTTCATACCTCTGACCACGCACTGGCAAGCTACGACCTCTGTGCTGGGATAGACATGGCAGAGGATGTGTCCACCCGAAGCTCTCAAGACAGGTGGATTAATGCCGTGAAGAAAACCTCTAGGCAGGTCATCCAGAAGTACTATAAACCATCTCAGGACCCAAGGCCTGATCAATACCAGGGTTACTTGGAAGCAAGCTTTCCAGGGAATAGACTCCCCATGCTGCCGGCAAGCTCAGACTGGGAAAGCCACAAGCCTTCGGCCCTCGACCCTCACCTAACTGTCAACAACCTGTTGACAGGTGATGAGCGCGCAGAGATTTCCCAACAAGTGGCAGGCGAGTAGGTAGAAGCTGTTGGGACGCATGGAGGATCATCACATGAAGATTACCTTTATTGGCACTCGTCCACGCGCGTGTCATGGTAATAAAAGGTAGATGGGCTGGCGTTTCAGGTGGAGCAGATCCTTTTCCCGGCATCAAGAACAACAATACACCTAATGGCACATTTAATGCTTTTGTCCTAAGCCGCTAGAGTTAGGTACGATAACACTGTAGCTATCGTCGGCATGTAATTATCTTTATGCCACTATTGAGCTATAAAAGGGGCATGCCTTGGTCCCATAGACTGTCATACACCAACACTAACACATTATAGAAGTACGGTGCAACGAAGCGTACATTCCCTCTATTTTTGATAGAAATCGAATAAAATTGGAGTCTAGCGACGCAATCCACAAATTTTCGTGGTACCATTCATCCAATCAAAGAAAATATGAATTTAAATAATTCAAAAAACATGTTGATGCTAAGAAAACAATATAATATTACACATGTCTAGGGAAAAAATGTGTTTGCCACTAGTTTGTGGGTACTAGTGTGATTCAAAGTCATTGTCAAAATCTTATATGAGATAGATAGATAGATAGATCCAACTAATGATGGTTGCATACACTCTGCGTCTCAGTAAGTCATTCTACCTCCATTCCCTTATACAAGGCCACTTCATTTTTCGTGTCAAGCTTTGACTTATAATTTTGGTCAACAAAATATAGATTATATGTCATAAAAAATATATCACAAAGTTCTTTGAAATGTGCATCCAGTGAAATACTTTTTTAGCATATAACTCACTTTTTGTTGGTAAAATTAATTGTGAAAGTTAGATATAAAAATATGAAGTGGCCTTGTATAAGGGAATGAAGGGAGTAGTATTATTACTAGAGGGTAATGTGCGCTTTGCCACGTTGTTCCTTGGTTTGGAATTGATTCTATATTTTGCAAATGATTATTATGGCAATTCAAATTTCGTGCATATCATAGGGACGATCAAGCAAACGCAGACCCCCGCGGGTGCTATTGGGTTGCCCATGTAGGCCGGTCCTTTCGGTTTTAGGAACGTTTCATTTTTTTCCTTTTTTTTGTCTTTACTGGCTTTCTTCATGTTTTATTTTCCTATTTTCAAAATTTTCCCTTTTTAAGTTGATGAATATTTTCAAATTTATGAATAATGTTTCTTAATTCAGGAAATATTTTATACTCTTGAACAATTTTCAAAGTTCATAAATGATTTCTTCAAAATTGTGAACATTTTTTCAAAATATATGAATATTTTTCATATCCTTGAATAATTTTTAAATCCTCAAATAATTTAAATTTTTCGACCTTTAATTTTTTTGCGAACAAATATAAAACTCGTGAACATATTTTTAGAATTCATGACTATGTTATCGATATTGGTGGAGAATATTAAATTTGCAAATATTTATTAAATTAACAAATGTTGTGAAATATGTATGAACATTTTTAAAGTTCGCACAAAAACTTGAAAGTTTTTTTTTTGAAAAATGTTTTAATAGAAGGTTCCGATAGTGTCATGCGGACCCATGACTCAACCAGACCCTTACAAGCAGGGTCCACTTCGAGGAAATTTTTTTGGAGCTCTCCTAGACCTTCATTCCTAGGGAGCTTAGTAAACTTTTTTCATATTCATGAATAATTTTCAAATTTATCAATACTGTTGAAATTCGCAAATGTTTTAAAAATTTTGTGAATAACTTTGTAAGTTCACAAAAATATTCTAAATGGCTTCTCTTTATTTTTAATATTTTATTAGAATGTCGGCTTCGATATTGTCATGCAGGACTCGCGACCCAACCAGACCCTTATAAGCGGGGTCCACTTCAAGAAAAAACTTTGGAGCTCTTCCTGGTCTATAATCTTTGGGAGCTTGGTAATTTTAAGTCATGTGGGGTTGTTTTGGTGGTTAGTTCTTCATGGCGGCAACAGGAAACATACACCTTTGCAAACAACACCGCACACCCCCAGTGGCAGCTAACAACCAAAGCAAAATGTGTCAGCCCACTATAGAGACACACTATCCCAACTGCCCCCATGAACGGCCCATAGTAGTTGTACTGAAAGGAAATAAAATAAGCCAAGTGCCCCCACAAAAATTCCAGGCAAAACCAAAGCAACGCGGCTAGCCCAAAACAAGAAGCTAAAGAAAGAAAAAAAATGCTAACCCACTATAGAAGTACGACGAAACGTAGCATGCATTCTCTCTAGTTTTGATAGAATCCAGTGAAATTGGAGTCTAGCTATGCAATCCACAAATTTTAGTGTTATCATTCATTCAAACAAAGAATATATGAATTTAAATAATTCGAAAAAATAATTTTGATGCTAAGAGGAAAATATAATATTACACTTGTCTAGGAATTTTTTTTTGCCACTAGTTTGTGTGTGCTAGTCTGATTAAAACTCATTGACGTTATATGAGATAGATAGATCCAACTAATGATGGATGTGTACACTATGCGTGTCTGAGCAAGCCATAGTATTATTACTACAGGGTAACACATGCTTTGCCGTGCCGTTCTTCGGTTTGAAATTAATTATATTTTTCTAGTATGGCAATTCACATTTCGTGCCTATCATGGAGATGGTTGAGCAAAAGCGGACCCTCGTGGGTGCTATTAAATTGTCCATGTAGGCCGATGCTTCCGGTTTTGCGAAGGTTTACTTTATGTTTTTTATTTTCTTTCGTCTCTATTGGTTCTTTTTCATGTTTTATTTCCTGTCCATTTTTATATCTATTTTATTTTGTCCTTTATAATTCATGAATATTTTCAGATTTATGAATAATATCTTGAAGTTTAGGAACCTAAATTAAAATCTTGAGCATTTTCTAAAATTCATAAATAGTTTTCTTTTGAATTTTTCAAATTTTATAAAAACATTCCATGGAGATTTTTTACATTGGTGAGTACTTTTTAAATCTTGGAACATTTCATAAAATTCATGACTATTTAAAAAAATCTTAATCATTTTCTAGAATTCATGAATATTTTTCTGGAATTGGCAAAGAATTTTTAAATTTACGACTTTTTTAATTCACAAATGATTTTTAAAATTGTGAAGATTTTTGGAAGTTCATCAAAGAATAAATTTCTGAAAGTTTTGATTTTTTTTGGAAAAATCTTTTAATAGAATGACAGTTTTATCATGCGGGACCCATGACCCAACCAGATCCTTACTGGCGGGATCCACTTCCAGGAAGTAAACTTTGGAGTACTCTTGTGATCCTATTCCTGGGAATCTTAGTAATTGCTATTCATATTCATGCAGAATTTTCAAATTTATGGACATTGTTTAAATTCGCAAATGTTTTTAAAATTTTGTGAACAACTTTGGAAGTTCACAAAAAATCTAAAATTTATAAATGTTGTGAATTTATAAATACATTTTAATAGCATGTTGGCTTCGATATTGTTATGCTAGACTGCCGACCCAACTAGAAACTTACAAGCGAGGTCTAGTTCAAGGAAAAATCTTTGGAGCTCTCCTAGATCTATAGTCTTAGGAATCTCAGTAATTGTTAGGATTCTTTGAGTGGGATCATCCATTTCATTCAGTGTTATAACAATAGTAGTAGTAGAGTGAATTCTAGTTTCTTCCTCTTAGTATTTTGATATTTTTATTTACCAAAATTATCTAATTTTTAAAAAGCCATTCAGATTACCCCATTTAACGAAAGTACACCCCATTTAGCGGGAGTTTTGCTAGCGCTGCCTATTTAGAAATGGCCAGTGCTCTGCATGGCCGTGCCGTCAAATTTTTCGCCAGCCAAGACGCTGGCCATCCGATCCGCCAGATTGAATCTGGTTTGACCGTCAGATCTGTCCATGTAGCAAAAATCCTCGATGCAGCAAATTTCGGTCACGATGTAGCAAATTTCGATCACGGATGCAGCAAAAATATGGTTGTAGCAAAAAAATATCAACTTGGTCGTAGTAAAAAAACGACGCTGATGATGCGTGGTAGCAAAACAAAATGTGGGTTGTAGCAAAACAATCTAATGAACTCGGGTTGCAACTCTGATGAACATGTATGCAGACTTTTTTAGTGAACGGTTGTAGCAAAAAATGATACCGATTGTAGCAAAAATTAACACCGGTTGTAGCAAAAAAGTCTGACGAACTCGGGTTGCAACTAAACGTGGATGCAGTTTTTTTAGTGAACAAAATGTAGCAAAAATCATCAAAGATTACAGCAAAAATCCTGTCGGTAGTAGCAAAAAAAATAACAGTTGTAGCAAAAATAGCGTCTCGCAGCAAAAAAAGAAGGAGGTCCCACGCGCGGATTACGCGAGGCGCACACGACCGGCCGAAGCGTTCGGCCGGCGTGCCGCTGGGAAACGTTTCCCTTTAGAAATCTACCATGTGAGTTCCAACCAACAGGTACACACACGTGGCACGCGGCACACGACATTTTTCTTCAGATGTATTTTTCCCACGACCGAGCCGGTAGTCGAAAATAGATTTTTCTCATGGATGTCAGGTGTATGTGCACGCCGCTTCATCTTGATGAATTTCTTCTTCACGTTGCAACCTCATTCTTCTTCAAGGCACTAGCTTCTGGGTGGTACATCATAGTATTAGATATAACTCCATGTCTCCATCGATGCTTTATCCAGCAAAAGAACCGCTAGAGGAGCTATCCTCAGCGTAAATACTTCAAATGGACTGCACTGCTGCACTGCTGCAGCATTGCCGCGCGTTAGCGACCAATCTGGACTGATCATCTTATTTGGCAGCCGCTCTCTCCGCCGCACGATCAAATCATTCGGTCTTCTTTCCCGTTCGTTGGCTGATCAATCATTCTCCACCTCTCCCCGTCGCCATCAAGCTTCGGTCGGCTCCGGGGTCCGGGCATGGAAAATCACGACTTTCCGGTTTGGTTTCGTTGCGGCTCGCTCGTCCCACAGGTTGCCAATAATTCTCTACTGTTCTGTCGGTTCTCTCTTATTACGCACAATGCACCTTTAGAGCATCTATAGCCGGACCTGACAAATCCGCCTCCCTGTACGCCCGCAGACGCGGACAGCGCCCGCCGGCCCCTTATATCTTGTGTCCGGCGATCACATATCTTAAATCCGTGCACGTCCACCATACACGTCAATGTCGCATGTAAATAACAAATATTGGCACCGAAAATATATCGGTATTACATAAAATTTATTTTTAAGTGCACAACTTAAACATTAGCTCTTTGGTTTTCATTGTGGGTTCACATACGCCTCATAAGATTATTGAGTAGCTGAGCGTGTACCTGATGATCTCAAAGATTCTGATACATTTGCAGAAAGTTCATAAGCTGAGCTCCATCTTGATCTTTCGGAATTTCAATTTGTTCTCCAAGTGCTTCAAAATCATTGGTTTGGTCTACACCATCACCCTCATTCTCGACAATCATATTGTGCAAAATAACACAACAAATCATGAGCTGCCACAAAGTTTCTGATTCTCATATCATTGCAGCCAGGGGCAAAATTGGGCCTGGGGCAACTGGGGCTGTAGCCCCAGGCGTGGCCCAACTAGCACCTAAACACGTAGTTGCAAATATTTGAGAATTTGTGATACATACAAGCCCAGCCCCAGGCTTCACATCGGCTCACGTACACGCGCAAGGCAAGCCCATTGGCTCCATTCCAGTCCATCGATCAGATCATACCCACGAGAAGTATTTCGGAATAGAGGGAGTAGTATATTATCACAAACTTTTACTCAAAAGCACTTAATTTCTAACTTAAATAGTCATCTTCCTAGTTGTGAGAACATATGGACTTTCTACTCACAATTACATAGTGTCTACTAAAAACACTTAACTTTATAATCGGAAACCATAACCTTCGAACACTAGGTGTAGGGGCTTTTCTACTCATGATTGCGGAAAACGGCCTTAACTTTCTAGTTGCCGGATATCATAACCAAAATACAGTCTTTCTACTCACAGTCACTAGTCATCATCATGAGTAAAATGACCCAGATTTTAAAATGAGAAGAATCTTTCCAGTCGATGCCATCATGAGTACGTGGAAAACAAAAGATGCCATAATGAGTACAAAACATCATAAATAAACATAATAAAAATTACATTGAGGTCTATGGATCGCCGAACGACCACTGCTGCCGTCAGAATGAGCCGGCGACGCATTGCTGTTGCTGCTCCCATACCGAAGCTGGCCTGGCCTTGTCGATGACAGTCAGGAAGTCTTCATGCACGTCCTCTAAGGACCAGCGTCCTGAGGCCGCATTCGTCGCCGTTGAAACCATGAATCAATCTGTAGAATCCGACGCTAAATCTCGCCGTTGCATATGCATGGCGAGAAACCCTAATCTCGCCGACTCGAAGAGCTAGTAAGAATCTACAGCGGAGCGCTGTCTAATGCGTCCAGATGAATGAACTTCAGTAGGATCGTAGTCCGGAAGACTGACTCGAAGAAGAAGCGCCGCCCCTGTGAGGACTAAGACTCTACCTATCTATTAGCCAGAGCGGAGGCAACATGAAGCTCCTCTCTAGCATTGATCGACTACAGGAGCAGCATGCGGAGCGGAGACGAATCCACGGACTTATCGGCGGAGATCGAAAGCAGAAGGCCTTTTCTAGTGGCCTTGCGAGAGGGTAAAGAAAAGCAGTGTGAAAGACACCACCGGTAACCTGGCTCTTTATATGCCAAAAACAACTGCTAGTATGTTTACACCTAGATCATGGATGTTTCTACTTGGGAAATACCGAAAACCACAACAATGTTTTGCGTCTCAATGGTAACATGTGCGTAAAGTATGATTTTGTTGGCCTACACACATAAGAACAAAGCATCCGCCCACAACCGGTTCGGATGGCGGTAGCATAACATGATAAGAGTCTAGGGAGCTTGTCCTTCATTTTGCCGCACCGGTTGTGATTGTCAGCATGTTATTTTTTTCCTTTTTTCGCTTCACTTGTGAGCTGTAATACTTTTAAGACTTTGTGCTACTTCGTGGACCTTTTAATAAGATGGCTGCATGCATCATTATGATGCAGAGGCCGGGGTACACCTCCATTTCAAAAAAAAAAACAAGTAGGAAGAATAAAAGTGCCCATCCAACAGTGTGCGATCGTTTTCTTTGAGGGGCTTGTGCTGGCCCACGAGCTAATCATATACGGCCATGCAGTAGATGCAACGAATCCAGAAGAAGAGAGGAATGAGATAGTCGTGAGATAGTGGGCTGTTTGACTGAAAAAGGAAAAAGAAAAGAGATATAGCACCCGGCCCATAAAAGAAAGGGAACCGGGAACCACGTGACGCTCTCGGCCCGAAATCACTAATTAAGGAGTACTCCTTGCGGAGATCACTCCAACTTTCTCAGGTTGCGACAAGTGGCGCGCTGCATGTGCGCCACTTGTCGCAACCCGGTTTTTTTCCTTTTTTCGTAGATTCGTTTATTCTTCTTTTAAACCGTGCGTTCAAATCCCAAACCGCTTTCGCTGTTGGATTCCTCGCATCGAGATCTTCAAAACTAGATCCCATGTTGATAGGTTTTGACGAACTTTTTTTTCACGAAAAAACCGAACCGGGAACACGGATTTTTTCCCTTTCCGAAAGAGGCATGCCCGTGCCTCTGACGAAATCACAATCGTGCCTCTCGCTGAAGCAAAACCGTGCCTCTCGCGAAACAAAAAAAAACAGAAAACACGTTTTTTTTTTCTTTTTGAAAGAGGCACGCCGTGCCTCTCGCGAAAGCACAACCGTGCCTCTTGCGGAAGAAAAACCGTGCCTCTCGCGAAAAAAAAAATAGAAAACATATTTTTTCCCTTTCTGGAAGAGGCACGCCCGTGCCTCTTTTGAAAGCCCAATCGTGCCTCTCGCAGAAGCAAAACCGTGCCTCTTGCAAAAGAAAAATAAATAAAAAACATGTTTTTTTCGTTTCCGAGGAGGCACGGCCGTGACTCTCGCGAAAGCACAACCATGCCTCTCGCGGAAGCAAAATCGTGCCTCTCGTGACAGGAAAAAAAACACGTTTTTTTTCGTTTCCAAAAGGCACGGCCGTGCCTCTCGCGAAAGCACAACTGTGCCTCTCGCGAAAAAAAAACCGTGACTCTCGCGAAAAAATGCATTTTTTGGCGCAAAAAAATTATTTTTTTCAAAATTATTTTTTGGTCGAAAAGCTAGTGGAGACCGGTGGAAAACCAAAATGTTAAAAAACCCGGGAAAAAACCGTTTAAAAAGCCGAAAACGCGTGCGAAAAAAAAACAAAATTCGAAGGAAGCGCCCAGAGTGCGACACGTGGCGAATAGCCGAGAGCGTGTCAAGTGGCGCTAATCGTTGCGAGGCTGACAAAGGAGCGCTCGTTAATTAGTTGCTCCCCCCTCGACCGGAAACCGATCAAGCGCCGCCGCCGCGCGCGTCAAATACTACGATTTGCAGGATTCGGTCTTCCGCGCCATTCAATTGGAACAGCCATGGCGCCAAAACTAGGTGTACTACTGCTCCCTTAAAAAAAACTAGTAGACTACCCGTGCGTTGCAACGGGCTGCATCGACAACTACTTTTTTTACCCTTAAAGCTCTCTTCTTTTCTTTCTTTCTTGATTCTTCCAACTAAAAATTATTTATCAAAGTGATATATGAATTGATAAATTTACGACCATACTAAAATATTAAGAGATAAAAACATATTTATCGAAGAACATTTCTAGACCACATTCGACATGAAAGTTGTCGTGTCTGAGAGATTATGAACAAACCCAATGATGACTTGTCATGAAATCCCATTTATATTTTAGAACGTGATTGAAATTATAGACTTATAGAAGAAAAACTTATCAGAAATGTGCTACAAAAATAACATCTTATGCTTAAAGCCATAGAAGCGAAGATCTTTAATAAGGTCATAAGACATGTAGAAAGCAACATAGTACTCCCTTCGGTCCTTTTTACTCGCATATAAAATTTGTCTAAAATCAAACTTTGTAAAGTTTACCAACTTTATAGAAAATACAAACAATCACAATATGGAATCAATATCATTAGATGTATCATGAGTTCAACTTTTATAATGTATAACTTTAGTATTACTTTAGTATTGCATAAGGTTATATTTTTTCATATAAATATGGTAAAAAAATATTCTAAATGTCTCAATATTAAGGGTGACGCTATATGTCAGACTAAGAAATTTGATGCAAAGTTGATTTTTCTGGGCTATTGGATCTTCATCGGATGGTTGTTGTTTATCCTCTACCTCCGGCCTCTTCCTCTTACTGAACCACCAACTACCACCGGCCAATCCACTCGTCGCCGCCACCCCCGACCGCCTTGCTTCCTTGCCCTCCCCTCTCGCCACCCTCGACCATCCCTCTGGACCACTCTGGCGACCAGATTTTTTCGGCGAGCCATCGCACCCCCACCTACACCTATCAACCCTCTTCCCGCCTTTGACTATGACGCCACTCCTCGAGCAACGTTGGATCTTCATTGAATGGTTGTTGTTTGTCTTCTACCTCCGACTTCTTCCTCCTTAACAGCCAACCACCACCCGCTAGTCGCGGCCGCCACCCCCGACCATCCCTCTGAACCAGCCTAGCAACCAGACTTTTCCGATGAACCACCACACCCTTACAAACCTTCTTCCTTGCCTCCGACTGCGGCACCACTCCTCACTACCGCTTGAAGTGTCGTCCTTGTCTCCGACGAGGTCCTGGTTGGGCCTCGCAGTGCCATCAACGACTTTGGCCTTAGGTTGCACTTGTGTTCTCCCAGAAATCAACTTGCACAGATTCAATATTGAATCGACTTATGAATAGCTCATGCACAATATTAATCATGTCTAACTTGTTACCTTTAAACACTTACATAGACATCACATTTCTCCCATTGCCGTGCATTGCAACGGGGGCAGACTTATTCTGGTGATTTAACAATGATGTTACTTAAATATATCTGCCACCAATACATGTTGGCATCACCATACCCGACTCGCAATCTCTTCTATCCATGCCCCCATTCAACCAGAATGGTAATAGTCAATTTCAAACATAAACATTAATATAAATTAACTAAACTGTACTTGATATTGACCTAAAATAAGAAGCCGAAAGATCAAACTTCCTTTTGAACAAGAGCTGTTGTACAAAAGGTTTACCTAGCTAACCATGATTTATAAGAGAGTATGAAATCAGTTAGACAAAAATCCTCAAGAAGCGCCTCCACCCTGTCCTTCTCCCTCTTTCTAACCATATCCTCTTTCACCCCTCTTCTCTCTTCTCGCATCCATCCTCTTCCTTTTCAAATCCATCCGCACTCTACAACCTTCTTCCTTGCCTAAAGAAAAATAGATAATAAGATGTTAAGGTAAAAACGCATCAACATGGAGTCCCAAAGCTGACAAAACGTTATGTAATAAAAATAGATGCATGTAACATTAAAAATGCGACACCAATACGTAAAGCCTCTGAGTAACTAATAGGTTGTTCTATCAACTACTTGCATGTATACATGAATTCAACTTATATTTCTAAGAAAGGAATGCAGGTTGTGGGGCTTACGATTATTGCCCTATCAATGAGAACCAAGACAAAACCATCTGCTCCCTGGATGAAATGCTACAGATCACACCCATCCCAAGTGACCACTAATGACCAGTATTACGGAAATAGAAACTGTATTTTATCGCTTAGTGAAAACTAAGGTGCTCTCATAGACCAATATAATTCCAAGAAAATATGCAAAAGAATCTAGAAGATTTAACTATTTTAACCAAGATATAAAAGCTCGAGTAGGGTTATTGCAATTGCATGCATGATCGAACTAAATCTTATCTTTCTAATCCAAATATGACATTGGTATTTCAAGAACTTATCTGAGGTGCCAAACCTATCGCCATACAACATAAATTGGAAGGTCGCACTTGAAAATTGTACAACAAACAAAATACTGCGATGGATCATGCCATGGAGGTTTAGGCTATTAGTGCAGATGTCGAGAATTTGAAAGACATATGAAGACATGGGCAATTTAAAATAACAACCAAAAGTACACATTACGTCCTAAAAGTACAATGTCCCAAAGTACAATGATCAGACAACCATAAATAGCCCCACGTCTGCTTGTCCTCTCGCATGCCACCACATCCGTACAAAGAGCGGTGATATACGTAAGACATTATGTCGTCTGATACCAGCGACAAAGCATCCATGCCCATGGGCCATGGTTATCCCAGGAGATGAAAGATCAAGTAAAGAATCAAGTGAATCTGCTAGCCACGTTGAGTCGCATAAACCATCGGGGTAAAAGTATAGTACACAAGGCATTACCGAGCATCGAATTGCGAAGGCTATCCAGAGCTCGCCTAGTCTCGAAATCAACCGAGGTGACCTTGTGGTAGCCTGGTAGGCCTAGTCTGAAAGGACAAGCAAGGGTTGGTAGTATATATACTCATCTAAAGCTCGAAAATACATGAACAGATTCATAAACATCATTATATGTGACAAAAAATTGTCCAAAGGACAAAAGAATGCCAATGTAAATACTAAAAGAATGTGTTAATCATAGTTGTATGTGTTACATTTTCCTATAAAGAGAAATAAATATGCAGCATTTGGTCGTCAGTGGCAGCATTAAGGACCAACAGAATATGCAAGAACATAAATGATAATGCAGCATCTCGCAAAAAAATATATGCTAATGCGGCAATAAAGTCCCTAGTAGAATAAAAAGATACCTTGGACGCCAGAGTCGCTTAAATAAAAAGTCACCATCCACTTTTGAAATAAAAATGAATTTTGACCTTTTTTCTAATTCTTCAGATTCCATGAGTTGTATCTTCAATCTCTTGCATCAATCAAGGGTTCAAATTGTCAAGTTTTAGCTGTGAGTGTAGATCGAGAATTTAAGTCTGGTGGCACCCAGACACAAAAGATGGTCTAGATCTCGAAGAAGAGAATACCCGTGGTTGGCTTTGAAGGAAATATGCCCTAGAGGCAATAATAAAGTTATTATTTATTTCCTTATTTCATGATAAATGTTTATCATTCATGCTAGAATTGTATTAACCGGAAACATGATACATGTGTGAATGCATAGACAAACAACATGTCACTAGTATGCCTCTACTAGACTAGCTTGTTAATCAAAGATGGTTATGTTTCCTAACCATGAACAAAGAGTTGTTATTTGATTAACAAGGTCACATCATTAGTAGAATGATCGATTGACATGACCCATTCCATTAGCTTAGCACACGATCGTTTAGTATGTTGCTACCGCTTTTATCCATGACTTATACATGTTCCTGTAACTATGAGATTATGCAACTCCGTTTACGGAGGAACACTTTGGTGCTACCAAACGTCACAACGTGAATCGGGTGATTATAAAGGAGTACTACAGGTGTCTCCAAAGGCGATGTTGGGTTGGCGTATTTGAGATTAGGTTTTGTCACTCCGATTGTCGGAGAGGTATCTCTGGCCCTCTCGGTAATGCACATCATCAAGCCTTGCAAGCACTACAACTAATGAGTTAGTTGTGAGATGATGTATTACGAGCGAGTAAAGAGACTTGCCGTAACGAGATTGAACTAGGTATTGGATACCGACGATCGAATCTCGGGCAAGTAACATACCGATGACAAAGGAACAACGTATGTTGTTATGCGGTCGACCGACAAAGATCTTCGTAGAATATGTAGGAACCAATATGGGCATCCAGGTCCCGCTATTGGTTATTGACCGAGAATAGTTCTAGGTCATGTCTACATTATTCTCGAACCGTAGGGTCCGCACGCTTAAGGTTTCGATGACAGTTATTATGAGTTTATGTATTTTGATGTACCAAGAAGTTCGAGTCCCGGATGTGATCACGGACATGACGAGGAGTCTCGAAATGATCGAGACATAAAGATTGATATATTGGAAGCCTATGTTTGGAGTTCGAATGGTTCCGGCAAAAACAGAATTTACGAGTACCGGAGGTTACTGGAACCCCGGGGTAAATGGGCCTCGGTGGGCCTCGAGGGAGAAGAGGAGGGCCGGCCAGGGGTGGTCACAGCCTCTCTCCCCCGATCCGAATAGGACAAGGAGGGGGGGCGCGCCTTTCCTCTTCCCTCCCCCAATCCTATTCCAACTAGGAAGGGAGTCCTACTCCGGTGGGAGTAGGACTCCTCCCGCCCTCCTCTAGGCCGGCCGGCCTCCCCCTCCCTCCTTTATATCTGAGGGCAGGGGGCACCCTAGAACACACAAGTATTGATCTACGGATCGTTCCTTAGCCGTGTCGGTGCCCCCTCCACCATATTCCACCTCGGTCATACCGTCGCGAAGCTTAAGCGAAGCCTCGCGCCGTGAAACATCAAGATCGTCACCACGCCGTCGTCTTGACGGAACTCTCCTCGACACTCGGCTGGATCGGAGTACGAGGGACGCCATCGAGCTGTCGTGTGTCAAGAACTCGGGCGTCCGAGTAACGGCGCCGGGATCGGTCGGATCGCGAGGAGAACGTCGACTACTTCCTCTACGTTGTGATCGCTTCGCCGGGTTCACGAGGGTACGTAGACAACACTCTCCCCTCTCGTGCTATACATCACCATGATCTTGCGTGTGCGTGGGAAAATTTTGAAATTACTACGTTCCCCAACAAAGGCATCCGAGCCTAGGTTTTATGGTTTGATGTTTTGCACGAGTAGAACACAAGTGAGTTGTGGGCGATACAAGTCATACTACCTACCAAAGATGTCATACTTTGGTTCAGCGGTATTGTGAGATGAAGCGCCCGGACCGACATTACGCGTGACGCTTACGCGAGACTGGTTTCACCGCCACGAGCACTCGTTGCTTAAAGGTGACCGGTGGGTGTCTGTCTCTCTCACTTTAGTTGAACCGAGTGTGACTTCGCCGGTCCTTGAGAAGGTTAAACGAGTCTATTTGACGAAGTATCGTTGTGGTTTTGATGCGTAGGTGAGACCGGTTCTTGCTTAAGCCCGTAGCAGCCACGTAAAATTTGCAACAACAAAGTAGAGGACGCCTAACTTGTTTTTGCAGGGCATGTTGTGATATGATATGGTCAAGACGTGATGCTATATTTTATTGTATGAGATGATCATGTTTTGTAACCGGTTATCGGCAATCGCGAGGAGCCATATGGTTGTCGCTTTATTGTATGCAATGCAATCGCTTCGTAATGCTTTACTTTATCACTAAGCGGTAGCGATAGTCGAGAAGCATAAGATTGGCGAGGCGACAACGATGCTACGATGAAGATCAAGGTGTCGCGCGCGGTGACGATGGTGATCATGGTGGTGCTTTGCAAGATGGAGATCATGAAGCACTAGATGATGATGACCATATCATATCACTTATATTGATTTGCATGTGATGTTTATCCTTTTATACATCTTATCTTGCTTTGATTGACGGTAGCATTATAAGATGATCTCTCACTAAATTATCAAGAAGTGTTCTCCCGGTATGCACCGCTTGCCAAAGTTCGTCGTGCCCGCACACCACGTGATGATCGGGTGTGATAAGCTCTCGTCCATCTACAACGGGTGCAAGCCGTTTTGCACACGAGAATACTCGGGTTATACTTGACGAGCCTAGCATATGCGAGATATGGCCTCGAACACGGAGACCGAAAGGTCGGCGTGAATCATATAGTAGATATGATCAACATAAGATGTTCACCATTGAAAACTACTCCATTTCACGTGATGATCGGTTATGGTTTAGTTGATTTGGATCACGTGATCACTTAGATGACTAGAGAGATGTCTTTCTAAGTGGGAGTTCTTAAGTAATATGATTAATTGAACTTAAATTTATCATGAACTTAGTACCGATAGTATCTTGCTTGTGTATGTTTGATTGTAGATAGATGGCTCGTCTTTGTTGTTCCGTTGAATTTTAATGCGTTCCTTGAGAAAGCAAAGTTGAAAGATGATGGTAGCAATTACACGGATCGGGTCCGTAACGAGAGGATCATCCTCATTGTTTGCCTGTAAGAGTTACGTCCCGGATGCACCGCTAGGTGCCAGACTCTTGCTAATGCAACTGCAGATGTTATGATCGTCTCGAGAGCAAAGTCGATGACTACTCTATAGTTCATGTGCCATGCTTTACGGCTTAGAACCGGGACTTCAACGACGTTTTGAGCGTCATGGAGCATATGAGATGTTCCAGAGTTGAAGTTAATATTCCAATGAATGCCCGGATTGAGAGATATGAAGTCTCCAATAAGTTCTATAGCTGCAAGATGGAGGAGAATAGTTACGTTAGTGAGCATATACTCGTAATGTATGGGTACTACAATCACTTGACGCAATTGGGAGTTAATCTTCCGGATGATTGTGTCATTGATGAAATTCTTCAATCACCGCCACCAAGCTACAAAGGCTTCGTGATGAACTATAATATGCAAGGGTTAGTAAAGACTATACCGAGCTCTTCGCAATGCTAAAGGCTGCGGAGGTAGAAATCAAGAAGGAGCATCAAGTGTTGATGGTCAATAAGACCACTAGTTTCAAGAAGAAAGGTAAAGGGAAGAAGAAGGAACTTCAAGAAGAACAGCAAGCAAGTTCTTTGCTCAGAGAAGAAACCCAAGTCCGGACCTAAGCTCAAACCGAGTGCTTCTATTGCAAGCGGTCGACACCTTTGGAAGCGGAACTGCCCCAAGTATTTGGCGGATAAGAAGGATGGCAAGGTGAACAAAGGTATATGTGATATACATGTTATTGATGTGTACCTTACTAGAGCTCGTAGTAGCACTGGTATTTGATACCGGTTACATTGCTAATATTTGCAACTCAAACAGGGACTACTGATTGCTTAACTCGCAAAGGACGAGGTGACGATGCGCGTGGGAAATGGTTCCAAAGTCGATGTGATCGCGGTCGGCACGCTACCTCTACATCTACCTTCGGGATTAGTTTTAGACCTAAATAATTGTTATTTGGTGCTGCGTTGAGCATGAACATTATATCTGGATCTTGTTTGATGCGAGACGGTTATTCATTTAAATCGAGAGAATAATGGTTGTTCTATTTATATGAGTAATATCTTTTATGGTCATGCACCCTTGAGGAGTGGTCTATTTTTGATGAATCTCGATAGTAGTGATACACATATTCTTAATGTTGAAGCCAAAAGATGCAGAGTTGATAATGATAGTGCAACTTATTTATGGCACTGCCGTTTAGGTCATATCGGTGTAAAGCGCATGAAGAAACTCCATACTGATGGACTTTTGGAGTCACTTGATTATGAATCACTTGGCACTTGCGAACCGTGCCTCATGGGCAAGATGACTAAAACCCCATTCTCCGGTACTATGGAGAGAGCAACAGATTTGTTGGAAATCATACATACAGATGTATGTGGTCCGATGAATGTTGAGGCTTGTGGCGGATATCGTTATTTTCTCAGATGACTTAAGCAGATATGGGTATATCTACTTAATGAAACATAAGTCTGAAACATTTGAAAAGTTCAAAGAATTTCAGAGTGAAGTTGAAAATCATCGTAACAAGAAAATTAAATTTCTACGATCTGATCGTGGAGGTGAATATTTGAGTTACGAGTTTGGTCTACATTTGAAACAATGCGAATAGTTTCGCAACTCACGCCACCGGAACACCACAACAGTAATGGTGTGTCCGAACGTCGTAATCGTACTTTACTAGATATGGTGCGATCTATGATGTCTCTTCTGATTTACCGCTATCGCTTTGGGGTTATGCTCTAGAGACGGCCGCATTCACACTGAATAGAACACCGTCGAAATCCGTTGAGACGACACCTTATGAACTATGGTTTGGCAAGAAACCAAAGTTGTCGCTTTCTTAAAGTTTGGGGATGCGATGCTTATGTGGAAAAACTTCAACCCGATAAGCTCGAACCCAAATCGAGAAGTGTGTCTTCATAGGATACCCAAAGGAGACAGCTTGGGTACACCTTCTATCACAGATCCGGCCAAGACATTTGTTGCTAAGAATGGATCCTTTCTAGAGAAGGAGTTTCTCTCGAAAGAAGTGAGTGGGAGGAAAGTAGAACTTGATGAGGTAATTATACCTTCTCCCTTACTTGAAAGTAGTTCGTCGCAGAAACCGGTTTCTGAGACACCTACACCAAGTAGTGAGGAAGTTGATGATGTTGATCATGAAACTCCGGATCAAGTTACTACGTAACCTCGTAGATCAACCAGAGTAAGATCCGCACTGAGTGGTGCGGTAGTCCTGCTCGGAAATCATGCTACTAGATCATGATGAACCTACGAACTATGAAGAAGCGATGGTGAGCCCAGATTCCAAAATGGCTTGAGGCCATGAAATCGAGATGGGATCCATGTATGAAAACAAAGTATGGACTTTGGTTGACTTGCCCGAGGGTCGGCAAGCAATAGAAAACAAGTGGATCTTCAAGAAGAAGACCGACGCCGACGGTAATATTATCGTTTACAAAGCTCGACTTGTCGCAAAAGGTTTTCGACAAGTTCAAGGGATTGACTACGATGAGACCTTCTCACCCGTGGCGATGCTTAAGTCTGTCCGAATCATGTTAGCAATTGCGCATTTTATGATTATGAAATTTGGCAAATGGATGTAAAGACGCATTCTGAATGGATTTACGGAAGAAGAGTTGTATATGATGCAGACGTAAGGTTTTATCGATCCAAAAGGAGCTAACAAGGTGTGCAAGCTCCAATGATCCATTTATGGACTGGTGCAAGCATCTCGGAGTTGGAATAAACGCTTTGATAGTGTGATCAAAGCATTTGGGTTTGTATGACTTTTGGAGAAGCTCAGATTTACAAGAAAGTGAGTGGGAGCTCAGTAGCATTTCGATATTATATGTAGATGACATATTGCTGATCGGAAATGATATAGAATTCTGGATAGCATAAAGGGATACTTGAATAAGAGTTTTTCAATGAAAGACCTCGGTGAAGCTGCTTACATATTGGGCATTAAGATCTATAGAGATAGATCAAGACGCTTAATTGGACTTTCACAAAGCACATACCTTGACAAGATTTTGAAGAAGTTCAAATGGATCAAGCAAAGAAAGGATTCTTGCACGTGTTACAAGGTGTGAAGTTGAGTAAGACTCAATGCCCGACCACTGCAGAAGATAGAGAGAAAATGAAAGATGTTCCTATGCCTCACCATAGGCTCTATCATGTATGCAATGTTGTGTACCGGACCGATGTGTGCCTTGCTATAAGTTTAGCAGGGAGGTACCAAAGTAATCCAGAGTGGATCATCGGACAATGTCAAGAACATCCCGAAATACCGAAAAGGACTAAGGATATGTTTCTCGATATGGAGGCGACAAAGAGCTCATCGTGGCAGTTACGTTGATGCAAGCTTTGACAACGATCCGGACGATTCTAAATCGCAGACCGGATACGTATTTACACTAAACGGAGGAGCTGTCGGTTGGTGCGTTCTAAACAAAGCGTCGTGAAGGGATCTACATGTGAAGCGGAGTACATAGCAGCTTCGAAGCGACTAATGAAGGAGTCTGGATGAAGGAGTTCATATCCGATCTAGGTGTCATACCTAGTGCATCGGGTCCAATGAAAATCTTCGTGACAATCTCGAGCAATTGCCTTAGCAAAGGAATCCAGATTTCACAAGAGGACCAAGCACATCAAGAGACGCTTCAATTCCATCCGGACTTAGTCCAGAGGGAGACATAGAGATTTGCAAGATACATACGGATCTGAATGTTGCGCACCCGTTGACTAAGCCTCTTCCACGAGCAAAACATGATCAGCACCAAGACTCCATGGGTGTTAGAATCATTACTATGTAATCTAGATTATTGACTCTAGTGCAAGTGGGAGATCAAGGAAATATGCCCTAGAGGCAATAATAAAGTTATTATTTATTTCCTTATTTCATGATAAATGTTTATCATTCATGCTAGAATTGTATTAACAGAAACATGATACATGTGTGAATGCATAGACAAACAACATGTCACTAGTATGCCTCTACTAGACTAGCTTGTTAATCAAAGATGGTTATGTTTCCTAACCATGAACAAAGAGTTGTTATTTGATTAACAAGGTCACATCATTAGTAGAATGATCGATTGACATGACCCATTCCATTAGCTTAGCACACGATCGCTTAGTATGTTGCTCTGCTTTTATCCATGACTTATACATGTTCCTGTAACTATGAGATTATGCAACTCCGTTTACGGAGGAACACTTTGGTGCTACCAAACGTCACAACGAATCGGGTGATTATAAAGGAGTACTACAGTGTGTCTCCAAAGGCGTATGTTGGATTGGCGTATTTCGAGATTAGGTTTTGTCACTCCGATTGTCGGAGAGGTATCTCTGGCCCTCTCGGTAATGCACATCATCAAGCCTTGCAAGCACTACAACTAATGAGTTAGTTGTGAGATGATGTATTACGAGCGAGTAAAGAGACTTGCCGTAACGAGATTGAACTAGGTATTGGATACCGACGATCGAATCTCGGCAAGTAACATACCGATGACAAAGGGAACAACGTATGTTGTTATGCGGTCTCGACCGACAAAGATCTTCGTAGAATATGTAGGAACCAATATGGGCATCCGGTCCCGCTATTGGTTATTGACGAGAATAGTTCTAGGTCATGTCTACATTATTCTCGAACCGTAGGGTCCGCACGCTTAAGGTTTTGATGATGCTTATTATGAGTTTATGTATTTTGATGTACCAAGAAGTTCGAGTCCGGATGTGATCACGGACATGACGAGGAGTCTCGAAATGATTGAGACATAAAGATTGATATATTGGAAGCCTATGTTTGGAGTTCGAATGGTTCCGCAAAAACAGAATTTCTGAGTACCGGAGGTTACTGGAACCCCGGGGTAAATGGGCCTCGGTGGGCCTCGAGGGAGAAGAGGAGGGCGGCCGGGGGTGGCGCGCCTCTCCCCCAGTCCGAATAGGACAAGGGGGGGCGCGCCTTTCCTCTTCCCTCCCCCAATCCTATTCCAACTAGGAAGGGAGGAGTCCTACTCCGGTGGGAGTAGGACTCTCCTCGGCAGCCTCCTCTAGGCCGGCCGGCCTCCCCCTCCTCCTTATATACGGGCGGGGGCACCCTAGAACACACAAGTATTGATCTACGGATCGTTCCTTAGCCGTGTCGGTGCCCCTCCACCATATTCCACCTCGGTCATACCGTCGCGAAGCTTAGGCGAAGCCCTGCGCCGTGAAACATCAAGATCGTCACCACGCCGTCGTCTTGACGAACTCTCCCTCGACACTCGGCCGGATCGAGTACGAGGGACGCCATCGAGTATGTGTGTGTCAAGAACTGGGGCGTCGAGTAACGGCGCCGGATCGGTCGGATCGCGAGGAGAACGTCGACTACTTCCTCTACGTTGTGATCGCTTCGCCGGGTCTACGAGGGTACGTAGACAACACTCTCCCCTCTCGTTGCTATACATCACCATGATCTTGCGTGTGCGTAGGAAAATTTTGAAATTACTACGTTCCCCAACAGGCTTGACTGCCAACACCTACGGCCGAGAGAAAGAGGCCCCAAAAGATGGGAACAACCACACGGAAGAAACATGTCTAGACTCTATACTGGAAAGACACCCCATCGGCGGGAACAAGTTAAGAAGCGGGGAGGAATAAATCAAAAGGTGAGGTAAACTCAAGAACCCAACACAGACGCTTTCCTTCATCAATCTCTCGACGGCGCCGCTACAATTCAGCAGAATTCATTGTTCTCCTAAACAAATTCACAAACAATTATTCCAAAGAGGAAACAACAATTAAAAATGGCTTGCGAGAACGGCAAAGTCAAGGAAAATTACTCACGAACAACAAGAAAATCCAGCACCAAATTATCCACAATGGGGACATGTACGTGAGAAGGATGCATACCGTCAGACGCGTCTTTGCAGATCATAAGACCAATCAAGCACGGAGATTCAACAACTAGTGACAACGAACCCCGACGCCTCTCGTGTGCATATTAGAACTGTAAGAAATTGCCCTTTGCAAAATAGATGGGCAGCCAAGATCTCCGTACATATGAATACCCACCAAGCAAGAAGAGCCCAAAGACGAAATATCTAGCATAGCAGCCAATGCACCAAAGAAAGAGAGGGGCCGCAGGAACTGCCGTGAGACATCGAATTAGGAAGACCGCAATGGCCATGTGAAATGAAGCACCACGCGAGGAAGATACTGAGACAAAGGCCCGCGGCGAAAGCACCAAATGAAACTCCACTCGGACCAAAGAAAGCGGCATGCCCAAAAATAGACCATCCGCAGGCCGAGGAACATACTTCTTCTCTGGAATCTCTCGAAAGGGTGCTTCCCTCACAAATATCCCGACAACAAGGCGCGCCTCGGCAGGATTAACAACTTCATCTCGCAAAAAACAATCTTAAACACAAGAAGAACACAACATGGCAAGATGATCCATACTCTATGCCAATCATGCATCCCGATTCTGACGTAACATTATTTTGAGATGTGAATAATAAAAATAGATGTACAAAATATTCGAGCAACTATTCAAGAAAATATTTGTATAAATTTGAATGCCTTAAGTCAAGAGCTTTGACAACTATTATTTGATCCAGGTGATAAGAAAAGCACATGAATAGCTAGGTTCGAAAAAGAATAGAAGGCAACATGCCTTGTTGTTGTTTGTCATGGGAGAGTTGTAGCTGCTTGGTACTGCCTCTTGTGTATCCGGCCTCGATCTGGTAGGTCACATGATTATAGTACCAAGCATCAGCATACTAATTTATGAAGCATAAAGCTGAAAATAAATAATTCAAACAAATCAAAGCCATGAATCAAGAAACACTAAATCATAGTTCATTTTCAGCCCGGCAAGTTTTTATAAACTGTACACCACATACTTTTCGACCAGATTTTCCCTTTACTACTGTCTATGACAAATGAAAAACAATAACACATGCTGCATTGCTTAAAAAAATATGTGAGCTCCAATAATCATATAATCACATAGAATTATCTCTCATAAGAAAATTAAGTACATCATGCTATTACAATAAAATAGGAGATGCACTTGTATAGTGCCAAGAACAAAACTTGGATTGTTCTAATATATTTTATCAGAAGAAATACCATCCTACCATTTATTAAAAAACTTGGGCTAATTAAAAGGGATCACATGTACTTATGTTTATGATAGAAACAAGTCTAAAAATATTGCGATAAACTGAAACTAATGCAGAAAATAGAAAGTATGATGGTGTATTATGTCATTTGCGGAAACATCTCAATAGTGGCTTGCCCAAACAGTGCCCCCATTTCTTGAATTGATAATGCACAAATTCCACCTCCAGACAAATCATTAAAACTCAAAATATGTGTTAAAATTGATGGTGTTGTTTTGTTCTCATGAACAACGTTGTTAGCATATAAAAATGTAGGCTCATCTCTAGAAAAAAAAGGATCTATTAATGTATCTTCTGGAAGAACAGAGCGGGGAATTTGGAGGTTCAGAGTACTAATGTGTATGTTATCAATCGGGAGGCTTCAGCTACTGAATATCTGCACACATTTGCCTCAGATCATAGTTCCATCACTACTTCAAATTCAGTAAGCCGCATGGAAGATCGAGGACTAACCTGCGGAGCCGATTCCTATAAGAAAGAAGGCGTGTAGATGGAACAACACACAACATCAGATCCTTATATCGCCCAACAGAAGGAGGAGGCTGCGGATCCCGACTTCGATGTAGGGAACGAGCAACACTGGCCTGATGAAGCCCGTATACAATTTACCAGACTTGAGAACGCTCGAGGCCAGGCGCTTCTGCAGCTTGAGGCCCTTGCCGCACTTGAGGACGCTCGAGGGGGCAGGGCAGCGGCCGCGGTGGGACGTGGGGGCGGCGGCCGCGGCTGGAGGTGAGCGCGACGGCCGCGTCTGGAGCTGGGCGCGGCGGCCGCGACGGGCGGTGGCGGGGCCGGCCGCGACGGGAGGTGGCGGGGGCGGCAGCGACGGGCGGCAGCGTTTGAGGGAGGGAGGTGGAGGAGGGGATCGGCGGCGGCTGCGAGGGCGAGGGCGACGGCTTGATGTGCGAGGGCGACTACGAAGGATCTGGTGTGGCGTCGCTCGCTCGCTCGTTCGCACGTCGCCAGACGTTTTTTTTCCGCTGGTTTTCTTTCATAGGTTTTTTTCGTCGGTTAATTTTCGTAGGTTTTTTTCCTTCGCTTGTAGATGGGTGCGATGGGAGGCGTGGGGGCTGGTGGGGGCGGGTGGGGGACTTGGACGGAGGGTTTTCTCTGGTTTTTTGCGGCTGAGCGGGAGGTGGGAGCAAGTACCAAAAAAGACCATATTAGGTGGGACGAAAATAAAACCCAGAACGCGACCTACCAACTGAGACATTAGGAGTAGAGATCCTTAGTGTACTACGTCTCGTGTCCTACTATTCCTTCGTTCTTGGGCCAACAAAAATCTGCCAACACGTGATAGTTTTTTTTTGCGGGTGATAGATATATAAGGAGCTGTTTGGAATCCCTCCACTTTACAACTTCGTTGCCGAGCGAAGCGGCATGCAGTTATATTTCGGCGAGCAGCTAAAGGGTGCTTCGCGCGCTCCGCTCCGTAGTGAAGGAGCGGAGGGTTGCCAAACACAGCCTAAGTGTCTCTTTGAGCTGGGTGAACTAAATCTATTAACACGTGATAGATATCACAGGTTAATCTCTGGTACCGAACACCGCACCCATGAAGCCGACAGAAGGGCCCCACCAGCCATCGAGCCCACGCGACCTAATGCAAAACGTGAGAAAAGAAAGACACGGTAGACGAACGCAAACCAGGTTTTTATCCTACGGCCAAAAATAACCCGACGACGAATCGAACGCCCATGATTCCATCGGGGAAACGATCGGACGTGCCAAATTCCCTGAACTCTGAGAGCCCAGGTTCGGATGACAGTGTACCTATGGGACGTATGAGCAAAGACATACAAGGCCGAAGCTATGCCTTGGTGGAAAAAACAAGGAGAAGAGAAAAAGAAAAAAACTTGCCGCATTGAGGCCACATGCCACGGCGCGCGGTGGATCAGGGAGGGGGAGGGGGAGGAGGGAGCGGCCATGAAGGCAACCAAGCGTGGCATCCCAAAGGCTGCACCATTCGTCAACCAATGGGCTCTACGCGGAGCCGCAATACGATGTATACTTGAGGAGAAGACTAATCAAGAAACTAGTACCAGCAGGCACTACAAAAAATCGGTTAATACATGATGGATTTCCGGTGACGTTCTGGGAATCCGTCATGAACCGGCATAGCACAGCCCCAAAGCCCGCCCAAGCCCGCTGGAGCCCGCCTAACCCATTCCTCGTATAAAATCTAACCCTAAGCCTCTCCCTGCCCTCATCTCGTTTTCCCTCAGCCGCCGCCCCCATCTTCTTCCTTCTCCCAGATCCACTCCTTTCCGTCCGCCGCACACCCACCGCTCCGACGTTCTCTCGTTCCTCGACCCAGTCCCCACCTCCCCATCCTCTCCCGTCCTTCCTCCACCCACACCTAGTGGCAACTATCCCCTCCCCCTCCGCCCTGTCTTCACGTCGCATCCGCAACATGCGCTGCTGATCTGCCGAGTTTGACGGCGGCAGCAGCCCGAGTGATGAGATCCGCGTCTTGGGCGTGCGCAGATCCAGCATGGGCTCATCCCCCGATGTTGGCCTGGTCGGAGCAGAGAAACCGTGCGGTGGCCGGTCTAGGACAATGGCTCGCAGGAGGCCGTAGTGTACCCTAGCCACCGCTAGATTCTGGTGTGGCTCCTGCCCCTTCTGTTGGCTTCCTCGACACCATGGCCTCATGATGCTGCTTCGACCACAGGTCAGGTTCATTTGCCTAAGCTGGTAGTTGTAACAGCCGTTCGTGGGCAGTGTGGGAAGCCTAAGGCTGGTGCGTGGCCTCCCTCTTCAATCAATTGCTTAAGCTTGGCTACTGCCTTCTCCAAATCTTAGGGTGTTGTGTGTGCGTGCTGACATGGTGGTGGCAGTGGCTATCGAGGGCTAGGGCGTGTATACGAGTGAGATGTGTGTGCGTGCAGACGCTGAGTTGTGTTTGCGGGTTTCCTCTCTGGATCTTTAACACTGAATTTTCTCTGTATCTTTACACTGCAGGGTACCCAGTAAAGACAGAAGGCACATGTTCGTCAACCGGCTGCACTGTGCTATGTGGGCTTCTATCAAGATCAAATTTTGTTTAATTTTCTACCAAGATTTAATTCAGTTTAGATTTTTCTGACAGTTTTATGTATCTCTGTTCTCTAAATCAATATAATTAAGTGTTCTATATGCATTCAGTTTAGTTTTCTATCAAAATACAATTCAGTATGAATCAATGTAATCAAGTGGTGAATAATTTCATCAAATAGGAGACATGATTTCTGTTGCTGTATTAATATGGTGACATGTTCTGTTTAGAGTTTTCTCCATACACTTCTGTCCATATTGTCAACTACAGCTTGCTGAATATATATAACCAGAATTAAGTTTAATCTGAATCTAAGAAGAAAAATACATTGGTACAGTGTGGCAGTACTGCAGTTATAATACAGAGGTTTAAACCTGTTCGTTTGTGTACTAAGCAAATGTAGTACTGCTACCATTAGTTGTGCGCCTACTAGTACTAGAACCAATGCCATGTTAGTTCACTATCCCTCAACCTGGAGGTACACACCAAGCTAGCACTTGCCAACACAGTGACACACATTCCTTTTTCAACTCATGTGCTCCCTGCCTCCAAGCCAGGTTGCCCTCCGCAATAGTTTTGCCGAGGTGTAGGGGTTGATGTCTACTGTCTGATCCTAAATCTTTTCCTTAATGTTTTCCCGTTTTTTACAATCAATTAACACTGTAATCTCCCTGATTATGATCTCTGCTTTTTTGGGATGTAGGTCTAGGTGGTGTTGTAGCAGCCGTACTGCTGCATGGCGCTCAATAGAGCTCGAGAGGGCGGACACGATAACTGTTGGTGGAGCTACTCCGTGATCAACCAGGGGTTGTTTCTCTACTGCCACTCCTATGATTTCTCCAGTATTTCCATTCCCTAGCTCAATTGCTACTGAACTACACCTATTTAGTTAATCTAGTTCTGAGTTGGGCATTTTTCACCATGGTGTGATTTTCTACTAATTTGTTTGTGCCCCTTGGATCTTGTGATGAACTTCTCATGCACTTGAATTAAAAGTGACCACAGCATGCATGTTGTTAAGAGCCATAACTGATACATCCTATCCAGTATCTCTTCAGAGAACCATTTGCCACTTAGTTTTATAGACTTATTAGTGGCCATGGCTCATAGTTATTTTGCATGCCATTTGAAGTTTACTTGTCAAGCAATTGTGTTTTACTACTGTAGGTGCCTTAGATAAACATTTAGTTTCATGTGTATGCTTGTTGACACATGAAAAATTTGAAGCTTACGCTCGCGAGGTCGATGAGTAGCGGCTCCGCTTCATTGATATTGTTTGTTAGTGATGCCATTTTCTCAACGGGTTTATATGGCCTTAACTGTTGTTGAGTACTTGTGTTCTCCGATGTATGTTCTATTACATTGTCACTTATATGTCAACTTGATTAGACTTTCATTTGACCCACTTTTATTTGGATTAATTTTAGGCAACCTCATGTTTATTTTTCTTTTAAAGTATACTTTGTTATTCTCATATGTAGGCTTGTTAAAATTTAAGAATTTTGGACAACACGTAATTTATTTTTGAAGTTTGTTCTTATTCTTTTATTTCTACTATCTACTATCTAATGTTGTAAATATGTTAGGTATGATTGGGTAGCAGGCTTCTTGGTGCTGGCCAACACAATCCGCCATGACATGATACTTACCATCAGGAGGGGCGACGACAAGAACCTGAATAGCAGCCTCAATAGTATCATATTTTTTGTTGTTGTAATTGCATTGTACTGGTTCCTAGCGTTGTTGTGTGATATATTTTGTCAATATATTCTGAAAATTACCATTTCATGGTGGATTTTGTAAACTGATGTGGTGTAAATACCAATGGATGGTTGCATATTGAATATCCGTGTAATGTATGATCACACTTTGGAAATACTTCGTCTTGGCCTAGAGTTGGTATTATGATTTGTGAAATGGATCATGCTAAAAAAATGTACTGGTTCAAAATTGGTGCGGTAGATCTGTGCTAGACAAAATTTAATTTGTTCCTAAATCCATGACGATTTCTGTGACGGAAAATAATGTCCACGTAGGCAGCCACATCATTCCAAGTGGTCGACTGAAAATCCTACGTGGCGTTGGTCCTGTGACAGTTTGTTCCGTCATGAATGGTTGGGCCTAGTTTGGGCTTGCGGCAGATCCATGACGGTCAAGGACTGTCATGGAAAGCTTGATGTCAAATTATGACGCGATATACATGATGGATTCCAAATCCGTCATCGATGGGCACCCATGACAGTTTTTCACAGATGCATGACGGACGAGGACCGTCACGTATTAACAGGTTTCTTGTAGTGAGGAGTGCGGCGTTTCTGCTCCTGAGCCCGGGCAATATTAAAAAATTATTAAAAATAGAAACAAATTTCATAAAATCCCGATTTTTTTGGAAGCAAGATGCTGATGTGCGTGATGTTCGTGCAAAAATTTGTGGAGTTTGGACATTCGAGGAGCGCACTACTAAAAAGATAAATTTCAGCTCTGTGAGTAAGGTTACTGTTCATGCACTGTTTGGACCGATTTACTTTTTTTTTGCCATAAGCTCCTCAAATGTCCAAACATGATGAAATTTTGCACGGAAATCACGCACACGAATATCTTCCATATTTTTTTAGTTTTTTTTTGAAATTTTCTAGTATTTTTTTGAATTTACTGTAGCTCGGAAGCAAATGAGCCCGGGCACCGAGCTGGAGTTCCGCATCTTCCCATGCTTTGATGTAAATGATGAATCTTACGCGGATGTGAACAAACTCGAATCTCAGTTCTACTCAAGACGCTTCGGAAGACTCCAGAGTACTCAAGTTGCACTGGATATTTCTTGTAACTGCAGCTTCATATTTTCTTGAGGGAGGCACAGATGTCCACTAGTGATGTAGTAGGCCTGAAGGATGGTGGTGATGACTGATGAACCTTTACATAAAGTAGTTCCAATAAGAAGAAGCCCTGAATGTGAATGGGCGAGCAATCGTAATCCAAGCTCTGGCTGTCCGATCAGAATGAGCGGCTACTATTGGCGAATAGTGGCACCACACGCCGGCCGCATATCTTTCGACCGCCGAAATTTCATGCGGACTTTCACCTCGGTTGCTGGGGGCTATAAATAGCCATACACCCGCTGCATGCATAAACAAACCATCACCAAGCTTTCACGTGCATCTGAACCTAACTAACCAAACAAAAGAGTAAGCTTAAGCTACCGGCGCCGGCGGTGGTGAGCATGGCGTCGAGGGACCCGTTGATCCTCGGGAGGATCGTCGGCGACGTAGTCGACTACTTCGACGCGTCGGCGCGGCCGAGGGTGCTGTACGGCGACCGCGAGATCACCGTCGGGTCCGAGCTGAGGCCGTCGCAGGTGGCCAGCCCGCCGACGGTGCGGATCACGGGGCGCCCCGGATCACTCTACACGCTCGTGAGTGCTTCCTACCGATCTTGCATGCATGCACGCGCGTCATTTCTTTGAACGGTCGGAGGTGTCACGCACAGTTATTTCTCCATATATGCGTATGTGTGCATGAATAACATGTGCCATGCATGTTTGTCTCTTTGTTAGGTGATGGTAGACCCTGATGCGCCTACCCCAACCGACCCTTCCAATAGGGAGTACCTCCATTGGTAAGTCTGCGTGCGTGCATGCACATTGTGGGCTGATCTTTTTGCACACGAAATTCATTATTACTTTGTTTACAGCTAACTCCTCGCGTGCATAGGTTTGTCACAGATATACCAGACGGAGGTGACGTGGGCCGTGGTAAGATGTTAATTTACAGAGCACATGTACCATGTCAATTCTCCTCTCCAGCTGCCTTTCCTAGCGAAAACAAGATAGTCCGGTGGAAATTCAAACTTTTTTGTTTGTTTGCATGGGTGCATGCATGCAGGAACTGAGGTGATGGCGTACGAGAAACCGCAGCCGACGGCGGGGATCCACCGCATGGCATTCGTGGTGTTCCGGCAGGAGGTGCGGCAGGCCATCTACGCGCCTGGGTGGCGCTCCAACTTCGTCACCAGGGACCTGGCTGAGTGCTACTGCCTCGGCGCTCCGGTCGCCGCCGCCTACTTCTACTGCCAGAGGGAGGGCAGCTGCGGTGGCCGGAGGTACAGGGGGTAGTGAAGCTACCTAGCTCTGCGTGCTTGCCGTATGCCCTCATCATACGCGCGCACGATCGCTCCAACCAAACGTGCCACACAGAATAAATATTTGTAGGCTAACTAGCTAGCCGCTTCTAATACATATTGTGCACTGGCTATCTCCATGGGCCATGCCTGTGACCGAAATATACCGCGCTCTGTGTAATTGGTGGACGGCCTGAACATTTAATAATCATATATGTGCTGTTTTTTAGAACATATATGTGCTGTTGTTGGCAGATGAATGGTGTTTCTTTGCGGAACAACGAATGATACTCTTGTTCCTAAGGAGAACACCTCACCAAACTGGGGTGTGGGAATGTGCAAAGTTGTTTGAGGTTGTGTGAAATTCATATACATACTATAAAACAAAATCAATAGAAAATGCAGCGAGAATAAACCACTGCAGCGACCGAGAGAGGTTTAGCATAGGATGATAGGAGCAACATCATATGGAAAATACAACTCCAGCTCCGTGGAAGCAGACCTACATCAGATAACAAGTCACCCTAGGAGCCCAGCCATGTTTCCATGTCTAGGCTTTCATGATCACCATGTCGATCAATCTTGCTGTCCAGCTATGTTTCTTTGTATATGTTTCTATATATGATCACTATCTTGGTCAATCTTGCTCCCTCACCAAGCTTACTTTGTCCTTGTTCCTTTTCCAACATCGCCCATGAGTCAGAGTCGCGACAAAAGTTAAAAAGAACCATCACATGATTATCAAGGAATCTCTATCTAAAGCAGACAACATTGCACATTTTCCAAATTATCCAACATGTCATTGCTTTTCTAGTCCACCAGTTTTCCCCCCTAAAGAACATGGAGAGATGATAACCAAACCCCACATATTGCAAGTGTCATGCCTTACCCTCTGAAAATTCAGAGCAGACAAGATCACCTTCCAGATAAATTTAGTTGGAAAACAACTAATTTACAGGCGTTCCACTATTTACCTGACATGGTAGTTTCAACAATATTGCTTCAAGTGAATTCCTAATTGGGTGGGGCTAGGTCTCAGTTGACTGAGACTTAACCAAGTCTCTATCAAGTGACATAGCAAATAAAGAAGAAAAAAAAGCTAATGATTTTTTTGCACGGATCTCCATGTAAAATCTTACGAATATAGCATCGAGTCACTGAGATTTAGCTATCATGTTCTTCATTAATATTGCTTTCTGAGAGAGAAAAATGATTAAGATATTATTCAACCTCTTGCTTGCATCCAAGGTATATGCATGTGAGTATCAACAAACAAGCAATATCAGGAGCACAATTATAACAACCCTTTTTTCTTAGCCGCGGATTTATAGTCCACCAAGAGAATAATGTCACACATTTTTTCCATGTGTATATAGTGAATAACACAACATTATAAGAACATCTCGTGTACTGCAAAACTCTGGGTAAATATCATTACTTCACATTTTTTACCAATGTAAAATTATCTGATGGCTCTAAACATGCTACCATATAGGTTCATCAACATGTAAATTTTACCATGTGAAATGTATATAAAATCAACTAAACACTGATGAACTGGATGCCAACTGACGATATTGTCCAAAACTAGAAAAATCTAAAAATATGCCTTATTTTAGTGCAAGGTGGGGATAATACAATTGACAGTATTGAGCATGCCAGAAATAAAACAGATAATATATGCAAGAACCGGATAATGTATTGATTTGGATTCTATGATCATAATATCATAATACCTTATTTGACTTGACACAGTAAAAGGAAATCATCAGATGCACAATAGGTGTTCATTTAAAGGTAATTGTAACCGCGACTATTGTAGGAGCCTCCATGTAAACTTACATCAACAAGCAATCAATCATACTTCAAGCTGGCAATTGTTAACTATTACCGGCATCCCCGTGGGTAAGTCCTCTATCAGGGGATGAGGATGGTGCAGTTTTAATGCCCATGGGGAAGCTGTTGTGTCAGATCCCTCTCCCAGTGGCTAGGATGGGTATGGGTATGAGATATCATTACTCGTACGTGTTACTGGTCTTACCCTTGAGTGCCTTATATGTGGGCCCTAAAATTAGTATCTGCGAAGAAAGACTAATATTTATTATAAAGATTCGCCAGAAGTACAAATCACCTCAAACGTAATAAAAATTAGAGAGGCCCATCTAGATATGAAATTAGAAGCTTCACAACATAGATAAAACAATGTAAAATGCAATCACACAAGCAGAAGTACAATAACTATGAGATATGAAACTATCATACATGATACTATCTAGGCACATGATACAATTCCATACACTATAAAGATCCAACCATCCAAGATCAATCAGTCCTCGAGCACCGGATATACTCCTGGTTCCATGAAGATACCTAACACACTTCGCTTGTCATCAACATGCCTGCGGATCCTCCCAAAGCCCTTCTCACCCCAGTTTGGTCCCCACGAGTTCTTGAAGCGCCAGTACTTGATGCCGTTGGAATCTGTGCCATAACCAACAATCAGGACATGATGCAAGCAAGCGGCAGTGGAGATGTCCTAACCAAGCCTGTCTCTTGTATGATGTCTGCATGAAGGGACCAAGGTGGTGGCGTACAAGAAGCCGCAGCCAACGGCGGGGATCCACCGTGTGACATTCGTGGTTTTCCGCAAGAGGTGCGGCAGGTCAGGCTGGTCAGAGTGGAGAGGAACTTAGGAGTAACATCACACACTTCAATACAACTTTGCTTATGTGGCACGTATTTAATGAGTAGAGAGGTGCTTGTGGTAACTAGCTAAGTTACCGAAACATCAAACACTCCAAGAAACAATGAGTCTATAACCTAATAAATACATCGTTGCATGACACTACATAAATGTTCCTACCCACTATGGAGGTAGTAACATAGTCTAGGGAAGTGTGTAAGTTACTAGCTTATGTTCTTGCCCATTGTGACCAGCCTCATCTACGTGCCAGGGTGGCACTCCAACTTCATCACCAGGGACCTGGCCCGAGTGCTACGGCCTCAATGCTCCGGTCGCCGCCGCCTACTTTTATTGTTAGAGGGAGGGTAGCTGCGGTGACCGGAGGTACAGGGGGTAGTGAAGCTAGCTAGCTAGCTCCGCGGGCGTGCTCTGTGCCCTAATCGTACGCGCGATCGCTCCAACCAAACGTGTCACACAGAATAAACGAATAAATATGGAGCACTGCTACAAATCAGCCGGAAATCATCCGCCTGTTTAGCCGTTCGATCTGCGTCCTCAGGTCGTTAGCCGTTCAATCTGCGTCCTCGGGTCGTTAGATCACAACAACAACACGGCAGCAGCGGCACGCCACAGGGTCAACGCAGCACAACACAGCGCCATTGCAGCCCCGTGCAGTGCTCCAACGAAGCACCAACGACGTCCGGCGAGCTCCATTTTAGCCCGGCTGGAGCTCCATTGCTACTCCGGCGAAGCTCCAATGCAGCACCGACGCTCCGGCCAAGCTCCATTGCAACTCTGACCGAGCTCCAGTGCGACGCAGCGGTAGGAAAGAAAAATGCGCGGCCGTGGTTTCTCTGCGTGGATAAGACGGAGATGGGCGAGCGGCGCGTGGGGCCACCAGGGACGCGTGTCGATCGCTGAAGGAGGCTTGCGTCTCGCTGTTTTCAGCCGGTTTAAAACAAACCTTTTCCATAAATATGTGTAGGCTGGCTAGCCAGCTAGCTGCTTTTTTTGTTTCGAGGTTTTAAAAGAAATGGTCCGTTGATTAACGGGATGCGTCTATGCTCGCTTGTTGCAAGCAGTAACAGCACGTCGCCCCTCCACAAACTTCAGTCTCTCACAATTATACCATTTCCCGTTGGCCCTTGCCTACCTGTGCACGAGCACATATGAATCATTTTCCAACACAAAAGGGCATCAACCAGCCTTTACCATTCAAGTGTGTGTGCAAGCAAAGAAAATGCTGCTCGATCCATTGGAGAAAAAATATATTTATTTTACAAGTTTTGTATACTCAGTTGTAAAAAGTATACGCGAAAAATGATCACATAAACAATGTCAAAAAAAAACTCTATGTTTCAAAACATTCCAAATCTATATATTGGAATAATAGTTTATTTTACTAACTTAGAGAAATCATTTTCAGTGTATTATAAATATTCATCAGGTATTAAAAAAATTCATTGTGCATTAAAATTATTCAATGTCTAATTTGAAAATCTTCATTGCATATAAAAAAGTTTTATAATGTATTAAATATATGTTTTACTATGTAATTCAAAAAGGCCAAAAAATATTTAAAAACTTCTCACGTTTCAAATAATATTAATAGTGTAATTAATAAATGTTCACCGTGTCTGTAAAGTTGTCCGTTGTTTTGTTAAAAATAGTTAAGAGTGTAATTCAAAATAATTTCATCATGTATTAAGAAAAGGTTCGTTATGTGACAAAATAATTTATCATGAACATGTTCATATAATTTTAAAAGGTAAAAAAAACGTTTGTTTTTAACTTTATAAAACAAATGCCCATGTACTTTGGAAAAAATGATCACTATGACGCACAAAATATTCGCACTTTGTTTATAAAATGAACCTGTACTAAATAGTAGACCTCACATCCTTTGGAAAATTTTCATGTAATTTAAATGTGTTCAACTATTTTAAAAGTTACTAATGTAATTTGTAAAACTATTCAGCCATTGTTACGAAATATTAATGTATTTTAAAACTGAAATCACATTCGAAAACAATAGTGTATTATTAAACAGAAAATATAAGCACAAAACATATATATGTTCATGCAACGTACATGCTTTTATATAAAAATAAACAAGAAATTAAGTAGAAATAAAAAATCAAGGGCACAAAAATTGAGAAAAAGAGGAACTATTTCATTTCAAAAATAAATAGTTATAAAAAATAAAATAAAAAGGGAAATCGGGCTAGAAAGCCGGAAAAAGAAATAAAGAAAATAAAAATAAAATCAGCATTGATCTGGCACATGCCGGAAGCTATTATGGCGACCGCTGTCAGTATCCAGGCGAGATATGACATTCGTGCGCTCTAATATTCGTCCGCTGTCAGCGTCAAACTCTCTGTGGCTGATTATGATCAATATTGTTCATCATCTCGACCACTGTCATTATGGGAAGAAAATCGGTGTGCGTCCATCTTACTACCATATTCCTCATGCGTTATTCACAGCCAACAAAGATAGGACCTTGATAAGTGTCACACGTGTGGCACGAAGCAATTCCACCTTGACGTTTTTTGATGGCAACTTTTGTTATCAGGGGATAACAACTTTATTTGTGAAGCATGACAAGTTTCTGTTTGGATGGCAGGTTTCAATATTTTTGGGTTTCGTTTTTTTTTCTTCTGATGGCAATTTTAGTTGTAAAAACGTCCGGCGGTGTTACTTCGTGCCACATGTGTGGCAGTTATCATTTGGGCAAAGATATTATATCGGCGAGTGTACTTCCTGCAAAAAATTTCATTTTACAGTTAATTTGCTGCCCCGGAAACACTAACTTTTTGCGGATGAAAAATGTATTAACTTGGTTCCCGCTGCCAAGTGACAACTAGGAATCGACACAGAAATTCTCACCTCTGAGATCTGCAGCTGTTGATGTATAGACAGTGCCCTTGGCCGTTGGGCGACTGAATCTTTTCTCTTCTTGTTCCCTCGGTGCATCCCTAATCTTTTACCGCAAAGGCAGAGCACGCGCCTTTCAACCTAAAAATAATAATCTGAACATCCATTTAAGTGACGACCCGAAAATTATTGATTGTTCTCCATTGATAACAGGTAACTCAAGCATGCATGGAGACATGGAAACCTTAAACACGACAAGCGATCATTTTTGACATTTATTTCATCTTCGTTTGCCTCACTAATTTGCTTCTATAGAAAGATCAATCTCCAGTGATGTACTTTGTGGGAGTCGGAAGATGTACTTTATGAGGCTGACTGGGCCCAGTTTCCACAGTGAGGGACTAATCCATGGTTAGGCGTCATCAAACTTTGTGTGTGGTTGATTCTGATCAATATTGTTCACTGTCATTTTGCGATGGACAAGCATCAGATATATTTGGACCCCGGGCATCACCTCACACCTTGCCTAATGGACAAGCATAAAAAAGATTGGGTCCAAAGCTTTTAAAAGGGGCATTCTAGACGAATTTCCACTTAACAGGGTAATTAGTGTTACAAATGCATATCTAAGGGGTAAAATATGGTAAAATATGGAATTCACTCGAATATCTAAGGGGCATTCTAGACGAATAATACCTCGAATAATAACACGAAAATTATTGATTGTTTTCCATTGATAACAGGTAACTCAAGCATGCATGGAGACATGGAACTTAAACACGACAAGCAATCATTTCTGACATTTTATTTCATCTTTGTTTGCCTCACTAATTTGCTTCTATAGAAAGATCGATCTTCAGTGATGGTCGACGCCGATCTACGAGGAGATGTCACCCTGGTCATCCATGCCATCGTCGTCGTCGGGGTTGATGGAGACCATCTCGAGGGCGGTGCCCCCTTTGGTGAACTCGAGATCGGCGCCGCCGTTGGCGAAGGCCTCCTTGCGCACGATGATGTACTCCGGCCAGGTGAGGGCGCGGTAGGCGGGCCTGCCACCGCCCACGACTTCCTTAAGCGGCCCTACTTTGGCGTTGGCGGCCGGGCCGAGGAAGTAGGCCAGCGAAATGCGCTCCTTGTCACGGTTGACGACAGCGCGGTGGTAAACGCTCCGGAAGCGGCCGTTGGTGAGGATCTGGAAGAGGTCGCCGATGTTGACGATGAGCGCTCCGGGCACGGCCGGCACCTCCACCCACCTGTCAGCCGGCGGCCCGTGCCGGAACAGGTGCAGCCCCGGGACCTGGCTCTGCATCAGGAGAGCGAAGAACCCCGAGTCCGTGTGCGCTTTCATGCCCAGCGCTCGCTTCGGATCAGGGCATTTGGGGTACCTGCATGCATGCAATAGAGTACACGTCAAACACGTGGAGACACGAGTAGCCGCTGGGAGTGTTGCCATTTGTACTACGTACCAGTTGAGGTGTATTGTCTCGCTCATGGTCTCGGTGAGTTTGTTCTCCGCCTCGACGCCGGCGATCTGCGGGGCGGTGAGCCCGAGCGCTACGAGGAACAGCTCCATCAGCTTGTCTGCCAGCGCGCGCATCTCCTTGTGGAACTCCTCCATCACGCCGCTGCACATCACGCGATTAACAGATGATTATAATTCAGACAACAGTGCTAACCCCTAGCAAGTTAGATCTGTCGTGAATGGCATGCATTAATTCATGGACACATACCAGAAGTGGCTGTAGTCGTGGCCGCCGTCAGGCCAGATCTTGCGGAGTTCGGGGCGGAGGTTGGCCGGGGCCAAGGAGTAGCCCTCGGACCACATGGTCTTGGAGAAGAAGAGGGCGATGTGCGGCAGGCCGTAGCCGTAGGGGTCACCGCCCTGCCGCGCGGCGCGCATCTTCTCCGGCTTCGGCAGCGCAAACATGCCGGCAATCCCGGCCTCGACGCGCGCCAGCAGCTCGCTCGGCACGCCGTGGCCCTGGAGCAGGAACGCTCCCCACTGCTCCGACGCACGCGCCACCGCCTCCGCCGCGCGCGGGTCTCGCATGTCCACCACCGGCACGGCGTCCTCCCCAGCCCCGACGCCGCCATCCACCACCTTATGCTCGTGCAGCCCCTCCCACGCGTGCGTCTCCGGCACCTGCCGCGCCGCCCCCAAGTCGAAGTAGTGGTTGTGCGGGTCCTTGTTCAGCTTCGACGGAGTCGGCATGGCGATCGATGCTGAACCACAATAGTCACGTTTGCTTGCAGAGCGAGTAGTAACGGCGGAGATGGACGGAAGAGAGCGGGAGGAGAGAAGCACGAGGTTGTCTTGCAGTGTAGCGGTAGAACCGTCTACAAAGATAGACACAAATCCACATGTAAAGATTAATACGTCCAAAACCGGTACCGCTCTCGTCCAAAACGACCTTTGGCAAAAAGGAAGTCCAAAGATAGAAGCAAAAGATTTTTAAGGAAAAAAGGTATCTTTCCACATCAGAGTATTGTATATTAGAGCATCTCCAACGGTCATGCTATATAGCCAATGCAAAAAACTCGTTTACACGGCTTGAGCATGTTGTATTACTTATCCGCTGCTATTTCCAAATGCCAAGACTAGAATATGTGTAGCACAGCTATACAGCCCAAAGAGTCAAGGCTTATACATACACAAGGCCGCATTTTGCATATATGCATATATGGATATTTTGGACAAAAATGAACATGTAAAAATTTGACACAAACAAGTTGATGAATAAAAGTTCATGCCCACAAGTTCATCAAAATCATGCCCACAAGTTCATCCAACCAAGTTCAAATGCAAACTAAAAGTTCAAGACAAGACACATCAATCTTCATCTTCCTCTTCTTCGTCTTCGTCCTCATCTTCCGAAGACGACTCTTCCGCCTCCGAAGATGAACCTTCCTCACGCACCGCATCACGCACCGCATCATGTGAAGCTCCGACGGTGTTGGCAAGATCTTCAACGGCATTTTCATGGGAATGTGTGAGAAGCCATGGCGGCCGGAGGTGCACCCATACCTCCCATGAGAGAAGCAAAACTCATGCCTCCCATGGCGCTATAGCGTCGGAGGGTGCTCCAAAGCCACCCATGCCTCCCACGCCACGCCCAAGGCCGCGCTAGGGTTTCCGGCGGCGGCGGCGGCGGCGCGGCGGCGGCGGCGGCGGGCGGGGGGTCGCGGATGTACAGATGGTGTGGCGGGCGCCGTGTGCGCGTCCATGGCGGGGGCGGCGCGCGCGCCGCAGTAGGGGACGAGAGAGAGAGAGAGCGCCGAGTGTGCCACCTTGTGTAGCTGGCGCTCCAAATACACCGCATGTTAAGCGGTTTTGCCTCAGCTACTAACCCGTATCATCACAGCGCCGTTTTTGCTTGTCATTGAAGCGAAGCATGGCGTGGCAGCAGCGCTAAAATGGCGTTTTTTGCAGCGCGGCGCTCGTTTAGCGCGGCCGTTGGAGATGCTCACGTATAGATCAACGAGTGATTGTGTATAAACCAGGTGCTCGCTACCAAGATAGAAACAAAAATAAACGTCTCTAAAAGGTTGGATTGATGTGGACTGATCAACAGCTCTATACTGGTTCCCTAAAAAAAAAGCTATATGCTGGTACTCTCTTCAACAAATACGTGCATGCATCCTATCACTACAGAAAAAACATATTGTGTTTACAGGTCCACCACAAACAGAACATCGGCACATGTGGCGGACAAGTCATGGCGCATGCCCTAAGGAAGTGTACACAATAAGTTTGTTCGGCTCTAGTGGCAGAGCTAGTGGAGCATTTCGTGGGACAAAAGAGAAAATATACATGTGCGGAAGACTATTTCATGCACTTTCCTTTATCTGAGTGCCATCTCCTCAATGACGGATTCTGGAGAGGAAGACAATTCCATGCCGAATTTGGGGTGAATTACAGAGTTCTTGGCATGAATGAGAGGAGGGTCCGGCAGGAAAGAAGAAAAACAACAATAGAATGGTCCGCTGATGAACGGGATGCATCCATTACTCGCTTGTTGCGAGCAGTAACAGCGCATAGATCTCACACAAACTCCACCCTCTCACGATTACATCATTTTCCGTTGGCCCTTGCCGACTAGTGTACGAGCACATACAAATTTTTTTTTTTTAAAAAAAGAGAGTATAAATCAGCCTTTAGCATTCAAGTGTGTGTACGAGTGAACAAAGAGAAAGTAATCACAAGCAGCGAACATTCTATATGCTGCTAGATCCATTGGAGAAAAATATATTTATTTTACAAGTATTGTATACTCAATTTTAAATAGTAGACACAACAAATGATCACATGTTGCAAAACAATGTCACATATATATGAAAAATACTCTTGAAATTTTAAAAAAATATTATATGTTTCAAAATATTCCTATTGTATGTGTTTTGAATAATATATTATTTTACTATCTTATAGAACGCAAAGTTCACTCTCCTTATAGAATCATTCTCAGCATATGACAATATATTCATCGGGTGCGGAGCCATCAGTGGATCACTGTTGGCACTGGGTAAAAATAGAGTTTACTGACTCTGTGTTCTTCGCCGGGTCTTATTCTCGGCAACAACATATCATTGCCGTGTCCTTGTCTTTGCTGAGTGGTCCTCTCGGTGTACATGTGTTTGCCGAGTGCCTGTGATTTGACGCTTGGCGAAGAGCCAGACACCCGGTGTATATTAAAATTCCAGTAGTGAATATGGGATAAAAAAACTTGTAGATATTTCGATGCCCGGCTTATTCATTTCCTGGATTCGATAAATCCTACTGTTGCTAGGATAGAAGTCTGTATCTACATCCAAAACCGGATCAAAAGTAATCAAGGAGCTGAAAGATTGCAGAGGGAAGCGTTGGCATGCTCCAGCGGTGTGTGATCTCCATTATTGTTTTGTGAATTTGCCCAATAATTCATGAATGAACATGCATAACAGGCAATCTCAGTAGGATATCTAATTAGTTTTCTTCTTCTCAAAACAAGCTCTGTCGTGATGCTTCCAAATAGCCAACAATAATGCCACAGACCCCACCATATGAGTATTGTGGCTCCCAGGAATAAACCTTGGAATCCACCAAAACTATGGCATTATGCCAGATGAGCCACATTTAGATTTTTGATATTAACAGGAATTTTTCACCTTCCACGGATGTCTAAATGATCTATAGTCCACATGGGATATATGATCACATAGAGATACCATTTTTAGTACAATTCCATGAATTTGTATTCGTCGATCGGTCTCTGGTGATGGCTTGCACCGACCTATAACGGGATTTCACTTCTGTGGTCAGCGCCATCACCCTCATCGTCGCGGTCATCGGGGCCGAGGGAGACCATCTCGAGCGCGGAGCCCCCGGTGGCGAAGGCCTCCTTGCGTACGACGATGTACTCTCGCCACGTGACGGTGCGGTAGGCGGGCTTGCCAGCGCCCACGGCTTCCCTGAGCGGCGCTACCTTGACGTCGGCGGGCGGGCCGAGATGGTAGGCCACCGACACCCGAGTGCTGTCGCGGTTGACGACAACGCGGTGGTATGCGCCGCGGAAGCGGCCGTTGGTGAGGATCTGGAAGAGGTCACCGATGTTGACGACGAGTGCCCCGGGTGGCACCCCAACCCACCTGTCTGGCCGGCGCCGGAACAGCTGCATCCCGGGGACGTGGCTCTGCATCACGAACGTGAAGAAGCCCGAGTCCGTGTGCGTCGTCATGCCCAGCGCTCGCTTCGGGTCAGGGCACTTTGGGTACCTGCATGCGTTGCAAAGTGTATTTTAGACTACAGTACACGGCACGTAAGGGTGTTGCCACTTGTACTACTACGTACCAGTTGAGGTGCATGGTCACGGTCTCGGACATGGTCTCCACGATCTTGCGGTCCGCCTCGACGGTGGCGATCTGCTCGCCGGCGAGCCCGAGCGCCGCGAGGAACAGCACCGTCAGCTTGTCAGCCACCGCTCGCATCTGCCTGTGGAACTCCTCCATCACGTCACTGCACACCGTATACGATTAACAGTTTAACACAACAGTATAAGTACAGTACTAGTGACAACTGACAAGTTTTCTCGAGCGTACGATCTATGAACACATACCAGAAGTGGCGGTAGTCCTCGCCGGCGTCTGGCCAGACCCTGCGGAGCTCGGCACGGAGGCTGGCCGGGGACAAGGTGTAGCCCTCGGACCACGTGGCCTTGGAGGAGTAGGACGCGATGTGCGGCAACCCATAGCCATAGGGCTCGCCGTCCTGCCGCTCGGCACGCATCTTCTCCGGCGTCGGCAACGCGAACATGCCAGCGATTCCGGCCTCGACGCGCGCGAGCAGCTCGCTCGGAATGCCGTGGCCCTCGAGCAGGAACACGCCCCACTGCTCCGACGCACGCGCCACCGCCTCGGCCGCGCGCGGGTCCTGCATGTCCACCACCGGCACGGCGTCCTCCCCGGCTTCGACGCCGCCGTCCACCACCGGGTGCTCGTACAGCCCCTCCCACATGTGCGTTTCGGGCACCTGCCGCGCCGCCCCAAAGTCGAAGTAATTGTTGCGCGGGTCCTTGCTCAGTTGCGATGGCGCTGACATGGCGAGCGATGGGGAACCACAACAATCACTAGAGTAGTAAGCGTGGAAATGGACGGAAAGGAAAGTGTGAGGAGGGAAGCACAAGGGTTGTGGGTATTATATAGGGGGAATGAGAGATCTTGCAGCGTAGGAGTAAAGATACTTTTCACGTAGATAGACGCAAATCCACGTGTAAAGAGTCTTTTCACGTAGGAGTAATCTGTACTACTACAAAGATAGACACAAATACTCACATGTAAACGTTGGGTCGATGGACCGATCAACAGCTGTGTCCAATTAATGTGTCTAGAGATACTCCTTAAAGGCTTAAAACACGTCTAGAGACAGAAAAAAAATGTTAAGATTTTTTTTATCATTGGAGATAAATAAAAGTTGGAGGAAACAATTCACTCTCTATGATTGATCAAGTGTTACATACATGGTTTATACACACAGGGCGCTGCCCGAGTCAGAAGGCACGCAGGCCCTTGATCCTAATTACATGGGCATGCATAACAGCACGTTACAACACAACTCAACACCCCCCCCCCTCAGCCGGAACTCCATTGGCATGGACGTTGAGGCTCGATCGAAACTCGTGGAACACCGGAGATGGCAAACCTTTTGTGAACAAATCAGCAAACTGAGAGCTCGAAGGGACGTGCAGCACGCGGACGTCACCGAAGGCAACGTGATCACGCACGAAATGGAGATCTATCTCGATGTGCTTAGTGCGTTGATGTCGGACCGGATTGCACGTGAGGTAGGAGGCGCTGATATTGTCACAGTAGACGATTGTGGCACGTTGTGGTGGACACTTGAGTTTGTGAAGGAGTTGGCGTAACCAGCAGGACTCGGCAACACAGTTAGCAACACCACGATACTCGGCCTCCGCACTAGAACGAGACACGGTGTCCTGTCATTTGGAGGACCAAGATATGAGATTGGAACCAAGGAAGACACAAAAACCCAACGTGGATTTCCTCGTGTCAGGGCAACCGGCCCAGTCTGCATCCGTGTATGCGATGAGTTCCTTGGAGGATGATTTGTAGAATTGTAAGCCATAGAGGGAGGTGCCTTGGAGGTAACAAAGAATGCGCTTGATGAGCTGCATATGAGTGTCGCGTGGCTCATGCATGAAGAGGCACACATGTTGGACGGCATAAGAAATGTCCGGCCGGGTCAAGGTGAGATACTGAAGCGCGCCTGCAAGACTGCGATAATATGTGGGGTTGGAGAGAAGCTGACCATGGGAGAGAGACAACTTGGAGCTCCTGTCTATGGGGGTAGAGACGGGCTTACAATGGAGCATGTTTGCACGCTCAAGAACCTCCAAGGTGTACTGTTGCTGACTTAGGAAGAGCCCCGAGGATGAGTTACGTTGATGCCGAGGAAATGGTGGGGGGGGGGGGCCCATATCGGTCATGGAAAACTCAGACTTGAGAGCCGAGATAATGTGGTGTAATGTTTGAGGAGAGCTGGCTGTGAGAATGATATCATCGACGTACACAAGCAAGTATGCGATGGATGTACCATGATGAAGAATGAACAAGGATGTGTCACTCTTGGAGCCATGAAACCCAAGGGAGAGAAGGAAGGCCTGAAATCGAAGAAACCACGTGCAAGGAGCTTGCTTGAGGCCGTAAAGAGACTTGTGGAGACGGCAAACATGATCCGGACGAGTGGTGTCGACAAAACCAGCCGGTTGAGAGCAGTAGACGAGCTCGTTGAGATCACCATGGAGAAAGGCATTCTTGACGTCCATTTGGTGGATTGGCCAAGAGTGGGATGTGGCAATGCTCAAAACCACACGGATAGTAGCCGGCTTGACCACCGGACTGAACGTCTCATCATAGTCCACACCCTCCCATTGAGTGAAACCTCGAACCACCCAACAAGCTTTGTACCGTGCCAAAGATCCGTCCATGTTGAATTTGTGGCGATAGATCCACTTCCCCGTGACCACATTAACACCTGCAGGCTTAGGCACCAAAGACCACGTAGAGTTATTCATTAAAGCAGTGTACTCATCTAGCATAGCTTGTCGCCAATTAGGGTCTTTGAGGGGTGATTTGTAGGTGGGTGGAATGGGTGAGATGGAGGTGGATGGGGTGTCTGCAAGGAACAGGCGACGAGGCATGCAAAATCTGGATTTGGAGCGAGTAGACATTTTGTGTGCGTTATTTGGTGGTGCAACAGGGACGGCACGAGGCGGTACGTGGTGCGGAGGAGTGCATGGGAGCGGTGATCCCGAGGAAGATTCGGTGGGGCTGGTGGCAGACTGATCCGATCTGCAGCGCGCATGGAGCGAAGAGGATGCGGGCGCAGTGGGGCTGGCAGGTGCGGCAGAGTTGGGCGGGGATTGGGTGCAGGTGGACGCAGCCGGGGCGGTAGTGGTGGACCCGCAAGAGCGACCGGTGGGGCGAGGGCACGTGGTGGAGCCAGGCGATGGGGGCGCGTCGCGACGAGCGCGCACGGGTTTGCATGGGGTGGTGGGGCCCAGAGGATCGGGGTGATTGGGCGATGAATCTGAGGAAGCAGGATCTGCCAGACCTGGGAGGGGAGATACGGTGGGCGGGATCATCTGTGGACGTGCGGGTGTGTGGTTGTGTTTATGGGAAACACGTTTCGTCAAAAATGACATGACGAGAAACGATAACGCGGCGTGAATCTAGGTCAAAACACCGATACTCCTTGTGTTCTAGGGGATACCCTAGGAAGACGCAGCGGACAGAGCGAGGAGAGAGCTTGTGGGCCATGGTGGATGATGTGTGAGGGAAGCACAAGCAACCAAATATTCGGAGATGATCATACGTGGGATGTGATCCATGGAGGAGATAGTATGGTGTGAGGCTGGCAATAACACGAAAGGGGCGTCTGTTTAGCAAGTATGTGGCGGTGAAAAGAGTTTCAACCCAAAAGGGAGGGGTGAGATTGGCTTGAAAAAGGAGGGTACGAACGATGTCGTTTGTGGTTCGAATGAGGCGTTCAGCCTTGCCATTTTGTCGCGACGTGTGTGGACAAGAGAAACGGTAGGCGACGCCGTGGGAGGAGAAAAACGTACAGAGGGAGGTGTTGATGAACTCACCACCGTTGTCGCATTGCGTGGCTTTAATCACTACGTTGTATTGGGTGCGGATAAAGGAGAAAAAGCGTTGGAGAGTAGTAGACGTGTCTAATTTTTGACGTAGAGGGAAAGACCACGAGTAGTGAGTGTAGTCATCCAACACAACAATATAATATTGATAACTAGAGAATCTTACAACCGGTGAGGTCCACAAATCACAATGTATGAGATCAAACGGTGCAAATGATTTACTAAAGGAAGAGGGAAAGGGGAGGCAAGTCTGACGGCCTAGCTGGCAAGCAGTACAAGGTGTATGAGCCTCCTTATTACAATCGGGAAGAACAGTTTTAGCTAAAGTGGAGAGAGTATGAACGCCGGGGTGCCCGAGCCGGCGATGCCACAGGTCAAGTGATGCGGTGGCAAGGAGTGCGGACGCCGAGGACGCTTTATTGCCAACGAAGGGGTAGAGGTCGCCGTTGTTAATGGAGATCATGAGAACCCGCCGCTTTCGAAGATCCTTCACAAGAAAACCACATGGGTAAAATTCAATAGAACAAGAATTTTCTTTAGTGAACTTGCGAACGGAAATGAGGCTAGTGACTATGCGTGACGAGAATGTGTTGTCCGTTGCCAACAAGAATGCTAGTTGGCACATGCTTTAAAGAAGAACTAGATGAGGTAAGGTTACCTGGATTGCCGGTGATGTGGGAGGAGGCGCCACTGTCGAGGTACCAGTTCGACGACGGAGTGGAGGGAAGGCCGCCGTTGCTGTAGGCGGCAATCCAAACCGGTTGAAGATATCCCACGCTACCCGTCTCCCACCGGACAAATCCAGTAACCAAACGCTCCCTGGCCTCCGTCGGAGTGAGTAAGGACCACATACGGATCAGCACTGTAGCCCGGAATAACACCTGCAAAAAATGAATATTTGTTGTTCTGTTAAAAGCCAAATCATTTCTACAATTCCAAATTGCCCATAACAACGCGCATACTCCTACACGAATGTGTCTGGCTGTTTCGGACTCTACCCCAACAAGCCACGCCCCAAATAATGTGTTGACCGAAGTCGGAGGAGTAATGTTAAAGGCAATTTGCACGGAGCGCCACAGCCCTCGTGCCAACGGACAGTCAAAAAATAAATGCTTGATAGTCTCATCCCGATCACAGAAACTACACCTAGTAGAACCTGTCCAGTTGCGCTTAACTAGATTGTCCTTTGTTAAAATTACTTGTTTATGCACAAACCACATAAACACTTTAATCTTCAAAGGTACCTTAATTTTCTAAACCTCTTTGGAACTAGGGATCACAGTAGAGTTAATGATATCGATATACATCGATTTAACTGTGAACACCCCAGATCTAGTCGATTTCAACATAACGATCGGCCGAGGAGTTAGCTGAACCTCCATCAGTCTACGGACCAAGTGAAGCCATGCTTCCCATCGATCCCCTACAAGCACCCTCCTGAACTGAATGTTGAGAGGAATAGACTGCATAACCGTGGCAGCAAGAGCCTCACGACTCTGAACAATACGATAAAGGGATGGATATTGGGTCGCCAACGGCGCGTCACCAAGCCACGTATCCTCCCAGAATCGCGTATTAGCACCATTACCGACAATACATCTTGTTCTGTTAAAGAAAGCGGCTTTGATCCTCATGAGCCCTTTCCAGAACGGTGAATCCGTAGGTCTCAGAGTAACCTGGGATAAGGTCTTTGATGCAGATATTTACTACGTAAAATCTGCGCCCACGCTGCCTCTGTCTCGAAGACAACAAACAGCCACTTCTCGAGAAAGCATCTGTTCTTGACTTCAAGATTTTCAATACCAAGGCCCCCTTGGTCCTTTGGTCGACAAATAATATCCCATTTGGCCAGTCTGTACTTCCTCTTAAGCTCATCACTTTGCCAAAAGAATTGAGATCGATAGAAGTCCAGCCTTTTCCTAACCCCAACTGGGACCTCAAAGAAGGATAAGAGAAACATAGGTAAACTCGTGAGCACCGAGTTGATAAGAATCAACCTTCCTCCATAAGACATGAGTTTTCCTTTCCAGCAACTCAGTTTCTTCTCAAACCGATCGTCGATGCACTTCCACTCACCATTTGTTAGCTTACGATGGTGAATGGGAATACCAAGATATGTGAAAGGTAAAGCCCCAACTTCACAACCAAACAATTGTGTATAAGCCTCTTGTTCGTCTTTGGCTCTACCAAAGCAGAACAACTCGCTTTTATGGAAATTAATCTTCAGCCCCGACAATTGTTCAAACAGGCATAACACTAACTTCATGTTCCTCGCTTTTGCCAAATCATGTTCCATGAAAATGATTGTATCATCAGCGTATTGCAGGATGGACAAACCACCATCAACTAGATGAGGCACCAATCCCTCCACCTGACCGGCCTCCTTGGCCCTCCCAATCAGGATCGCTAACATATCAACCACAATATTGAACAGAATAGGCGACATAGGGTCGCCTTGGCTCAAGCCCTTGTGAGTTTGGAAGTAATGACCTATGTCGTCATTTACTGTAATTCCAACTCCCTTTTTGCGTGAATGCTTCCACCTGGCGTCGCCAAGTTTCATCAAAGCCCTTCATTCGTAAAGCCTGTTGAAGAAACGGCCATTTGACTTTATCATAAGCCTTCTCGAAATCCACTTTGAAAATAACACCATCGAGTTTTTTCGTATGAATTTCATGTAGCGTTTCATGAAGGACCGCAACCCCTTCCAGGATGTTCCTGTCCGGCATGAAAGCCGTTTGAGAAGGCTGCACCACGGCGTGCGCAATCTGTGTGAGCCTGATCGTCCCAACCTTGGTAAAAGTTTTGAAACTGACATTCAGAAGATAGATAAGCCGAAATTGGTCGATTCTCACGGCCTCTGTTTTCTTAGGCAGCAGGGTTATTGTTCCAAAATTAAGTTGGAAAAGCTGCAAATGTCCCAAGAACAAATCATGGAACATCGGCATCAGGTCCCCTTTAATAATATTCCAGCACTTCTTATAAAACTCAGCCGGGAAACCATCCGACCCCGGTGCCTTGTTACATTTCATCTTGGAAATGGCCTCGAAAACCTCCTTTCCGAGAAAGGGGCAGTTAAGATATCGTTCTCCACAACAGTAAGTTGAGGTACATCTTGAACCCTAGACTCATCCAGGGACACACAGTTCTCCTCTGGTGGTCCAAACAATCGTTTGTAGTACTCGGTAATATAGAGCTTCAGGTTATCCTGATCGATAATTGTACCCTCATCTTGTTCTAGCTGGAAGATTCTCTTCTTCTGATGTTTGCCATTAGCTATCATGTGGAAGAATTGAGTGTTCGCGTCCCCCTGGACCACTTTTCGCACCTTGGCACGCAGTGCCCACTTTAATTCTTCTTCACAAAGTAACTCTTTCAACCTCATCTCAGCCTCATGCTTGATATGAAGCTCGGTGGCTAACAAAACCGTAATTTTTGCTTTTATATCTAAGGTCTGAATAAGGGTAAGGAGCCGTTCCTTCTCCACCTTATACACTCCACTTAGATGTTTAGCCCACCCACGTAGGAAACTTCTGAGATGCCTAATCTTATTCTGCCAGTGCTCAAGCGCATTCCTACCGCATGCATCCTTAGCCCATTCTCTGGCTACAAGATCCAGGAAGCCTTCTCTTTCAAACCACGCAAGCTCAAAAGATAACAAATTCTTGTTGCCCGAGTAGGTAGCCCCACCAGAGTCAAGCAACAGAGGCGTGTGATCAGAAATCCCGCGAGAGAGAGCCTGAACAGTTACAAAGGGAAACTTCTGTTCCCAATCGACACTAGCCAGAACCCGATCCAACTTCTCAAAAGTTGGATTTGGCAACGCGTTAGCCCATGTGAACTTCCTACCTGAAAGCTCAATCTCTCTCAAATCTAAGCTTTCAATAATAGTGTTAAACATGAATGACCATCTCCCGTCGAAATTGTCATTATTCTTTTCATCACGTCTTCTAATAATGTTAAAGTCTCCCCCAACCAGAATTGGAAGTTGCTCAGACCCGCAGACTCTAACGAGATCGGCCAAAAAATCGGGTTTGAGTTCTGCCTGCGTGGCACCATACACCGCCACCAAAGCCTAGTCGAAACCATCAGCTTTGGACCGCACCCTAAACTTAACAGCAAAATCTCCCATGATCACACTTCGAACTTCGAGAGACTCACATCTAACACCAAGTAAGATTCCACCCAACCTCCCTCTCGGTGGAAGACAATGCCAGTCAAACTCAATACCCCCCGATAACGTATTGAGAAATTGTGGTGAGAAATTTGCTCTGCCCGTTTCCGACAATGCAATAAAGTCCAATCTATGCTCGATGGACGCTTCTGCAAGGAACCTCCTTTTAGCCAAGTCCTTAAGACCTCTGCTATTCCAAAAGATTCCTCTCATATCTCATCATGGAATTTTTTGGCCGTGCGGATCCTAGCACTCCTACGGACCGCGGACATCGGGTAAATCTTGCGCTTCCACTTGCGCTTAGGGCTGGTCCTCGTGCCCACCCGGTCCACACTTCCCGTACCTGGGGATCTAACTACCTCCATGCCGACATTCTTGTCCTCCCCCTCCGGCTCCTGGAGGGGCGGTGCGAGATCATCACAAAATTTATCGAGCATTCGAACTCCCAAAGCATCAATCTCAGAATCGTTCATGGGTTTGACCGCGGCTAAGTTACGAATCATTTCTAAAGCCCTCTCGGCTTCAAGATCAAGCAAATCATTTACGGAATAGACACTTCACCCTCATTAGTACCAAGTGAAATTCCTAATTGGTTTGCCTTATCAACAATCTCATCATTCGAAAAATGCAAGATAGTATTGGAAGTATTCACGGACATACCAGTAGTGACCTGAACATCACGAAGCTTTGCCGCCCTCACGGCACAGCGCTGCTGCATGTCGTCCACCTCCGGACGGCCCTGAAGCCGACAAGTCAGCCGTCGGCCCTCAGACGCCTGGTCCGGAATACCACCGAACTAAATAACCTCCTCCGACGAGAATTTATCCGGGGAGCGACCGCCTGTCACTCCCCGAACGTTCACCCGGTCCCCATGACCGGGTGAGGTCGCTGAGACAGCTGATGGGGAAGAAAGGGCCACCTGCCTCCGCCCCCCATCCACTCCAGACCGCATGCCAGGAGTGCACATCGGTGGCGCAAGCGGAGTGATCCCCCTGGGCGCCGAAGGTGAAGAAGGCTTCGAGGCCACCTGCCCCAAGCCCTCTCCAGACACCTGTCCTGCCGCCTGCAGTGCTGTCCCAGCACAAGGCGAAGAGGGTGCCGAGGCCACCTGCCCCGGCCCCCCTTCCGAAGGCCCCTCCTCTCTCCCGGTAGCCCAACCGGAACAAGAGGAGAAGAGGACGCCGAAGTTATTTGTTACTTTTTGTACAAAGCTTCTCGAATGTTATTTGTTACTTGATTCAGAAAAATTGAATGAGTTGTGGACTGGTTGTTACTTGTTGAGTATTACGTTTAGTTAGGAAATACGAGATAGACTAGGATATGTTTCGGCTTGTCTTGTACTCCAAGTAGACCATGTACTCCTATATATATGCCCACGAGGCTCAAGCAATATAACAGACTATTCCACCAATCCTTTCTCTCCCTTCTAACATGGTATCTATCGCAAGTCAATCCTAAACCCTAGCCGCCGCCGCTTCTGCACCCGCGCGCCGCCCCCGGAGCAGTCGGCCTCCATGACCGCCGCCAGGGGCCGCGCCGCCCGTACCTAGGGTTCGTCCGTCGACCGTGTTGGCCGGCTGCCCTAGAGAGTCTTTTTTCCCGATCCTTTGATCCGGGTTTTCTCTCTCGCCGGTCGCTTTGATCGGCGTCTCCTTTTTGGTTTTCCGGTCTATGTGATCCGGTTTGCGTCGCCCACCGCCGCCGTCGACCCCGTGCGCCTCTACTCCAACACCGGCGCGATCGGTCGGCTTCTTCAACGACCCGATGGCCTCGCGCGTCCTCCGCGTGTCTGCTCGTCGCCGCTTCGACCCGCGGCCTCGCGCGTCGTCCGTAGCGTCGGCCGCCGTCACCCGACCCGGCGGCCTCGCATCATGCGGGGCCCTTCGCCGCCGCCATTCGCGCGCCGGCCCGCCCGTCGATCTACCCCGACCGTCACCGCCCTGCTCCGAGCGGGACTCCTGCATCACCCCGATCCGGCGGCCTCGCATCATGCAGCGGCCAATCATAGCCGCCCTGCTGGCCGCCGCTGCCGGCTACATCTCGGACACCGTCGCCACCGCGCCTCCACCGAGCGGCGTCCCCGACCTCGCGCGCGATCGGCTTGATCACCCGCTCGCCGCTGCGATCCGCCTCATCTACGCCGCATGATCGACCTGGCCTGTCGGTTATGCGTGCCTTCGCAGGTCCCGTGAAGATCGTCCCCGAGTTCCGCGCACCTCTCCACTGATTGAGCATCGGGCTGCCGCTGCGCCGCTCCGTCAGGCCGCAGCGCCGCCGCCCCGTGGTTCTTCTCCCGGCTGCACCGACCCGCGTCACTGCTGCGTTGCCCCTTCGGGACGTAGTGCCGCGGCCCGCGGTCCCCGCCGCCCGAGGGCGTCCGCTCTAAACCGTCCGTGGCTGCATCGACCCTCGCGCCGCCGTTCGTCGCCCGTCGAACCGTAGCGGCGTTACCGCGGTCAACGCTGCCGCCCGTCGAGGCGTCCCAGCGGTTGCACCGACTCATGAACCGCCGTTCGTTGCCCCGCCAGACGCAGCGTCGCGGCTCGCGGTCCCCGTCGCCGCCCGAGGTCTTCCCGTCGTCGCCCCGACCCGCCTGCCGCCGCTGCATCGCCCCTTTGGGCCGTAGCGCCGCGGCCCACGGTCCACTCATCCGTCACCACGCGTCGACCTCCTGTGGTATGTGTCGCGCCGTCTCCCTTGGCGCGGGAACACCACCCTCTGCAGCGGTCTTCGTCACGCTGTCAGGGTTCTTCGCCTACTTCGAGCACCGCCGCCGCACTCCTAACCTAGCCGCCGCCGTCAGGCTGCCGCCGCCGCTCTTCTTTGGCCGCCGCCGCCGCCCATCCACCCCCTTCGTCTTCATCCAAGCGCCAGCCCGTCGCCAGCATCGCCGTCATCTACCCCGACCACTTCATCTACTCCGACCACCATTGGTGACATCGGCCCCGCGTCGATGGACGCTGCAATCGTCGTCGAGTTCTTCTCTACTGGCCCCTCCGACTTCTTCGACATGGCGTACAGCTCGTGCAGGTCCCTCATCTACGCATGCCCGGTGCTGGCAACACCGATGCATGCCTTCGTCCACGACGTGTCCCCGGGCCTAGCAAGCCTGGTGCGGCACTTCATCAACTTCGTCTTCGTCCGTCTACGCATGCCCAGTGCTGGCAACATCAATGCGTGCCTTCGTCCACGATGTGTCCCCGGGCTTGGCAAACCCGCCGCGACGCGTCGTCAACAACATCTTCTTCCCGGCGCACCACTACTTCGACACCACTGCACCCATGACTAACTCGGCGCCACCTTGCGCCTGCGGCTCCACGGCGACTTCCTCGACACCGGCCACCCCGACTCGACATAGACCACAGCATTCGTCGCACGACTACCTCGACCACGGCTCCACCACCACATGCTCTCGGCTACCTCGACAAACGGCATAAAGGGCTACCGCCTTGCTTGAGCAACCTCGTCGGTTTCTACTCCAGCCACGACTTCCGCAATGCGTCGACCGTTACGACTGTGGGAGTGTCCGTCGGCTTGCCTTCAGATTCTTCTCCAGTCTCACCGTCTGTGTCCTTACCGTTGTGAATGCGGGGGGATGTTGAGTATTACGTTTAGTTAGGAAATACAAGATAGACTAGGATATGTTCCGGCTTGTCTTGTACTCCAACACTAGTAGAAAACCACCCATTAGTCCCGGTTCGTAAGGGCCTTTAGTCCCGGTTCATGAACCGGGACTAATGGGTCGTTACTAATACCTCCACCCACTAGTCCCGGTTCAAACACGAACCGGCACCAATGTGCCTCCACGTGGCCCTGTGCGCCGAGCCCAGTCAGGGGGCCTTTGGTCCCGGTTGGTGGCTCCAACCGGGACCAAAAGGCATCCACGCGTCTGCATTCCAGTGGCTGGGGGTTTTGTTTTTTTAAAGGAGGGGGTTGGGGGTTTTGGGGGGTTAATTTAGGTGTTTCGTGTATTGTGTTAGCTAGCTAATTAATAGAGAGAAATGTCCTCTCTTATGTCCGTGCTTGGTCGACGCTACGTAGTATATATACATAAGTGATCGAGAGAACCATTCAAGATGAAGTTAAGTCATACATACCGAGAGAAGATCGATCGACCTCTCCTTCTCCGAGAGATTGGTCGAACAACAAGTTTTTTAATGGCTACATACATGTATAAGATCTCTTAATTACAAACCCCTAGCATTTGAAATCAAGTTCCACATGGTATTCTCCGGCTTTACTGATGACGTGTTCAAGAAAGAATCCCGCCAATTCCTCTTGAATTGCTTTCATGCGATCTGGTTCTAGGAGTTCATCACGCATCTGCCACGTCTAATTTGAAGAAGGGGGTTAATTAATACATATATATGAATGAAACTCAACAGAAATGATGGTGTAATAAAATGAAATTGTGAATATTATTGCTTACGCACTTCATATTGTCTTCTAGAGTAGCCCCGCTTGTTTTTCAAAGTCGCGTTGTGGATGAACTCGCACACGTAGTATCCACGAAAATCATTCCTTCCTCCTGCCACAAGCACTTTACGAGAAATAGAGGTCAATCAAACTGATAATGAAGCATTATAAATGGCATTGATGAAAGTATAGCTATAGAATCAACGGGAGATGCACGCAACTAGCTAGCTAGTAGTACTTACTTTCGGGTATGTATATCGCAGCTCCTTCGGCAGTCCCGGAGCTTGTGAGGTGAACTGTTTCCAAACCCTGCAAGACAAAGAAAATAATTATTATTACTTGAGATATCAGGAAATGAACAAAAAGTTGCCGATATGGTGCGATAATGATCGATTGAACTTACTTGCTGAGCATTTCAGTGATGTCCGCATAGTTTTCGGGATCTTTCCGTCTCGAGTCTAAGACGGTTACTAGTCCACGCTCAAGCTTAATCTCCAGAAGAATATAGTGGTACATGCGCACGCATGCATAACTCATCAATTACATTACTATAACCTCGCTCGAGTAATAAGGGAAACCGAATATGCACACGACAGTAACACTCATGGGCCATTGTAAGGAAAGAGTATGGTATCTTTGTTTTGATTTTTGATCAACGATTGTAGCAAGTTGTCCTCGGCCTCTTCGACGTGCTTTTTAACCAGAAATACATCTATGATATTTGTGTTAATGAACCCAATATCATAGATTTCATTTTTTTGCACTCGACGATCTTCAATCTGCATAATATATTGAGGATAATTAATTATAAATACATGCAATGAAAGAGCCGAGCTATATATAGAGACTTAATGACGAAATAGCACTTACAGCAGTAGCAAAGACCATTAATTTATCGAGGGCCTTTTGATTGAAGAACTCAAGAACTCCTCAAATGGAACACACAATGATCATTTGAAACGAGGTCGTGCTCCTCTTTAATGTTCAGATACAAACTATTCTTCCCCTCAAACTCTCTGCAGGTTTTCATGTACCAACTATGGAATCTTCGCATCATTGTTGTCAGAGATTTTTCATCTTTGACGAGAGGCTTCCCGTACTCGTATCTGAATTCGTCCACCTCCATGAAATCAGGAAGTGCATCGTCAGGCAGGTAATCTTCAAGATTGCCATAACCAGCCACCGTCCCCGGAGGATTAGACACATTGAGCGGGGGGGCACGATTGCTGTGCTTGTTCATCGAGCTGGGCAATTTTTTCCCCTTTGCTCGTTGTTCTTTTAACCTTTTATCACTGACAGTAGTTCCCGACCGCTTGGCTTGGAGATATGTCTGTTCAGTAATGCGCTCATAGTTGGTTCTCGGCGGAGACTTTGGTGGTTTCCTCAGGGCATCGAGAGTGCGCTTTGCTTTCACCGGATCTACCTTCTCCTCCAGAGGTGGATGTCTCTTTGCTTTCGCCCCTTCAAAGAACTCCTTCACGTGGGCCTGCACAATCGTATTGTTTTCCTCCTTGGTCCTCTCATACGGTAACTTCTCTAGAGGCTTTAGAGGTGGATCGTATCTGAATTGCCTCTCTCCTGTTCTTGTGCTGCTAGACGCCGGAGCAGACGGGGCGGCTGCGGCGTCTGTCTTCTTTCGTGCTTGCTTACGAGGCAGAGGAGAAGGACTACGATGCGCCAGAGTAGCCGGGGAGGCGGCAGGTCTCTTCCACCCTTGCTGGCGAGGCGGAGAAGGAGGAGGCGGACTGCCGCCACGCGTGCCCTGATCGTCACTCGCCGGAGGAGGAGGCGGTGGAGGAGGCGGAGTGCCGCCATGCGTGCCCTGATCGTCACTCGCCGGAGGAGGAGGCGGTGGAGGAGGCAAAGTGCCCTGACTCACCGGAGGAGGAGGAGGAGGCGGGGGCGTCCAGTTGAGAAGGTTGATGAGCTCCTTCCGCCATAGGCATGGAGTCTTCAGAGTAGAACCCAGCCTAGTCTCCCCTTCACCGGTAGGGTGCTCAAGCACGAGGTCCTCAAATCCCTCCATTATTTCATCCACCATCACCTTAGCAAATCCTTCTGGAATCGGCTGGCAGTGATAAGTTGTGCCGGGTCCACTAGGATAAACTTGGACAACAGCCGCCTTGACCTTCAAATTCATCCATCGCGCCATAATGTGGCAATTTTGAGACTCGTGATACCATCCACGGATAGCTGGCAGAGCCGTCAAGACATGCTCCGCTGAAGCAGCTCGGTGGAAGCCACGCTGCTTCTCCGCTGAGATGGCGGGGTAACCGGGAAGCTTCGCAGTCGTTTGTTGCGATCTCCTGCTTCTCGTACCTCTTCTCGTTCCTCTAGCCCCATTACCCTTTCATGCAGCGCCTGCATTTGGTCCTGCTCTAGTTTCTTCCTCCTCTCGTGGGTTTTGTAACCCCCTGCGTCCGGAAAACCAACCTTCCACGGAATGGAGCCTGGCGTGCCTCGTGTCCGTCCAGGGTGCTCGGGATTCCCAAGGGCCATTGTGAGCTCGTCCTTCTCCCTGTTTGGAAGGAACGTCCCTCGCTGCGCTGCATCGATATAGTGTCGAAGGTTCTTGACTAGTGTTTGCATTTGCTCGTTCGTCCACTGACACTTCCCTATTACAGGGTCCAAGGTTCCGCCAGCCCCGAAGAACCAAGTCCGGCAACGGTCTGGCCAGTGCATTGTCTCTGGTTCGATCCCTTTTTCAAGCAGATCATGCTCAGCCTTGGACCACTTAGGCCGGGCTTTGAGGTAGCCACCTGACCCCATGGGATGGTGAAGCTTCTTCTTCGCAGCATTTTGCTTGTTTGTCGCTGACATCTTCTTACTCTTTTCCGATGTCTTGTGGGCCACAAATGCGGGCCTGTGATCTTTCATCTTCTCATATTTGCCGATGAGTTGGTGTCTTTTTTTTCTCGACAAACTGGTTCAGCTCTTTCCTCCACCTCCTCATTAGGGTTGCCATCTTCTTAAGAGCACAAGACTTGATTAATTGCTCTTTAACTGGCTTCTCCGGATCCTCCTCTAGCGGTAGGGTGAAATTTGCCTTCAGCTCAGTCCAAAGATCTTCTTTCTGCATATCGTTGACATAAGACACCTCAGGGTCTTCATCCTTAGCAGGCTTATACCGTTGCTGGATGCTGATCGGGATCTTGTCCCTAACAAGAACCCCGCACTGAGCAGAAAATGCCTTCCTTGTCCGGATGGGTCCAATCGGTTCGCCGTCGGGCGCGATTTCTATGATCTCAAACTTTTCATCCGAGCTCAACTTTTTCTTCGGGCCTCGTCTCCTTACCGAAGTTGTGCTCGATCCCGAGGGCTAGAAATTATAAGGAAGAAAGACGAGAGTAATTAATATGTGTACATATACCAAAACAATGGATGCATCAATTAACTAGTCAGCACGGGCTTAACTAATATATATATACCTGGCCGGACTCGGTTCGGTGACCGGAGCAGTCAGCACGGTCTCCTTCTTGTACCTCCATTGTGTCACCGGAGCCATCATGAACATAGTCCTCTTCTTGTACCGGCATTAATGGGTCGAAGCCATCATGAACATAGCCCTCTTCTTCATCCAGTCCTTCCTGACAATCGGTCTCGTTGAGAAATGACGCAACTTCATCACTTCCTTGTGCAATTATTTCCCCCAACATCGCTTCTGTTTCTTCGTCTCGGGAGTGCTCCATAGTTTCTGCAAATATTTACAACATGTCAATTATTATTCAAACATGGTACAGATGGATATATATATATATATATATATATTAGTGGCAAACGTAGAACTAGCTAGCTAATCACAATAAGGAATCATGTTAGTGGCCTTGACACTGCTTCTCTAGGGTTTGGGGTCGCCTCGACACAACGCTTCAAGGGTTTGGGGTGGCCTCGACGACACCGCTCTTTTAACTTGATAAATTTGGGTGGCCTCAAGAGAGTTAATTTGTCGGGTAGGGGCGCGGCGGGAGCGGGTAGGAGACCAACATCGTTTTCTCTCTAGGGTTTGGGTGTCCTTGAGAGTTATCGGGGAGGGGGTATCGGTACCACCCCCTAGCTCGTGTTGAAGTTTCTTCTTTCTCCTCTATTCCTTTCTTTCTTCTTCTCCTCTTCTTTTTCTTCTTCTCCCTCGAGAAAGGAAAATAATTAAGGAAAAGGAAGAAAAGAGAAAGAAGGAAGAAGGAAGAAGAAGAAGAAAAAAAGAAGAAAAAAAGAAGAAGAAGAAAGGAATAGAGGAAGAAAAAAATAGATTTTTTCTTCTATTTTTCTTCTTTCTCCTCTATTCCTTTCTTCTTCTCCTCTTCTTTTCTTCTTTTTCCTCTTCTTCCTCTCCTCTTTTCTCCTTTCTTCCTCTTCTTATTTTCCTTTTCCTCTCATTCTTTTAGTATTGCTTGTTTTAAAAAAATGTTCAAATAGAAAATTTCCAAAAAACAAAGGTTTTGCCTTATGCATTGTTCATATGAATATACAAACATTTGCATATTCTACAATAATTAACATCACCAAAAAAATCTATGAACAGAAAAAAACCTAACTTTTCTAAAAATCTATCTTTTGCATATATGAAAACATTAATACACATATGAACAAAAATACATATATGAACAAAAACATGCTCTGAACAATTTTGAACATCTACATACACATAGCCACATACATACACATATACATTATATATATATGAACAAAAAACTAAACTAATAAAAATGAAAAGAAAACATAGCCGCATATATATATAGCCACATACATACACATATACATTGAACAAAAAATAAACTAATAAAATGAAAAAAAACAGAGCAGTGCGGCACGGCGGCTCACAATGTGGCGGCGCGTGGGCGGGCGACGGCGACGGCGGGGCTCGGGCGCGGCGCGCAGGGCGGGCGACAATGACAGGGCAGCTGGCGGCGACGACGGCGGGCGCTGGGCTCGGGAGGGACGACGCTGGCTCGGGAGGCCGGCGATGACGACGGCGCGGCGGCGACGGCGACGGCGACAATGAGGCGGCGGCGGCGTCGGGGCAGCTGGCGGCGACGATGTGCTCGGCGTCGTCGGGGCAATCGTGGCGATGAACTCGCAAAACTGCGGTGCTACTTATATACACGGAGATTGGTCCCGTTGGTGGCTCCAACCGGGACTAATCTGCTTTAGTCGGTTGGTGCCACCAACCGACCAAAGGCCTCTTTTCGGCAGCCCAAAGGGTGGAAGCTGCGGCCTTTGGTACGGTTGGTGCCACCAACCGGACCAATCTGCCCTTTAGTCCTGGTTGGTGCCACCAACCGGGACCAAAGGCCTGTCTTTGCCGCGCCGGGCCAAAGTTTAGTCCCACCTCGCTAGTTGAGAGGGCGCGCGATGGTTTATAAGCCCCACCGCCGCACCCTCTCGAGCTCCTCTCCACTACAGCTTACGGGCCTACTTGCTCTGCTTTGCGGATGGGCCTTACGGGCTCTGCGGGCTGAATCTGGCCTAAAGTAGGATTCAAGTCGTATTCAGCCGTGGGGGCCCGAGAGGGGGGCATTTTTTGTTTTCTTTACTTATTGTTGCTATTTTAATTTTTTCCAGTTTTTTGTTTTGTTTTCTGCATTAATTATTTTCTTTTGTTTTTGCTTTATTTTTAATTCTTTTTGCTTTTAGTTTTAGGAAAATTATAAACTTTCTGTTAGTGCCATTACTTTTTAAATTTGAAAACACTTTTTTTGTTTTCTTTCTTGCTTTATTTATTTCATTTTGTTTCTACTTACAACAAAATACTTGTTGTTGTTTTTTTGTTTTGTTTTGTGCATTATTTATTTTCTTTTGTTTTTTGCTTTATTTTTTAATTCTTTTTGCTTTTAGTTTTAGGAAAATTATAAACTTTCTGTTAGTGCCATTACTTTTCAAATTTGAAAACACTTTTTTTGTTTTTTTGTTTTCTTTCTTGCTTTATTTATTTTATTTTGTTTCTACTTACAACAAAATAGTCATTGTTGCTATTTTTAATTATTACGAGGGCCGAACCATAAGACATTAAAGCATTTCAAATGAACTCTGAAAAAGTTGAAAGTTGGCACGGTATCATAAATTGACCCACACATAGCATGTGCATGTACAAAACAAACAACGGTATCATACTCGTCAGTTACAAAGTTGGCATGGTATCATCATAATAGTTGCGGGAGAAAGTCTTCACTTTTTCTTCGCTTGTGTCGTTTGCTTATTGCGCCGTAACCATGGATAATCTTCATCGTTTATCAGGATGCTGGGGTCAGCCTTGACTTTAATGGGAGGAATTTCATGAAACTTTTCATAATCTTCGACATGTCATCTTGTCCTCCACTCCCACGATGTCCCTTTTCCCGAAAGAACTATGTGGCGCTTTGGCTCATCGTATGATGTATTAAGCTTCCTTATCTTTTCTCTTTCTCGGTCCGGTAGACATGTCCTTCACATAGATAACCTGTGCCACATCATTGGCTAGGACGAACGGTTCGTCGGTGTACCCAAGATATTTCAGATCCTTGTTGTCATTCCGTCTTGTGGGTCTACACATGCACCCGCCTCTGACAGATTGACCCATTTGCACTTAAACAAAGGGACCTTAAAATCATGTCCGTAGTCAAGTTCCCATATGTCCACTATGTAACCATAATATGTGTCCTTTCCCCTATCGGTTGTTGCATCAAAGCGGACACCGCTGTTTTGGTTGGTGCTCTTTTGATCTTGGTCAATCGTGTAAAATGTATTCCCATTTATCTCCTATCCTTTCCAAATCAATACAGTCAAAGATGGTCCCATGGATAACAAGTACAGCTCATCACAAACAGTGTTATCACCTCTGATACGTGCTTGCAACCAACTGCTGAAAGTCCTGATGTGTTCACATGTAATCCAGTCGTCGCCTTTGCTCCGGTGTTTGGGCGCAGATCGTTCTTGTGTTCATCGACATACGGGTCACCAAGGTAGAGTTCAGTAGAAGCTCGTAGTGTGCTCGAGACCAAGAATATCCGTCCTGCATATTATTGAGTCCTTCCAAGCGTGCCTTTTCGGTCAGTCTCCCCTCATACCGCGATTTAGGGAGACCTATCTTCTTAAGGCCAGGAATGAAGTCAACACAAAACCCGATGACATCCTCTGTTTGATGGCCCATGGAGATGCTTCCTTCTGGCCTAGCGCGGTTACGGACATATTTCTTTAGGACTCCCATGAACCTCTCAAAGGGGTACATATTGTGTAGAAATACGGGGCCCAGAATGACAATCTCATCAACTAGATGAACTAGGACATGCATCATGATATTGAAGAAGGATGGTGGGAACACCAGCTCGAAACTGACAAGACATTGCACCACATCACTCCTTAGCCTTGGTATGATTTCTGGATCGATCACCTTCTGAGAGATTGCATTGAGGAATGCACATAGCTTCACAATGGCTAATCGGACGTTTTCGGTAGAAGCCCCTCAATGCAACCGGAAGCGATTGCGTCATAATCACGTGGCGTCATGAGACTTTAGGTTCTGAAAATTTTTCTCTGCCATATTTATTATTCCTTTTATATTCGACGAGAAGCCAGTCGGGACCTTCATACTAAGCAGGCATTCAAAAAAAAATTCCTTCTCTTCTTTGGTAAGAGCATAGCTGGCAGGACCTTCACACTGCTTTTGAGGCATGCCGTCTTTTTCGTGCAAACATTGCAGGTCCTCCCGTGCCTCAGCTGTATCTTTTGTCTTCCCATACACACCCAAGAAGCCTAGAAGGTTCACGCAAAGGTTCTTCGTCACGTGCATCACGTCGATCGAAGAGCGGACCTCTAGGTCTTTCCAGTAGGGTAGGTCCCAAAATATAGATTTCTTCTTCCACATGGGTGCGTGTCCCCAGCGTCACTCGTAACAGCTAGTCCACCGGACCCTTTCCAAAGATTACGTGTAAATCATTGACCATAGCAAGTGCGTGATCACCGATGCGCATGGCGGGCTTCTTCCGGTGATCTGCCTCGCCTTTGAAATGCTTGCCTTTCTTTCGACATTGATGGTTGGTCGGAAGAAATCGACGATGGTCCGGTACACATTCTTCCCGCAGCTTGCCGGTATATACTATCGGTGTCAAGTAAACAGTGCGTGCATGCGTGGTATCCCTTGTTTGTCTGTCACGAAGGTTCTTGAGAGCGGGCCAATCGTTGATGGTCAAGAACAGCAACGCCTTTAGGTTAAATTCCTCCTGTTTCTGCTCATCCCACGTACGTACACCGTTTCCATTCCACAGCTGTAAAAGTTCTTCAACTAATGGCCTTAGGTACACATCAATGTCATTGCCGGGTTGCTTAGGGCCTTGGATGAGAGCTGGCATCATAATGAACTTCCGCTTCATGCACATCCAAGGAGGAAGGTTATACATACATAGAGTCACGGGCAGTGCTGTGATTGCTGCTCTGCTCCCGAAAGGATTAATGCCGTCCGCGCTTAAAGCAAACCATACGTTCCTTGGCTCACTTGCAAACTCATCCCAAGATTTCTCTCGATTTTTCTCCACCGACCCGTCGGTGGTGCTCTCAACTTCCGTCTTTCTTACGGTCCTCACGTGCCATCGCATCAACTTGGCATGCTCTCGCTTCGAGCAGACGTTTCAACCGTGGTATTATAGGAGCATACCACATCACCTTCGCAAGAACCATCTTCTGGGGGCTCGCCGTCAACATCACCGAGGTCATCTCGTCGATCTTATACCGTAATGCACCGCATACCGGCATGCGTTCAGATCCTTATGCGCACCGCGTAGAGGATGCACGATCATTAGGGCATGCATGTATCTTCGCACCTCCAATCCTAGAGGGCATCGACCTTCTTTGCTGCGTATGTACTTGTCGGACAATTTGTTATCCTTTGGAAGCTTCTTCTTCAATATTTTGATAGCTTCTCAAATCCTTTGTCGAGCACAACATTCTCATGCCTTCCATCGCAGCAATTCGATGACGGTACCGAGCTTTGTGTTGCCATCTTCGCAATTGGGGTACAACCCTTTTTGTGGTCCTCTAACATGCGATCAAACTTCAGCTTCTCCTTTTGACTTTCGCATTGCGTCCTTGCATCGACAATGACCGGCGGAGATCATCATCATCGGGCACATCGTCTGGTTCCTCTTGATCTTCAGCAGCTTCGCCCGTTGCAGATCATCGTGCACATCGTCTGGTTCCTCTTGATCTTGATAGCATCACCGTATTCAGGGGCACATAGTTGTCATCGTACTCTTCTTCTTCGCCGTCTTCCATCATAACCCCTATTTCTCCGTGCCTCGTCCAAACATTATAGTGTGGCATGAAACCCTTGTAAAGCAGGTGGGTGTAGAGGATTTTCCGGTCAGAGTAAGATTTCGTATTCCCACATATAGGGCATGGACAACACATAAAACCATTCTGCTTGTTTGCCTCAGCCACTTCGAGAAAATCATGCACGCCCTTAATGTACTTGGAGGTTTGTCTTGAACCGTACATCCATTGCCGGTTCATCTGTGTGCATTATATATAATTAAGTGTCAAAAATCATTACAGAACATCATGAACAGATGATTAAGTGACCAAATTAATAGAAGTTCATCATCACATTAAAACCAAAGTACATACATAGTTCTCATCTAACAACATAAAGCTCTGCAGAGCATCTAAATTAATTAAACCATACACTAAAACTATGTAAAATATTTCAATGCAAAAACAAATGCGATCATAATCGCAACCAATGTAACAACTGATCCAACGGCATAATGATACCAAGCCTCGGTATGAATGGCATATTTTCTAATCTTTCTAATCTTCAAGCGCATTGCATCCATCTTGATCTTGTGATCATCGACGACATCCGCAACATGCAACTCCAATATCATCTTCTTCTCCTCAATTTTTCTATTTTTTTCCTTTAACAAATTGTTTTCTTCTTCAACTAAATTTAACCTCTCGACAATAGGGTCAGTTGGAATTTCCGGTTCAACAACCTCCTAGATAAATAAAATCTATGTCATGTTGGTCGGCATAATTGTCATAAACAATAAATGAACCAATAGATATGAAAAGATAATATATACCACATCCGAATCATAGACAGGACGAGGGCCGACGGGGGCGGATACCAAAACTATCACACTATATAAGATGCAATAATAAAAGTAAGAAAATTATACAAGTATCTATCTAAACATACAAGTAAGAATATTTTTCCTTTCAGAAAGAAGATAAGAACAAGAGGCTCACCACGGTGGTGCCGGCGATGAGATCGGTGCGGGTGATCGAAAATGTTGAAGACGGGGACGGGGCGTGACGGACCCCTAAACCTAGACAAATATTGAGGAAAATTGAGCTTGGCGGTCGAGCTTGGAGAGGAGAAACCTCAAGTAGTGTGGCTCGGGCATTCCATCGAACACCTTGTGTGCATAGGAGGTGAGCTAGAGCACCACCAAGCCCTCTCCCCCTCGGCCAGAAAAAACAGAGCAGTGTGCTCTGCTCTTGCGCGAGGGGGTATATATAGGCACCACCATTGGCCCCGGTTGGTCGCATGAACCGGGACTAAAGGGTTGCCTTTGGTCCCGGTTCGTGCCACCAACCGGGACCAATGGTGGTGGGCAGGCGAGGCCCATTGGTCCCGGTTCGCCCCACCAACCGGGACCAAAAGGTCCAAAGAACCGGGACCAATGGCCCACGTGGCCCGGCCGCCCCGGGGCTCACGAACCGGGTCCAATGCCCCCATTGGTCCCGGTTCTGGATTGAACCGGGACTAATGGGCTGGACCGGCCTGGACCATTGCCCCCTTTTCTACTAGTGCAAGTAGACCATGTACTCCTATATATATGCCCACGAGGCTCAAGCAAAATCCTCTCTCTCCCTTCTAACACTCTTGTTACTCTGAAAATGGGGACGTGGATAAGAAGATCAAGCAGCGGCTTGATTCAGGAAGGCATTGCGCATTTCATCAACGCCAATCTTCAAGACACCTATAAAGCTCGACTTGTTGCGAAAGGTTTTCGACAAGTTCAAGGGGTTGACTACGATGAGACTTTCTCACTCGTAGCGATGCTTAAGTCTGTCCGAATCATGTTAGCTATTGCTGCATTTCATGATTATGAAATTTGGCAAATGGATGCCAAAACTGCATTCTTGAATGGATTTCTAGAAGAAGAGTTGTATATGATGCAGCCAGAAGGTTTTTTTGATCCAAAAGGTGCTAACAAAGTGTGCAAGCTCCAAATGATCCATTTATGGACTGGTGCAAGCATCTCGGAGTTGGAATAAACGTTTTGATAGTGTGATCAAAGCATATGGTTTTATACAGACTTTTGGAGAAGCCTGTATTTACAAGAAAGTGAGTGGGAGCTCTGTAGCATTTCTGATTTTATATGTAGATGACATATTATTAATTGGGAATGATATAGAATTTCTGGATAGCATAAAGGGATACTTGAATAAAAGTTTTTCAATGAAAGACCTCGGTGAAGCTGCTTACATATTGGGCATCAAGATCTATAGAGATATATCAAGACACTTAATAGGACTTTCACAAAGCACATACCTTGACAAAATTTTGAAAAAGTTCAAAATGGATCAGGCAAAGAAAGGTTTCTTGCCTGTGCTACAAGGTGTGAAGTTGAGTCAAACTCAATGCCCGACCACAATGAGAAGATAGAGAAAATGAAAGATGTTCCCTATGCTTCAGCCATAGGCTCTATCATGTATGCAATGTTGTGTACCAGACCTGACGTATTCTTAGCAATAAGCTTGGCAGGAAGGTACCAAAGTAATCCAGGAGTGAATAATTGGACAGCGGTCAAGAACATCCTGAAATACCTGAAAAGGACTAAGGATATGTTTCTCGTATATGGAGGTGACAAAGAGCTAGTAGTAAATGGTTACGTCGATGCAAGCTTTGACACTGATCCGGACGATTCTAAATCGCAAACCGGATACGTGTTTTTATTAAACAGTGGAGCTGTAAGTTGGTGCAGTTCTAACAAAACGTCGTGGTGGGATCTACATGTGAAGCGGAGTACATAGCTGCTTCTGAAGCAGCAAATGAAGGAGTCTGGATGAAGGAGTTCATTTCCGATCTAGGTGTCATACCTAGTGCATCGGGACCAATGAAGATCTTCTGTAACAATACTGGTGCAATTGCCTTGGCAAAGGAATCCAGATTTCACAAGAGGACCAAGCACATCAAGAGACGCTTCAATTCCATTCGGGACCAAGTCCAAGTGGGAGACATAGAGATTTGCAAGATACATACGGATCTGAATGTTGCGTACCCGTTGACTAAGCCTCTCTCACGAGCAAAACATGATCAGCACCAAGACTCCATGGGTGTTAGAATCATTACTATGTAATCTAGATTATTGACTCTAGTGCAAGTGGGAGACTGAAGGAAATATGCCCTAGAGGCAATAATAAAGTTATTATTTATTTCCTCATATCATGATAAATGTTTATTATTCATGCTAGAATTGTATTAACCGGAAACATGATACATGTGTGAATACATAGACAAAACTATAGTCACTAGTATGCCTCTACTTGACTAGCTCATTAATCAAAGATGGTTATGGTTCCTAACCATAGACATGTGTTGTCATTTGATTAGTGGGATCACATCATTAGAAGAATGATGTGATTGACATGACCCATTCCGTTAGCCTAGCACTTGATCGTTTAGTATACTGCTATTGCTTTCTTCATGACTTATACATGTTCCTGTAACTATGAGAATCATGCAACTCCTGTTTACCGAAGGAACACTTTGGGTACTACCAAACGTCACTACGTAACTGGGTGATTATAAAGGAGTACTACAGGTGTCTCCAAAGGTACATGTTGAGTTGGCATATTTCGAGATTAGGTTTTGTCACTCCGATTGTCGGAGAGGTATCTCTGGGCCCTCTCGGTAATGCACATCACTATAAGCCTTGCAAGCAATGTAACCAATGAAGTTAGTTACGGGATGATGCATTAAGTAACGAGTAAAGAGACTTGCCGGTAACGAGATTGAACTAGGTATTGGATATCGACGATCGAATCTCGGGCAAGTAACATACCGATGACAAAGGGAACAACATATGTTGTTATGCGGTTTGACCAATAAAGATTTTCGTAGAATATGTAGGAACCAATATGGGCATCCAGGTCCCGCTATTGGTTATTGACCGAGAATGGTTCTAGTTCATGTCTACATAGTTCTCGAACCCGTAGGGTCCGCACGCTTAATGTTACGATGACAGTTTTATTATGAGTTTATAAGTTTTGATGTACCGAAATTTGTTCGGAATCCCAGATGTGATCACGAACGTGACGAGGAGTCTTGAAATGGTCGAGACATAAAGATTGATATATTGGACGACTATATTCGGACACCGGAAGTGTTCCGGATGATTTCGGAGAAAACCGGAGTGCCGGAGGGGTTACCGGAACCCCCGGGGAAGTATTAGGCCTTAGTGGGCCTGAGGAGAGAGAGAGGGCACTAGCCCAGGAGGTGGCGCGCCCCCACCCATGGGGAGTCCGAATTGGACTAGGGGAGGCGCGGCCCTCTTCCCTCTCCTCTCCCCTCTTTCCTTCCCCTTCCTCCTTCCTAGTTGGACTAGGAAAGGGGTCCTACTCTACTAGGAGGAGGACTCCCCCCTCCTTAAGCGCCCAAGGGCCAGCCGGCCTCCCCCCTTGCTCCTTTATATACGAGGGCGGGGGCACCCCAGAGACACACAAGTTGATCCACGGATCGTTCCGTAGCCGTGTGCGGTGCCCCCCTCCACCATATTCCACCTCGGTCATATCATCGCAGAGTTTAGGCGAAGCCCTGCGCCGGTAGAACATCATCATCGTCACCACGCTGTCGTGCTGACGGAACTCATCTCCAGGAGCTCTGCTGGATCAGAGGCTGGTGATCGTCATCGAGCTGAACGTGTGCTGAACTCGGAGGCTCCGTACGTTCGGTGCTTGGATCGGTTGGATCGTGAAGACGTACGACTACATCAACTGCGTTGTGCTAACGCTTCCGCTTACGGTCTACGAGGGTACGTGGACGAACACTCTCCCCTCTCGTTGCTATACCATCACCATGATCTTGCGTGTGTGTAGGAATTTTTTTGAAATTACTACGTTCCCCAACACGCGACAGCAGCACAGGCCGGAACAAGCCTGACTAGGGGGCAGTACTACCGCCTGCGCGGTACTACCACTCCCCCTTGCGGTACTACCACAAGGCAGGAGGGTCACGACCTGGGAAGGGCGCGGATGAAATAAATTACATCCGTGCCTACTTCCGCTGAAACTGGGGTGATACAAAAACCCGACGCGGTACTACCGCTCGCGAGGCGCGGTACTACCGTGGCGGCGCAGATGTAAAAATTACATCGCGCCTACTACCGTGTTTCTTCTGCGGTACTAGGTCGGACGGCCGCGGTACTCGACTCCTAGGAGCGGTACTATCGTGAGCCCCAGTACTACTACCGCTACTGGACGAGCGGTACTACCGTGGTGGCGCGCGGATGTAAAAAATTACATCCGCCCCTACTACCGCACCGGAGCGACACAAGGCCTGGGTGCCGCGGTACTACCGCTCTAGAGGGGCGGTACTACCGTGACACACAGCGGTACTACTGCTTGTACCTGTGGTACTACCGCAAGTACAGCAGTAGTCGCCAGGTTTCCGTACAACCAAGATAACGAAGGGCAGCTCCAAAGTGCAGGGAAAGGAGGGACAAGTGTACGTGTTGATTCCACCCAAACCTCCGACGCGGACCTCCTCTTAATAGTACGGCTCTCCTATGACTCAACTCCACCAAAGAGAAACGTAAAACAACGCCGACTTCAATAGTCCCCGAGGGGCACCGAATCGTCTTGTGCCTAGTGATGAAGTATCTGAGAGACTCAAGGCACACGATTAGTCCGCAGAAGCATTGTCATCAATCACCAAAACACTTAAGGGATAAATATGCCCTTACACCTGTAATTGCTTTACTTTATCAGTAAGCGGTAGCGATAGTCGTAGAAGCAATAGTTGGCGAGACGACAACGATGCTACAATGGAGATCAAGGTGTCGCGCTGGTGACAATGGTGATCATGACAGTGCTTCCGAGATGGAGATCACAAGCACAAGATGATGATGGCCATATCATATCACTTATATTGATTGCATGTGATGTTTATCTTTTATGCATCTTATCTTGCTTTGATTGACGGTAGCATTATAAGATAATCTCTCACTAAATTTAAAGATAAAAGTGTTCTCACTGAGTATGCACCTTTGCCAAAGTTCATGCCCAGACACCACGTGATGATCGGGTGTGATAAGCTCTACGTCCATCTACAACGGGTGCAAGCCAGTTTTGCACACGCAGAATACTCAGGTTAAACTTGATTAGCCTAGCATATGCAGATATGGCCTCAGAACACTGAGACCGAAAAGTCGAGCGTGAATCATATAGTAGATATGATCAACATAGTGATGTTCACCATTGAAAACTACTCCATTTCACGTGATGATCGGCTATGGTTTAGTTGATTTGGATAACGTGATCACTTAGATGATTAGAGGGATGTCTATCTAAGAGGGTGTTCTTAAGTAATATGATTAATTGAACTTAAATTTATCATGAACTTAGTACCTGATAGTATTTTGCCTGTCTATGTTTGTTGTAGATAGATGGCTCGTGCTGTTGTTCCGTTGAATTTTAGTGCGTTCCTTGAGAAAGCAAAGTTGAAAGATGATGGTAGCAATTGCACGGACTAGGTCCGTAACTTGAGGATTATCCTCATTGCTGCACAGAAGAATTACATCCTGGAAGCACCGCTAGGTGCCAAACCTGCTGCAGGAGCAACACCAGATGTTATGAACGTCTGGCAGAGCAAAGCTGATGACTACTCGATAGTTCAGTGTGCCATGCTTTACGGCTTAGAACCGAGACTTCAACGACGTTCTGAACTGAAGGAAATATGCCCTAGAGGCAATAATAAAGTTATTATTTATTTCCTTATTTCATGATAAATGTTTATTATTCATGCTAGAATTGTATTAACCGGAAACATAATACATGTGTGAATACATAGACAAACATAGTGTCACTAGTATGCCTCTACTTGACTAGCTCGTTTATCATAGATGGTTATGTTTCCTAGCCATGGACAAAAGAGTTGTCATTTGATTAACGGGATCACATCATTAGGAGAATGATGTGATTGACTTGACCCATTCCGTTAGCTTAGCACTTGATCGTTTAGTATGTTGCTATTGCTTTCTTCATGACTTATACATGTTCCTGTAACTATGAGATTATGCAACTCCCGTTTACCGGAGGAACACTTTGGGTACTACCAAACGTCACAACGTAACTGGGTGACTATAAAGGAGTACTACAGGTGTCTCCAAAGGTACATGTTGAGTTGGCGTATTTCGGGATTAGGTTTTGTCACTCCGATTGTCGGAGACGTATCTCTGGGCCCTCTCGATAATGCACATCATTATAAGCCTTGCAAGCAATATGACCAATGAGTTGGTTACGGGATGATGCATTACAGAACGAGTAAAGAGAATTGCCGGTGACGAGATTGAACTAGGTATTGGATACCGACGATCGAATCTCGGGCAAGTAACATACCGATGACAAAAGGAACAACGTATGTTGTTATGTGGTTTGACCGATAAAGATCTTCGTAGAATATGTAGGAGCCAATATGGGCATCCAGGTCCCGCTATTGGTTATTGACCGAGAATAGTTCTAGGTCATGTCTACATAGTTCTCGAACCCGTAGGGTCCGCACGCTTAAGGTTTCGATGACAATTATATTATGAGTTTATGAGTTTTGATGTACCAAGGAGTTCGAGTCCCGGATGAGATCGGGGACATGACGAGGAGTCTCGAAATGGTAGAGACGTAAAGATCGATATATTGGACGACTATATTCGGAGTTCGGAAAGGTTCCGAGTGATTCGGGTATTTTTCGGAGTACCGGAGAGTTACGGGAATTCGTATTGGGCCTTAATGGGCCATACGGGAAAGGAGAAAAAGGGCCATAAGGGTGGCCGCACCCCTCCCCATGGACTAGTCCGAATTGGACTAGGGAAGGGGGGCGCCCCCTCCTTCCTTCTCCTTCTCCCTTCCCTTTCCTTCTCTCCTACTCCTACTACATGGAAGGGTTCCTAGTTGGACTAGGAAAGGGGGAATCCTACTCCCGGTGGGAGTAGGACTCCCCTAGGGCGCGCCATAGAGAGGCCGGCCCTCCCCCTCCTCCACTCCTTTATATACGGGGGCAGGGGGCACCCCATAGACACACAAGTTGATCTACGGATCGTTCCTTAGCCGTGTGCGGTGCCCCCTTCCACCATATTCCACCTCGGTCATATCGTCGCATGAAGCTTAGGCGAAGCCTGCGCCGATAGAACATCAAGATCGTCACCACGCCGTCGTCTTGACGGAACTCTCCTCGACACTCAGCTGGATCGGAGTTCGAGGGACGTCATCGAGCTGAACGTGTGCTGAACTCGGAGGCTCCGTACGTTCGGTGCTTGGATCGGTCGGATCGTGAAGACGTACGACTACATCAACCGCGTTGTGATAACGCTTCTGCTTACGGTCTACGAGGGTACGTGGACATACACTCTCCCCTCTCGTTGCTATATCATCACCATGATCTTGCGTGTGCGTAGGAATTTTTTTGAAATTACTACATTCCCCAACAGTGGCATCCGAGCCTAGGTTTTATGCGTTGATGTTATATGCACGAGTAGAACACAAGTGAGTTGTGGACGATATAAGTCATACTGCCTACCAGCATGTCATACTTTGGTTCAGCGGTATTGTTGGATGAAGCGGCCGGACCGACATTACGCGTGACGCTTCGCGAGACTGGTTTTACCGCCGTGCTTTGCACACGGTGACTAGCGGTGTCTGTTTCTCCAACTTTAGTTGAACCGAGTGTGGCTACGCCCGGTGCTTGTGAAGGTTAAAACGGAGTCTATTTGACAAACTATCGTTGTGGTTTTGATGCGTAGGTAAGAATGGTTCTTGCTAAGCCCGTAGCAGCCACGTAAAACTTGCAACAACAAAGTAGAGGACGTCTAACTTGTTTTTGCAGGGCATGTTGTGATGTGATATGGTCAAAACGTGATGAGATATAAGTTGTTGTATGAGATGATCATGTTTTGTTGAAGTTATCGGCGACTGGCAGAAGCTCTATGGTTGTCTCTTTGTTGCATAAGATGCAAGTGTCAAATAATTGCTTTACTTTATCGCTATGCGATAGCAATAGTTGCAAGAGCAATAGTTGGCGAGACGACCATATGACGACACATTGATATAGATCAAGATGATGAAGATCATGGTGCCGTGCCGGTGACGATAAAGATCATGACAGTACTTTATAGATGGAGATCAAAGGCGCAAGATGATCACGGCCATATCATGTCACATATTTTGATTGCATATGATGTTTATCTGTTATACATCTTATTATGTTTTGATTGACGGTAGCATTTTAAGATGATCTCTCACTAATTATCAAGAAGTGTTCTCCCTGAGTATGCACCATTGCGAAAGTTCTTCGTGCTGAGACACCACGTGATGATCGGGTGTGATAGGCTCTACGTTCAAATACAACGGGTGCAAAACAGTTGCACACGCGGAATACTCAGGTTATACTTGACGAGCCTAGCATATACAGATATGGCCTCGGAACACGGAGACCGAAAGGTCAAGCGTGAATCATATAGTAGATATGATCAACATAGCGATGTTCACCATTGAAAACTACTCCATCTCACGTGATGATCGGACATGGTTTAGTTGATTTGGATCACGTGATCACTTAGAGGATTAGAGGGATGTCTGTCTAAGTTGGGAGTTCTTAAGTAATATGATTAATTGAACTTAAATTTATCATGAACTTAGTCCTGGTAGTATTTTACAAATTATGTTGTAGATCAATAGCTTGCGTTGTTGCTTTCATATGTTTATTTTGATATGTTCCTAGAGAAAATTGTGTTGAAAGATGTTAGTAGCAATGATGCGGATTGGATCCGTGACATGAGGTTTATCCTCATTGCTGCACAGAAGAATTATGTCCCTGATGCACCGCTAGGTGATAGACCTATTGCAGGAGCGGATCTGAGGCGTTATGAGCGTTTGGCTAGCTCAATATGATGACTACTTGATAGTTTTGTGCACCATGCTTTATGGCTTAGAATCGGGACTTCAAAGATGTTTTGAACGTCATGGACCATATGAGATGTTCCAGGAATTGAAGTTAATATTTCAAGCAAATACCCAAGTTGAGAGATATGAAGTCTCCAACAAGTTCTATAGCTAAAAGATGGAGGAGAATCGCTCAACTAGTGAGCATGTGCTCAGATTGTCTGGGTACTACAATCGCTTGAATCAAGTGGAAGTTATTCTTCCAGATAAGATAGTGATTGACATAATTCTCTAGTCACCATCACCAAGTTAATAGAACTTTGTGATGAACTATAGTATGCAAGGGATGACGAAAACGATTCCCGAGCTCTTCGTGATGTTGAAATCGACGAAGGTAGAAATCAAGAAAGAGCATCAAGTGTTGATGATTGACAAGACCACTAGTTTCAAGAAAAGGGCAAAGGGAAAGAAAGGGAACTTCAAGTGGAAAGACAAGCAAGTTGTCACTCCCGCGAAGAAGCTCCAAGCTGGACCAAAGCCTGAAACTGAGTTCTTACTTTGCAACGAAAATGGTCCTTTGGCGGAAATGCCCTAAATATTTGGTGGATAAGAAGGATGGCAAAGTGAACAAGGGTATATTTGATATACAGGTTATTGATGTGTGCTTTACTAGTGTTTATAGTAGCCCCAGTATTTAATACTTGTTAGGTTGCTAAGATTAGTAACTCGAAATAGGAGTTCTGAGAATAAGCAGAGACTAGTTGAAGGAAAGTGACGATGAGTGTTGGAAGTAGTTCCAAGATTGATATGATCATCATCGCACACTCCCTATACTTTCGGGATTAGTGTTGAACCTAAATAAATGTTATTTGGTGTTTGCGTTGAGCATGAATATGATTTGATCATGTTTATTGCAATACGGTTATTCATTTAAGTTAGAGAACAATTATTGTTCATTTACATGAATAAAACCTTCTATGGTCATACACACCAATGAAAATGGTTTGTTGGATCTCGATCGTAGTGATACACATATTCATAATATTGAGGCCAAAAGATGCAAAGTTAATAATGATAGTGTAACTTATTTGTGGCACTTGCCGTTTGGGTCATATCGATTGTAAAGCGCATGAAGAAACTCCATAAAGATGGATTTTGGAATCACTTGGTTATGAATCATTTGATGCTTGCGAACCGTGCCTTTTGGGCAAGATGACTAAAACTCCGTTCTTGAACAATGGAGCGAACCACCGACTTATTGGAAATAATACATCTTGATGTATGCGACCAATGAGTATGAAGGCTCGTGGCAAGTATCATTATTTTCGACCTTCACAAGATGATTTGAGCAGATATGGGTATATCTACTTGATGAAACATAAGTCTGAAATAGTTGAAAGATTCAAAGAATTTCAGAGTGAAGTGGAAAATCATCGTAACAAGAAAATAAAGTTTCTGCGATCTGATCACAGAGACAAATATTTGAGTTACGAGTTTGGTCTTCAATTAAAACAATGTGGAATAGTTTCACAACTCACGCCACCTGGAACACCACATCGTTATGGTGTGTCCAAACGTCGTAACCGCACTTTATTTGATATGGTGCAATCTACGATGTCTCTTATCAGTTTACCACTATCATTTTGGGGTTATGCATTAGAGACAGCTGCATTCACGTTTAAAATAGGGCACCATCTAAATCGGTTGAGACGACACCGTATGAACTATGGTTTAGTAGTAAACCTAAGCTGTTGTTTCTTAAAGTTTGGAGTTGCGATGCTTATATGAAAAAGGGTTTTTCAACTTGATAAGCTCGAACCCAAATCGGAGAAGTGCGTCTTCATAGAATACCCAAAGGAAATTGTTTGGTACACCTTCTATCACAGATCCGAAGGCAAATTTGTTGCTGATAATAGATCCTTTCTAGAGAAGGAGTTTCTCTCGAAAGAAGTGAGTGGGAGGAAAGTAGAACTTGATGAGGTAACTGTACCTGTTCCCTTATTTGAAATAGTTCATCACGGAAATCAGTTCCAGTGATTCCTACACCAATTAGTGAGGAAGCTAATGATGATGATCATGAAACTTCAGATCAAGTTACTACAAAACCTCGTAGGTCTTCTAAAGTACAGTCCGCACTAGAGTAGTACAGTAATACTGTTCTGGAAGTCATGTTACTAGACCATGATGAACCTACGAACTATGAGGAAGCGATGATGAGCCCAGATTCATGAAATGGCTCGAGGCCATAAAATCTGAGATATAATCCATGTATGAGAACAAAGTATGGACTTTGGTGACTTGCTCGATGATCGGCAAGCCATGTTAAATAAATGGATCTTCAAGAGGAAGACGGACACCGATAGTAGTGTTACTATCCACTAAGCTCGACTTGTTGCAAAAGGTTTTCAACAAAGTTCAAAGGTGTTGAATACGATGAGATTTTCTCACTCGTATTGATGCTTAAGTCTGTCTGAATCATGTTAGCAATTGCCACATTTTATGAAATCTGGCAAATGGATGTCAAAACCGCATTCCTTAATGGATTTATTAAAGAAGAGTTGTATATGATGCAACTAGAAAGTTTTGTCAATCCTAAAGGTGCTAACAAAATGTGCAAGCTCCAGCGATCCATCTATGGACTGGTGCAAGCATCTCGGAGTTGGAATATAAGCTTTGATAAGTTGATCAAAGCATATAGTTTTATATGGACTTACGATGAAGCCTGTATTTACAATAAAGTGAGTGGGAGCACTACAGCCTTTCGATTAGTATATGTGAGTGACATATTGTTGATCGAAATGATGTAGAATTTTTCTACAAAGCATAAAGGAGTGTTTTAAAGGAGTTCTTTAAAATAAAAGACCTCGATAAAGCTACTTACATATTGAGCATCAAGATCTATTGAGATAGATCAAGGCGCTTGATAAGATTTTCAATGAGTACATACTTTGGCAAGATTTTGAAATAGTTCAAAATGGAGCAGTCAAAGAAAGGGTTCTTGCCTGTGTTGCAAAGGTATGAAATTGAGTAAGACTCAAATCCCGACCACAAAGCAGAGAAAATAGAAAGAGAATGAAAAGTCATTCCCTATGCCTCACCATAGGTTCTATAAAGTATGCTATGCTATGTACCGGACCTATTGTATACCTTGCTCTGAATTTGGCAAGAGAGTACAATAGTGATCTAGGAGTAGATCATCTTTGGACATTGGTCAAGAATATCCTTAGTAAGGACTAAGGAGATGTTTCTCGATTATGGAGGTGATAAAAGAGTTTGTTGTAAAAGTTACATCGGTGCAAACTTTTACACCGATCCGAATGACTCTAAGTCTCAACCTGGATACATATTGAAAGAGGGAGCAATTAGCTAGAGTAGCTCATGCGAGCATTGTAGACATAGAATATTTGCAAAATACATACGGCTCAATGTGACGGACCGTTGACTAAGCTTCTCTCACGAGCAAAACATGATCACACCTTAGTACTCTTTGGGTGTTAATCACATAGCGATGTGAACTAGATTATTTACTCTAGTAAACCCTTTGGATGTTGGTCACATGATGATGTGAACTATGGGTGTTAATCATATCTGAGATATGAATATTGGTGTTAAATCACATGGCGATGTGAACTAGATTACTGACTCTAGTGCAAGTGGGAGACTAAAGGAAATATGCCCTAGAGGCAATAATAAAGTTATTATTTATTTCCTTATTTCATGATAAATGTTTATTATTCATGCTAGAATTGTATTAACCGGAAACATAATACATGTGTGAATACATAGACAAACATAGTGTCACTAGTATGCCTCTACTTGACTAGCTCGTTTATCATAGATGGTTATGTTTCCTAGCCATGGACAAAAGAGTTGTCATTTGATTAACGGGATCACATCATTAGGAGAATGATGTGATTGACTTGACCCATTCCGTTAGCTTAGCACTTGATCGTTTAGTATGTTGCTATTGCTTTCTTCATGACTTATACATGTTCCTGTAACTATGAGATTATGCAACTCCGTTTACGGAGGAACACTTTGGGTACTACCAAACGTCACAACGTAACTGGGTGACTATAAAGGAGCACTACAGGTGTCTCCAAAGGTACATGTTGAGTTGGCGTATTTCGAGATTAGGTTTTGTCACTCCGATTGTCGGAGAGGCATCTCTGGGCCCTCTCGGTAATGCACATCATTATAAGCCTTGCAAGCAATATGATCAATGAGTTGGTTACGGGATGATGCATTACAGAACGAGTAAAGAGACTTGCCGGTGACGAGATTGAACTAGGTATTGGATACCGACGATCGAATCTCGGGCAAGTAACATACCGATGACAAAGGGAACAACGTATGTTGTTATGCGGTTTGACCGATAAAGATCTTCGTAGAATATGTAGGAGCCAATATGGGCATCCAGGTCCCGCTATTGGTTATTGACCGAGAATAGTTCTAGGTCATGTCTACATAGTTCTCGAACCCGTAGGGTCCGCACGCTTAAGGTTTCGATGACAATTATATTATGAGTTTATGAGTTATGATGTACCGAAGGAGTTCGGAGTCCCGGATGAGATCGGGGACATGACGAGGAGTCTCGAAATGGTCGAGACGTAAAGATCGATATATTGGACGACTATATTCGGAGTTCGTAAAGGTTCCGAGTGATTCGGGTATTTTTTGGAGTACCGGAGAGTTACGGGAATTCGTATTGGGCCTTAATGGGCCATACGGGAAAGGAGAAAAAGGGCCATAAGGGTGGCCGCACCCCTCCCCATGGACTAGTCCGAATTGGACTAGGGAGGGGGGGCGCCCCTTCCTTCCTTCTCCTTCTCCCTTCCCTTTCCTTCTTTCCTACTCCTACTACATGGAAGGGTTCCTAGTTGGACTAGGAAAGGGGGAATCCTACTCCCGGTGGGAGTAGGACTCCCCTAGGGCGCGCCATAGAGAGGCCGACCCTCCCCCTCCTCCACTCCTTTATATACGGGGGCAGGGGGCACCCCATAGACACACAAGTTGATCTACGAATCGTTCCTTAGCCGTGTGCGGTGCCCCCTTCCACCATATTAAACCTCGGTCATATCGTCGCGAAGCTTAGGCGAAGCCTGCGCGATAGAACATCAAGATCGTCCTGCCACGCCGTCGTCTTGACGAACACTCCTCGACACTCAGCTGGATCGGAGTTCGAGGGGCGTCATCGAGCTGAGCGTGTGCTGAACTCGGAGGCTCCATACGTTCGGTGCTTGGATCGGTCGGATCGTGAAGACGTACGACTACATCAACCGCGTTGTGATAACGCTTCCGCTTACGGTCTACGAGGGTACGTGGACATACACTCTCCCCTCTCGTTGCTATATCATCACCATGATCTTGCGTGTGCGTAGGAATTTTTTTGAAATTACTACGTTCCCCAACATGAACGTCATGGAGCATATGAGATGTTCCATGAGTTGAAGTTAATATTTCAAGCAAATGCCCGGATTGAGAGATATGAAGTCTCCAATAAGTTCTACAGCTGCAAGATGGAGGAGAATAGTTCTGTCAGTGAGCATATACTTAGAATGTCTGGGTATAATAATCACTTGATTCAACTAGGAGTCAATCTTCCGGATGATAGCGTCATTGACAGAATTCTTCAATCACTGCCACCAAGCTACAAGAGCTTCGTGATGAACTATAATATGCAAGGGATGGATTAGACAATTCCCGAGCTCTTCGCTATGCTAAAGGCTGCGGAGGTAGAAATCAAGAAGGAGCATGAAGTGTTGATGGTCAATAAGGCCACCAGTTTCAAGAAGAAGGGCAAAGGGAAAAAGAAGGGGAACTTCAAAAGAACAACAAACAAGTTGCTGCTCAAGAGAAGAAACCCAAGTCTGGACCTAAGCCTGAGACTGAGTGCTTCTACTTCAAGGAGACTGGTCACTGGAAGCGGAACTGCCCCAAGTATTTGGCGGATAAGAAGGATGGCAAGGTGAACAAAGGTATATGTGATATAGATGTTATTGATGTGTACCATACCCGAGCTTGCAGTAGCACCTGGGTATTTGATACTAGTTCTGTTGCTAATATTTGCAACTCGAAACAGGGACCATGGATTAAGCGGACACTGGCTAAGGATAAGGTGACGATGTGCGTGGGAAATGGTTCCAAAGTCGATGTGATCGCCGTCGGCACGCTACCTCTACATCTACCTTGGGGATTAGTTTTAGACCTAAATAATTGTTATTTGGTGCCATCGTTGAGCATGAACATTATATCTGGATCTTGTTTGATGCGAGACGGTTATTCATTTAAATCTGAGAATAATGGTTGTTCTATTTATATGAGTAATATCTTTTATGGTCATGCACCCTTAAAGAGTGGTCTATTTTTGATGAATCTCGATAGTAGTGATACACATATTCATAATGTTGAAGCCAAAAAATGCAGAGTTGATAATGATAGTGCAACTTATTTGTGGCACCGCCATTTAGGTCATATTGGTGTAAAACGCATGAAGAAACTCCATACTGATGGACTTTTGGAATCACTTGATTATGAATCACTTGGTACTTGCGAACCATGCCTCATGGGCAAGATGACTAAAACGCCGTTCTCCGAAACTATGGAGCGAGCGACTGATTTGTTGGAAATCATACATACTGATGTATGTGGTCCAATGAATGTTGAGGCTCGCGGTGGATACCGTTATTTTCTCACCTTCACAGTTGATTTGAGCAGATATGGGTATATCTACTTGATGAAACATAAATATGAAACATTTGGAAAGTTCAAAGAATTTCAGAGTGAAGTTGAAAATCATCCTAACAAGAAAATAAAGTTTCTACGATCTGATCGTGGAGGAGAATATTTGAGTTACGAGTTTGGTTTAAATTTGAAGCAATGCGGAATAGTTTCGCAACTCATGCCACCCAGAACACCACAGCGTAATGGTGTGTCCGAACATCGTAATCGTACTTTACTAGATATGGTGCGATCTATGATGTCTCTTACTGATTTACCGCTATCGTTTTGGGGTTATGCATTAGAGACGGCCACATTCACGTTAAATAGGGCACCATCAAAATCCATTGAGACGACGCCTTATGAACTGTGGTTTGGCAAGAAACCAAAGTTATCGTTTCCTAAAGTTTGGGGCTTAAATGCTTACGTGAAAAAGCTTCAACCTGATAAGCTCGAACCCAAATCGGAGAAATGTGTCTTCATAGGATACCCAAAGGAAACTGTTGGTACAACTTCTATCACAGATCCGAAGGCAAGACATTTGTTGCCAAGAATGGATCCTTTCTAGAGAAGGAGTTTCTCTCGAAAGAAGTGAGTGGGAGGAAAGTAGAACTTGATGAGCTAACTGTACCTGCTCCTTTATTGGAAAATAGTTCATCACAGAAACCGGTTCCTGTGACAACTACATCAATAAGTGAGGAAGCTAATGATGTTGATCATGAAACTTCAGATCAAGTTACTACAGAACCTCGTAGGTCAACCAGAGTAAGATCCACACCAGAGTGGTACGGTAATCCTATTCTGGAGGTCATGTTACTTGACCATGGCGAACCTACGAACTATGAGGAAGCGATGATGATCCCAGATTCCGCAAAATGGCTTGAGGCCATGAAATCTGAGATGGGATCCATGTATGAGAACAAAGTGTGGACTTTGGTTGACTTGCCCGATGATCGGCAAGCCATCGAGAATAAATGGATCTTCAAGAAGAAGACTGACGCTGATGGTAATGTTACTGTCTACAAAGCTCGACTTATTGCGAAAGGTTTTCGACAAGTTCAAGGGGTTGACTACGATGAGACTTTCTCACCCGTAGCGATGCTTAAGTCTGTCCGAATCATGTTAGAAATTGCCGCATTTTATATGAAATTTGGCAAATGGATGTCAAAACTGCATTCCTGAATGGATTTCTAGAAGAAGAGTTGTATATGATGGAACCAGAAGGTTTTGTCGATCCAAATTATACTAACAAAGTGTGCAAGCTCCAGCGATCCATTTATGGACTAGTGCAAGCCTCTCGGAGTTGAAATAAATGCTTTGATAGTGTGATCAAAGCATATGGTTTTATACAGAATTTTGGAGAAGCATGTATTTACAAGAAAGTGAGTGAGAGCTCTGTAGCATTTCTAATATTATATGTGGGCGACATATTATTGATTGGAAATGGTATAGAATTTATGGATGGCATAAAAGGATACTTGAATAAAAGTTTTTCATTGAAAGACCTCGGTGAAGCTGCTTATATATTGGGCATCAAGATCTATAGAGATAGATCAAGACGCTTAATTGGACTTTCACAAAGTACATACCTTGATAAAGTTTTGAAAAGGTTCAAAATGGATCAAGCAAAGAAAGGGTTCTTGCCTGTAATACAAGGTGTGAAATTGAGTCAAACTCAATGCCCGACCACTGCAGAAGATAGAGAGAAAATGAAAGAAGTTCCCTATGCTTCAGCCATAGGCTCTATCATGTATGCAATGCTGTGTACCAGACCTAATGTGTGCCTTACTATTAGGTTAGCAGGGAGGTACCAAAGTAATCCAGGAGTGGATCACTGGACAACGGTTAAGAACATCCTGAAATACCTGAAAAGGACTAAGGATGTGTTTCTCGTTTATGGAGGTGACAAAGAGCTAGTCGTTAATGGTTATGTCGATGCAAGCTTTGACACTGATCCGGACGATTCTAAATCGCAAACCGGGTACGGGTTTATATTGAACGATGGAGCTGTCAGTTGGTGCAGTTCCAAACAAAGCGTCGTAGCGGAGTCTACATGTGAAGCGGAGTACATAGCTGCTTCGGAAGCAGCAAATGAAGGAGTCTGGATGAAGGAGTTCATATCCGATCTAGGTGTCATACCTAGTGCATCGGGTCCAATGAAAATCTTTTGTAACAATACTGGTGCAATTGCCTTGGCAAAGGAATCCAGATTTCACAAGAGAACCAAGCACATCAAGAGACGTTTCAATTCCATCCGGGACCAAGTCCAGGTGGGAAACATAGAGATTTGCAAGATACATACGGATCTGAATGTTGCAGACCCGTTGACTAAGCCTCTTCCATGAGCAAAACATGATCAGTACCAAGACTCCATGGGTGTTAGAATCATTACTGTGTAATCTAGATTATTGACTCTAGTGCAAGTGGGAGACTGAAGGAAATATGCCCTAGAGGCAATAATAAAGTTATTATTTATTTCCTCATATCATGATAAATGTTTATTATTCATGCTAGAATTGTATTACCCGGAAACATAATACATGTGTGAATACATAGACAAACATAGTGTCACTAGTATGCCTCTACTTGACTAGCTCGTCAATCAAAGATGGTTAAGTTTCCTAACCATAGACATGAGTTGTCATTTGATTAACGGGATCACATCATTAGGAGAATGATGTGATTGACATGACCCATTCCTTTAGCTTAGCACTTGATCGTTTAGTATGTTGCTATTGCTTTCTTCATGATTTATACATGTTCCTACGACTATGAGATTATGTAACTCCCGCTTACTGGAGGAACACTTTGTGTGCTACCAAACGTCACAACGTAACTGGGTGATTATAAAGGTGCTCTACAGGTGTCTCCCAAGGTACTTGTTGATTTGACGTATTTCGAGATTAGGATTTGTCACTCCAATTATCAGAGAGGTATCTCTGGGCCCTCTCGGTAATGCACATCACTATAAGCCTTGCAAGCAATGTAGCTAATGAGTTAGTTACGGGATGATGCCTTACGTAACGAGTAAAGAGACTTTCCGGTAACGAGATTGAACTAGGTATTGAGATACCGACGATCGAATCTCGGGCAAGTAACATACTGATGACAAAGGGAACAACATATGTTGTTATGCAGTTTGACCGATAAAGATCTTCGTAGAATATGTAGGAGCCAATATGAGCATCTAGGTTCCGCTACTGGTTATTGACCGGAGACGTGTCTCGGTCATGTCTACATAGTTCTCGAACCCGTAGGGTCCGCACGCTTAAAGTAAGATGACAGCTACATTATGAGTTTATGTGTTTTGATGTACCGAAGGTTGTTCGGAGTCCTGGATGTGATCACGGACATGACGAGGAGTCTCGAAATGGTCGAGACATGAAGATCAATATATTGGACGACTATATTTGGACACCAGAAAGGTTCGGGTGAGATTGGGACAATCTGGGAGCTCCGGAGGTTATCGGAACCCCGGGAGGTATATGGGCCTTATTGGGCCTTCTTGGAAAGGAGGAAAGGAGCAAGGGCCCCCCCAAAGCCCAATCCGAATTGGGAGGGGGCCGCCCCCTTTCCTTCCTCCTCCTTCCTCTTCCTCCTCTCCCTCTCCTAATAGGAAGGGGAGTCCTACTCCCGTGAGAGTTGGACTCCCCCTAGGGCGCTCACCCCCTTGGCGGCCCCTCCTCCACTCCTTTATATACAGGGGAGGGGGCACCCCATAGACACAACAATTGATCATTGATCTCTTAGCCGTGCGCGGTGCCCCCCTCCACCATAGCCCTCCTTGATAATACCGTAGCAGTGCTTAGGCGAAGCGCTGCGACGGTAGAACATCATCATCGTCACCACGCCGTCGTGCTGACAGAACTCTCCCTCGACACTCGGCTGGATCGGAGTACGAGGGACATCATCGAGCTAAATGTGTGCAAGAACTCGGAGGTGCTGTAGTTTCGGTGCTTGATCGGTCGGGCCGTGAAGACGTACGACTACATCAACCGCGTTGTGCTAACGCTTCCGCTTTCGGTCTCACAGTGCGTGGACACACTCTCCCTCTCGTTGCTATGCATCACCATGATCTTGCGTGTGCGTAGGAAAATTTTGAAATTACTACGTTCCCCAACACATATTTCCCTCCCCTTTGAGGTGCCACACACCCATCCGCTCACAGCTCGTCGTCCCTAGCTATTGCCCGGTAGCAGATAGACACCTACATTATGCTCACTCGGAAGCACCGGCCGTAGCTCTTAGAGGATATTCGAGCACGGGGCCCCGCCCGGTTTGCAGTCGGCCTACCTCCGGACTCTCGGAAGCATGAGGAGGAGGTGGAGGAGCAGGCGCGAGCCGCGACAATGGAGGAGGAGAAGGAGCAGGCGCTGGCCGCGATGATGGAGGAGGAAAAGGCGCCGGACGCGGCGATGGAGGAGGAGGGCGAGGCGGAGCCGACACTTCCAATTGCTCGAGCCAGATTCGACATGGCCGGTGCGCTCGCCCGGTTTGAGGTTGCCAAAGTAGAGGAGGCGGCGGAGCAACAGGCGATCCTGGACTTCATCCACTTGGAGGCGGAGGTGGAGGCCAACCGCCGCTACATCCGCAACTGACGGACAAAGGTGGACGCGATCTTCGCGGAACATGGAGTCCACCGTGGAGGCGGCCATCCGCCAGGTGCCTGGTCCATCCGACACTACCGGCACGGACGTCGTTTACATCTCCGAAGACGAGTAGGCTATGTTTATCTACTTAGCATGTATTTGCGTACCTTTGTGTGTTGCGTGATCTAGTATGGATTCGAGGAGTGAAGTTTGAGGTATGTGATTGCCAAATTCAAAAATGTGTGCTGACTGGACACGGATGTTTGGGGAGTGAATTTTGCTAGGGCCAGTATGCTCTTAGAGCCGGTCAAAAGGCGCAATTTGTGGATATCCAATGAAGTGAGGTGGCCTTTTGCCCCGAGCCACGATTCAGACGTGAGAGCTTCCCGGTGACGCTGCACTCCGGCCATCCGGCGGCAGCCGCCAGCGGGCATGGAGGTCCACTTTCTGGCCACCGCGATCTTTGGGCAGTGTGGGTCCGTCCCTCGCAACTCATAAGGCGTGGACCAAGAAAAGCAGTGGGATCGCGCCGCGGCGCGGTCCGGGAAGACGAGACGAGATGAAACCCTAGGCGCCGCGGCGGGATGCATCTGTGTTGGCTCCGAGGCGCGTCGTCGGAGAGAAAATATAGAGGCTGCAAAATCTCGCGACTCCAATTACCCCACGGCGAATCGTGTTCGTGTACAAGTAAGATTCCGGTTGAGGTGAGTGCATGATTACTCCGACTCCAATTCCAATTCGTGTTCCGCTGGCCCTGCTGCGGCGGTTTTGCGGCCAGGCCATGGCGACTCGATCTCTGTCGAGGCCGGCCGGAGCTAGCAGGCTGAGACACCTACACGTACGTACGCTCTCTCGTTTAATTCGCTGTCTGTCAGCATGCGTGTGTTGGATGAAATATTTCTTCATCAAAATTGCAGTCTCAGCAGGCGAATGCTGCAGCAGCTACTGCTGGCCATCGCTATGGCCTTTTTTGCAGGTACCTCAAACCGCATGCCATGGCAATGGCCGGATTGTCTACAGCCGGTGTTGGACTTTGGTATACGAACAAGAAACTCCCCCAGTTAGACATTCGACTTTGGTATGAAAAGATCATGAACAAGAGCCTCCTCCTGTCAGAGATTGGACTTTGGTATGATAAGATTATGAAAAGGGACCTACCTCCATCAGAGATTGATTGGGATGTCCCTTCGGGTCCTGGTGTCTTTGAAGCTGACTGGGTTAAAACTTGTGTCGTCTCTTCGGCAGACTGGGTCGCCGAGGTTGATTGGGTTGAAGCTGGTGCGGTCTCTCCGGTTGTGAGGAATCAAAGTCATTGCGGTGAGTGTCTTGGGCATACTTGTCTGTGCTGCAAGCTAGTGTGTGTTCTATACTGTTCTACCATTAGCGGATCAAAGTTATTTCCTATTGCGTGCAGCTTAGCTAATTCTGGGATGCAGCTACCATATAGAGCTACCGCATATCAGCAGTTCAGGGCATGGATTCCCTTCATGTTACAACTCGCAACTCCTTATAACTTACTCGTGCATTTGTCACAGGCTGTTGTTGGGCGATGGCTGCTGCAGCCTCAGTTGAAGCTATGCATTACCTCAAGACCTCCAAGTCAATCTCGCTATCTGTTCAAGAGCTCATCGACTGTGACACAAAGAGCAAAGTGTGTGACGGCGGCCTCATACAGAATGCTTTAAGGTATGCACAAGAAAATGGGCTCTCAAGTGAATCCCACTACCCATACAAGGTTGAGAGGAGCATATCGGGTTGCAAGCAGAACAAAATAGCAGCAACATCAATATCTGGGTTTCGATTTGTCGACCCAACCGAGGATGCTCTAGAGAAAGAAAGCGGTAGCTAGGCAGCCTGTGGTCGTCAGTTTGCACTGTTCCGATGGCCTGATGAGGTACTACAAAGGAGGCATCGTTGATTATGAACCTGCCAGCGGCATGACCAACGAGGAACACTATGTCCTGATTGTTGGTTATGGCACCGATTCCAATGGCGTCAAATACTGGCGCTTCAAGAACTCGTGGGGACCAAAATGGGGTGAAGGGGGGTTTGGGAGGATCCGCATGCATGTTAAAGACGAACGAGGAGCGTTGGGTATTTTCCTGAAACAAGGAGTATATCCGGTGCTTAAGGACTGATGACCTTTTAATGTAGGTTGAATCTTTTGTTAGCAAAATTGTTCTTTACCTTTGCTGGTGTAATTGCAACTTACAATCTTTCTGTCTATGTTGCGAATCTAGTCTACGTTGGAGATCTTCCTAGCGAAACTTTATCGACCTTTATCTATGTTTTGCTAGTGAAAATTATTGTTCATCGATCCTTCATGGTAAGTCTTTGTTTGGCACTGGGATGGCTAATTATAATCCTGTTTGCCTAACCAAGTTTTTTAATTTTTTAGTGAGGTATATCCTATTTCTATATATAGCTAACTTTTGTAACCCTTCCGCGACAAGTTACAAAGAATAAATAGCATTTTTACCCCTTACTTTGGCATGTTTAATTCTAATTACCCCGGTAAATATCTTTTGTTAGCAAAATTGTATCCCTTGCCCAGTTGCAATGATGTCGTGGATTTGTCACGGCAGATGTCCTAGTGTAAGGACTTAGTCGTGGAGCCATCGCCACGGGTTTACTTGAAGGGGTTAAAGCGGACACAAAGACACAAGGGTTTATACTAGTTCGGCCCCTTCGATGAAGGTAAAAGCCTACGTCTAGTTGTGATGGAATTGATGTGGTCTCGATGGCTAGGGAGCAAACAAGCTTCGCCTAGGCTCGAGTTGTGGTTCTCTCTTTGAACCGTCACCGGATCGTCCCCTTATATACACGAGTGACGCCCGTCGGTTCATAGAGTCCCAACGGTTCATACTGTATCCCGGTTGGTATCTCTCTATTCTAACTTACAATACAAGTTATACATCAGGCCGGTTTACGGCTACAAGTTCTAAACCGACTACAGGCCTTGGGCCTTTCTCTGCATATACCACTAACGGAGTTAACTCGGCCCAAACTGGCCGGTTTACACCTAGTGGTAATATTCCCAACATTAGGCCCCAGATTGATTTGAAACGGTTCATGTCAATCCTTCACAAAGCTTGTACCTTGGACATCTTCTATTGTCTGGTAAACCGCCATGTCGTCATTACTTCTAGTCACTGTAAACCGGCATGACGTCATCCTGAAATTTGATCCTTTATAACGCCTTCTTTTAATAGCAGTTCCTGGATCCACGCGCTTGACCTAGCTTGGCTGCCTTATAAATAAGACCGAAGGGTCATTTCTTTCCTCCCCTCGTCTCCTCTTCTTCGTCTTCCTCGCGCCGTTGCTCCTGGAGCTCCACCATCGCCGCCGACCTACGCCGCCGTCTGGGCACTGCATCGACCGAGCGTGCAGAATCTGCGGCCTCTTTCCGCGTCTTCTCCGTTCCCGGTAAGCTTCTTCCCCTTCTCGATTTAGATCTGTTTTTAGGGTTCCAGCTTCATACTGTGTTCTTCGTGCGTTCCCGTCTATCCTTTTAACTTTGAACCACACTGTGAATCTGTACTGTATTAATAGCGATTCCTGCGCATCCGTTGTATTTTCTCATCCTAAGTCCATGGATCTTCTGCATACATATCTGCCTCATAGTCCACTTCCGTTTCTGCCTTACTTCCGTGAAATATTTTCTGTTTTCTGTAAACCTGCGTTTGATCCGTAGCTACAATGGGATCTTGTGAAACTTGTTTCTGCAAACTATCCATAGCTTCAATTACTTCCAAAGCCTAGATTAGGCGGTTTAACTCACCATAAGAAAAAACTGCTAATCCGGCACAGATACACCATTAGTCCCCTTGTTGAACCGCCAGAGCCCACCTGATATCATATCACAGGAAACCGATTTATAGACACTGCCTCCGGTTTATCATAACTTAGATTAATCACTTTGTAACAAACATGCTCTTGAACCGGATCAATTACTTTTGTAGATCTTATCATGGCCAAACAAGTGTATGAATGCAACTGGGTTCCTTCTCGCGTCACCGAGTCACAGCTGAACGATCTGGTCTCGATTGGCGCTTTAGATGACAAAGATACTGATCCTTTGGAGGGTCCACGAGAGGAATGTCCTCCACACCCCAGAAGGAGAAGTTGTTGTCTTCGCAGATCACCCGGCCGGGGCTTCAAACCGCCGGTTCAAAATTTTACGGGGCGTGTTGGCAAATTTTCAGCTCCGTCCCGTGACATTGGCTAACTCCGTCACCAATTTATGCCACTTTCAAGTACTATCTGAAGTATATCTGCAAGAGGAACCTTCTGTTGAACTGTTTAAAGACCTCTTCCATCTAAACCGTCGCACTGAATTCACCGACGGCCCCAATACGGAATTGGGTGGTATGGCTATTCAAAAGAGGAAAGAGATCACCTATCCCACGTCAAACTCCATACTCACCCCAAAGAGTGGAATGCGACTTGGTTTTATTGCAAGGACACTTCTTCTGAAGATGAAAATCCTTTACCTGGCTTTCGTCCAGAGCGGCTAAGCAATACTCATCCGTTCCCTCAAAGATTAAGCGCCAAAGATAGAAGCAAATATGCCCCGCAACTGTCCAAGCTCCGAGCCTTTATTGCCAATGGTTTGACTGGAATTGATCTTGCACGCTGCTGGTTATCATGGGGCATACTGCCTCTGAGCCGGCGTTCCGGTTTGATGTGCCAGTACACTGGCAGCGTCGATGACCCACTCCGACACACAAAACTCGAACTTTCTGATGATGAAGTTACGGACTCGGTAAAAAGGATGCTGAATGAACCGGAGCACCTCTGTGCTCAAACCGGTCTAGCTCCTTACTGCACCACCAACAAACCACCTGCGGTAAGTTTCCAGTTGCTTCATCATTAAACCTGTTACTGCTTCATGTATCCAACATTTAATTACTTCTGATCCAGGGTGATAATCCGTTTTGGAGCAAGAAACTTTCACAAGACAAAGCGGAGAAAGCAGGGCGGCCAACCCGGCCCAAAACAAAAATTGTCAAGAAATCAGCCCATAAGAGAAAGACCACTGCTTCATCTGACCCAGCCATTGACGATGATGTGGGTAATCCGGAACTTGATTCTCTTGGCTTGCTTTTTACACGCCTTATTGATGATGATGCTTGTCAGGATGATGCTGAAGCCAGCAACGCAGGATTCGCTGAGGTAACTATTCTCTCTTCCGATTCAGCAAATTTGCCTTTACCAAAATTTCGCCAGGCAAACCGGAAAGTTAATTTTTCTCACCCTCTTGCTTATTTGGATCCAAAATTTCTTATGAAGACACAACAACATGAAGCTCGCCGCACAACCCGGCACGGTGGTCGGTAGTTACCTCTGCGGTTTACCAAACAACCCGGTTCGAAAGCGCGCTCCGAGGTTTCCGACCTTTTATTGCTTTAAATTCCAAAGGGTTTCTTCCGTCAACCTCTTAATCCGTCCGACTCCGATTATCGGGTCACTTCCCATTCATCCTCTGGTGAATCCTCGGCCACTCAGCTACCACCGTTGAAGATAGCCGCGGGTAAGTCAAACCGCCATATGCTTCTAATATATTTTGTAATGGATATGCTTTTCCCCGACTCTTTGTCTCTTAGAACCAAGCGAAACCAAGCAAGAAGGCCCGTTTGGATAAAGCGGCTGAAGAAGCCGCCGCCTCGGACCATGAGAGAGCGCGGATCTTGAAAATTTTGCCTCAAAGACATTCCCAATGATCCTCCGGTTCAAGATGAGGTTATTCCTGAAGAGAGGCCTGTCAACACTTCAATCTCTGCCGATCCACCTGCCAGACCGTCCGGTTTGATAAATCTCACGATCCTGCTACTAAAGCGGCCGTGCCCACACAATCCGTCGAGTCAAAAGATGATGGCGTTGTGATTCTTGGTATGGGCGCTCAAACCGGGAATCCTGCAACCTTAACCGCACACTTTGTGAAAGAAGATTTTTCCACCTTGAATAAAGGAAAATGGGATGTTGAGCTGAAACATATGCTGCTTTAAGCGCCCAAGACCTTCATTACGGCTATTTAAACCGGCTTTATACTAGCCGTGACTATGAAGCTGGCTTGGTCAAATTGATGAGGACAAGTTTGAGGTAACTCACTCCTTTTCTTACCGCCATATATCAGTTCTTGTAGCCCCCAAGGGCGGTTTGTAATCTTGATCAAACCGGGACTTGATTATATTCATAATCAACTTTGAAATCTACGCATAACCACAAGGGCGGTTTAACTCTGCATATTTAAACGGTACTTCAATAAAACTGCCTTTGGAAACATTGCTAGATCAAATAGCCATTAGCCCCAAGTGCCAAGTTGAATACTTGTATTGAGCTTGGGACTTTGCCATCTAGTAGCAATATAAAATCGAAGGTACATTAGCCCCAAGTGTCAAGCATATAAGCGTGTTGTGTGGTTGGGACTTTGACTTTCTTAATTTCTGCTGAACATACTATCGATACACGTGTGAGGTGAAAATCAAAGATGACGGATTGTCGATTTACAAGCGGCTTTGAAAACCCAATGAGCCAAAACAGAAAAGGCCAAGAAAGAATTAACCAAATGCTTTGAGCGCTGCTGAACAAGTGAAGGAAAGCTTGGAGAAAGAACGGTAATTCGGGCCTTTGAGAAGGCCAATTTGATCAAACGAGCGAAAATGCTGAAGCTGCCCTTAAACCGGTGGTAGATGATCTGACAGCCGTAAAGCGGCAAGTACACTCTATGACTGCGGCAATCTTTGGTAAGCTTCCTTTGAACAGTTGTGCTGTGTTGAACCTGCTGTATCATTACTCCGGTTTTGAAACTAACCGTTTACTGTTGTAGGCACACGCATTGGGCACTTAGGAAACGATGTGCGGAAGAAACCGAAGGCTGTCTACACCTTAGTAGAACAGTTATATACCGGAGCCCAGCGTATCATCACCACGGCCTCACATAACAATCCGGCACCTTCCTTGATTCAAGATACTCTGAACCGGCTGTCCATGCTTCCTGCCCGGATTGAAGAGGTGAAAAAATCTGCTGCTCGAACCGGAGCTATTAACGCTTTGATCCGAGCCAAGGCATGGGTACCAGACTTTGATCCTGTGGAAGCAGCTCAAGGCTATCCCAGTGTTAAAGAAGATGGTTCTGATTTCAATGAAGAGGATTTACGGGCTATAAACCGTGCAGTACGCCCTCTAGCTTGTCAGCTGGCCGAAGAAGCCGATTTGGAGCATTACCAAGCACAATACAATGACCAAAACAAGCGAGTGCCTGCCCCAACCTTTGAAGCGGAAAATCTGATCCCTCCAATCCGTAAGCATACTTACGCTCCTGACATTGAACCGTCTTCTCTGATCCACGAAGAGGCTGTTTTCCAAGCGCTAATGGGAATCGACTGGACCACTGTTGATTTCCAGCCAATGGGTAGAGACGAGGAGGCTGAAGCGGCGGAGGATGAAGAGCAGGCTTGAACCGGTGGCCGGTTTAAATATCTGCCGGTGGCGGTTTGCCCAAAGAACAATGATCTCACTTGGGCACCGTGTTGCCTTGTAATAACTTTAGTTAAAACTTTCCGTTTGAATATGCCTTCGTGCATAAATAGCGAAACTTTTGCTTGATTCGTATTTCCTGCAACCAGAAAAATTTGAACCTCGGTGGCGGTGATACCGCCAGCCGGTTTATGATATTTAATATATATATCAGAAATCCAACAAATATGTGATACAAATACCTGCCGTGTATGGGCATGAAGCTGGCGTAGCCAAACTTAAAGCGGAGGCCTTAAAAACCATGACCGTCTGTAAAGCGGGGAGAGAACAACTCCCATATAAACCGTGCTGAATCAGCACAAGCCCCCTTGTTATTCAATGATGATTAACAGGAAGAAGGTAAACCGGGCAGATAAACTCCGGCGTAAGATTAAACCGTGTCATGCCAATTTGTAACTGACAGTTGAACCGGATAAAAACGTTTGTCGGGTTTAAAAAACGCAACAAAAAATCGAATACCAATTATGAGAAAATATGGCAACAAAGGCAATAACTTTTTGCAAAATAAAAGCTTTACTGAGCTGGTCAGATGGCATTACCATGGTCGACGCAACCAAGCTCCCGAAGGCGTGGCGATGGTGCCCGGTCGGCCAGTCCCCAAAGACTCTTGGCGAGTCGCCGCCAAGTGGCATGACATTGGTTCGGGTTCACCAAGCCCCCAAATGACTCTGGCCCTATAGGCCGACCAAGAGGCGTGACCGGTTCAGACTTGACCGTGTCCCCAAATGATCTGGTGGCTTTCGCCTATCAAGAGGTGTTGCATTGGTTCGGACACGACCAAGCCCCCAAGTGATAAAAACAAATGTCAAGGGGTAAACCGGAGGCCGCTTTAAAAACAGAATCACTCCATGTAACCACGCATGATAAGAAAGACAGAGACCCCGCTTTAGCTGAGGCTCCGGTTTTATTATATCGAAGATAATGTATACATTGTCATGATATGTACATAAGTAGAGCCGATGACTCAAGTGTAGTAAGGCCGAAGATGAGCTATATTCCACGGCCTATTGGTCTCCTCCTCTGATGTACGTGAGTCTTGACGCTCTCGAATATCAATCAGATAGTATGATCCGTTGTGTAGATTCTTGCTGACCACAAAAGGTCCTTCCCAAGGCGGGGATAACTTGTGCATATCTGTCTGGTCTTGGATGAGGCGAAGCACCAAATCTCCTTCTTGAAAGGTTCTGGTTTTAACCCGGCGACTGTGATAACGACGAAGATCTTGCTGGTAAATCGCCGAACGAGCAGCTGCCATATCACGCTCTTCATCCAATAGATCCAAAGCGTCCTGTCGTGCCGTCTCGTTGTCCGCTTCAACATAAGCCGCTACACGGGGCGAATCGTGCCGGATATCACTGGGAAGAACTGCCTCTGCTCCGTAGACCATGAAAAATGGTGTATATCCAGTGGACCGGTTTGGCGTAGTATTGATACTCCATAGCACCGATGGTAGCTCTTCAACCTAGCACCCTGGTGTTCGTTGTAACGGAACCATAAGCCGAGGTTTGATGCCTCGTAAGATCTCTTGATTAGCTCGTTCTGCCTGCCCGTTTGACTGGGGATGAGCAACTGACGACACGTCAAGTCGGATGTGCTCACGTTCACAGAATGCTTTCATGGCACCCTTGGATAAATTAGTGCCATTGTCAGTAATGATACTGTGTGGAAAGCCAAACCGGAAAATCACCTTTTTGATGAACTGCACCGCTGTTGCCGCATCACACTTGCTGACAGGCTCTGCTTCAACCTGTTGGGGAACGTAGTAATTTCAAAAAATTTCCTACGCACACGCAAGATCATGGTGATGCATAGCAACGAGAGGGGAGAGTGTTGTCTACGTACCCTCGTGACCCGGCGAAGCGATCTGGCGTAGAGGAAGTAGTCGTCACGATCTCCTCGCGATCCGACCGATCCCGCGCCGTTACTCCGGCGCCCCCGAGTTCTTGACACACGTACAGCTCGATGACGCTCCTCGGGCTCCAATCCAGTAGAGCTTCGAGCAGGGAGAGTTTCGTCAGCACGACGGCGTGGTGACGATCTTGATGTTCTACCGGCGCAGAGCTTCGCCTAAGCTTCGCGACGATATGACCGAGGTGGAGTATGGTGGAAGGGGGCACCGCACACGGCTAAGGAACGATCCGTAGATCAAACTTGTGTCTATGGGGTGCCCCCTGCCCCCGTATATAAAGGAGGGAGGGAGGAGGAGGCCGGCCCTAGGAGGAGGGCGCGCCAAGGGAGTCCTACTCCCACCGGAGTAGGATTCTTCTTTCCTAGTCCAACTAGGTCAAGGGGGAAAGAGGGAAGTGGAGAAGGAAGGAAGAGGGGGCCGCGCCCAAACCCTTTGTCCACCGGACTGGGCTTGGGAGGGCGCGCGCCTCCTCTGGCTCCTTCCCACTAAAGCCCATTAAGGCCCAATACTCTTCCCCGTATTCCCGTAACTCCCCGATACTCCGAAAAATACCCGAATCACTCGGAACCTTTCCGAACTCCGAATATAGTCGTCCAATATATCGATCTTTACGTCTCGACCATTTCGAGACTCCTCGTCATGTCCCCGATCTCATCCGGGACTCTGAACTCCTTCGGTACATCAAAACTCATAAACTCATAATATAACTGTCATCGAAACCTTAAGCGTGCTGACCCTACGGGTTCGAGAACTATGTAGACATGACCTAGAACTATTCTTGGTCAATAACCAATAGCGGGACCTGGATGCCCATATTGGCTCCTACATATTCTACGAAGATCTTTATCGGTCAAACCGCATAACAACATACGTTGTTCCCTTTGTCATCGGTATGTTACTTGCCCGAGACTCGATCGTCGGTATCCAATACCTAGTTCAATCTCGTTACCGGCAAGTCTCTTTACTCGTTCCGTAATACATCATCTCGCAACTAACTCATTAGTTGTAATGCTTGCAAGGCTTAAGTGATGTGCATTACCGAGAGGGCCCAGAGATACCTCTCCGACAATCGGAGTGACAAATCCTAATCTCGAAATACGCCAACCCAACATCTGCTTTTAGAGACACCTGTAGTACTCCTTTATAATCACCCAGTTACGTTGTGACGTTTGGTAGTACCCAAAGTGTTCCTCCGCAAACGGAGTTGCATAATCTCATAGTCATAGGAACATGTATAAGTCATGAAGAAAGCAATAGCAACATACTAAACGATCGGGTGCTAAGCTAACGGAATGGGTCATGTCAATCAGATCATTCAACTAATGATGTGACCTTGTTAATCAAATAACAACTCCTTGTTCATGGTTAGGAAACTTAACCATCTTTGATTAACAAGCTAGTCTAGTAGAGACATACTAGTGACACTCTGTTTGTCTATGTATTCACACATGTATTATGTTTCCGGTTAATACAATTCTAGCATGAATAATAAACATTTATCATGATATGAGGAAATATATAATAACTTTATTATTGCCTCTAGGGCATATTTCCTTCAGTCTCCCACTTGCACTAGAGTCAATAATGTAGATCACATCACCATGTGATTAACATCGATAGTTCACATCATCATGTGATTAACACCCATAGTTCACATCGCCATGTGACCAACACCCAAAGGGTTTACTAAGGTGTGATCATGTTTTGCTTGTGAGAGAGTCTTAGTCAACGGGTCTTTCACATTCAGATCCGTTATGTATTTTGCAATTTTCTATGTCTACAATGCTCTGCACGGAGCTACTTTAGCTAATTGCTCCCACTTTCAATATGTATCTAGATCGAGACTTAGAGTCATCCAGATCAGTGTCAAAACTTGCATCGACGTAACCCTTTACGACGAACCTTTTATCACTTCCATAATCGAGAAACATATCCTTATTCCACTAAGGATAATTTTGACCGCTGTCCAGTGATCTACTCCTAGATCACTATTGTACTCCCTTGCCAAACTCGGTGCAGGGTATACAATAGATCTGGTACACAGCATGGCATACTTTATAGAACCTATGGCCAAGGTATAGGGAATGACTTTAATTCTCTTTCTATCTTCTGCCGTGGTCGGGTTTTGAGTCTTACTCAATTTCACACCTTGTAACACAGGCAAGAACTCTTTCTTTGACTGTTCCATTTTGAACTACTTCAAAATCTTGTCAAGGTATGTACTCATTGAAAAAACTTATCAAGCATCTTGATCCATCTCTATAGATCTTGATGCTCAATATGTAAGCAGCTTCACCGAGGTCTTTCTTTGAAAAACTTCTTTCAAACACTCCTTTATGCTTTGCGAATAATTCTACATTATTTCGATCTACAATATGTCATTCACATATACTTATCGAAATGCTGTAGTGCTCCCACTCACTTTCTAGTAAATCTGAGGCTTCACCATAAGTCAGATAAAACTATATGCTTTGATCAACTCATCAAAGCGTATATTCCAACTCCGAGATGCTTGCACCAGTCCATAGATGGATCATTGGAGCTTGCACACTTTGTTAGCTCCTTTGGATCGAAAAACTTCTGGTTGCATCATATACAACTCTTCCTCCGTAAAACCATTCAGAATGCAGTTTTACATCCATTTGCCAAATTTCATAAATTGTGGCAATTGCTAACATGATTCGGACAGACTTAAGCATCGCTACAGCTTGAGAAAATCTCATTGTAGTCAACATCTTGAACTTTGTCGAAAACCTTTTTGCAACAAGTCGAGCTTTGTAGATAGTAACACTACTATCAACGTCCATCTTCCTCTTGAAGATCCATTTATTTTCTATGGTTTGCCGATCATCGGGCAAATCCATCAAAGTCCATACTTTGTTCTCATACATGGATCATATCTCAGATTTCATGGCCTCAAACCATTTTGCGGAATCTGGGCTTATCATCGCTTCCTCATAGTTCGTAGGTTTGTCATGGTCAAGTAACACGACCTCCAGAACAGGATTACCGTACCACTCAGTGCGAATCTCACTGCTTTTACCTACGAGGTTCGGTAGTAACTTGATTTGAAGTTACATGATCATCATCATTAACTTCCTCACTAATTGGTATAGTAGTCACAAGAACAGATTTCTGTGATGAACTACTTTCCAATAAGGGAACAGGTACAGTTACCTCATCAAGTTCTACTTTCCTCCCACTCACTTCTTTCGAGAGAAACTCCTTCTCTAGAAAGGATCCATCTTAAGCAACGAATATCTTGCCTTCGGATCTGTGATAGAAGGTGTACCCAACAATTTCCTTTGGGTATTCTATGAAGACGCACTTCTCCAATTTGGGTTTGAGCTTATCAGGATGAAACTTTTCACATAAGCATCGCAACTCCAAACTTTAAGAAACGACAACTTGGGTTTCTTGCTAAACCACAATTCATATAGTGTCGTCTCAACGGATTTAGATGGTGCCCAATTTAACGTGAATGCAGCTGTCTCTAATGCATGATCCCAAAACGATATTGGTAAATCAGTAAGAAACATCATAGATTGCACTATATCCAATAAAGTGTGGTTACGATGTTTGGACATACCATAACATTGTGGTGTTCCAGGTGGCGTGAGCTGTGAAACTATTCCACATTGTTTTAATTGAAGACCAAACTCAGAACTCAAATATTCGCTCTCCATGATCAGATCGCAGAAACTTTATTTTCTTGTTACGATGATTTTTCCACTTCACTCTGAAATTCTTTGAACCTTTCAACTATTTCAGACTTATGTTTCATCAAGTAGATATACCCATATCTGCTCAAATCATCTTGTGAAGGTCAGAAAATAACGATACTTGCCACGAGCATCAACACTCATTGGATTGCATACATCGGTATGTATTATTTCCAATAAGTCAGTAGCTTGTTCCATTGTTCCAGAGAACGGAGTTTTAGTCATCTTGCCCAAAAGGCACGGTTCGCAAGCATCAAATGATTCATAATCAAGTGATTCCAAAATCCCATCAGCATGGAGTTTCTTCATGCGCTTTACACCAATATGACCTAAACGGCAGTGCCACAAATAAGTTGCACTATCATTATTAACTTTGCATCTTTTGGCCTCAATATTATGAATATGTGTATCACTACGATCGAGATCCAACAAACTATTTTCATTGGGTGTATGACCATTGAAGCTTTTATTCATGTAAACAGAACAACAATTATTCTCTGATTTTAAATGAATAACCGTATTGCAATAAACATGATCAAATCATTTTCATGCTCAACGCAAACGCTAAATAACATTTATTTAGGTTTAACACTTATCCCGAAAGTATAGGGAGTGTGCGATGATGATCATATCAATCTTGGAACTACTTCCAACACACATCGTCACTTCACCCTTAACTAGTTTATGTTTATTCTGCAACTCCTCTTTCGAGTTACTACTCTTAGCAACTGAACCAGTACCAAATACCGAGGGGTTGCTATAAACACTAGTAAAGTACACATCAATAACTTGTATATCAAATATACCTTTGTTCACTTTGCCATCCTTCTTATCCGCCAAATACTTGGGGTAGTTCTGCTTCCAGTGACCAGTCCCTTTGCAGTAGAAGCACTTAGTCTCAGGCTTAGGTCCAGACTTGGGCTTCTTCACTTGAGCAGCAACTTGCTTGCCGTTCTTCTTGAAGTTCCCTTCTATCCCTTTGCCCTTTTCTTGAAACTAGTGGTCTTATTAACCATCAACACTTGATGTTCTTTCTTGATTTCTACCTTCAACGATTTCATCATCATGAAAAACTCGGGAATCATTTTCATCATCCCTTGCATACTATAGTTCATCACAAAGTTCTACTAACTTGGTGATGGTGACTAGAGAATTCTGTCAATCACTATCTTATCTGGAAGATTAACTCCCACTTGATTCAAGCAATTGAAGTACCCAGACAATCTGAGCACATGCTCACTAGTTGAGCGATTCTCCTCCATCTTTAGCTATAGAACTTGTTGAAGACTTCATATCTCTCAACTCGGGTATTTGTTTGAACTATTAACTTCAATTCCTGGAACATCTCATATGGTCCATGATGTTCAAAACATCTTTGAAGTCCCGATTCTAAGCCATAAAGCATGGTGCACAAAACTATCAAGTAGTCATCATATTGAGCTAGCCAAACGTTCATAACGTTTGCATCTGCTCCTGCAATAGGTTTGTCACCTAGCGGTGCATCAAGGACATAATTCTTCTGCGCAGCAATGAGGATTAACCTCAGATCACGGATCAAATCCGCAACATTGCTACTAACATTTTCAACATAGTTTTCTCTAGGAACATATCAAAATAAACATATGAAAGCAACAACGCAAGCTATTGGTCTTACAACATAATTTGCAAAATACTACCAGGACTAAGTTCATGATAAATTTAAGTTCAATTAATCATATTACTTAAGAACTCCCACTTAGACAGACATCTCTCTAGTCATCTAAGTGATCACGTGATCCAAATCAACTAAACCATAACCGATCATCACGTGAGATGGAGTAGTTTTCAATGGTGAACATCTTATGTTGATCATATCTACTATATGATTCACGCCGACCTTTCGGTCTCCGTGTTCCGAGGCCATATCTGCATATGCTAGGCTCGTCAAGTATAACTGAGTATTCTGCGTGTGCAAAACTGGCTTGCACCCGTTGTAGATGGACGAGAGCTTATCACACCCGATCATCACGTGGTGTCTCGACACGACGAACTTTGGCAACGGTGCATACTCGGGAGAACACTACTTGATAATTTTAATGAGAGATCATCTTAAAATGCTACCGTCAATCAAAGCAAGATAAGATGCATAAAGGATAAACATCACATGCAATCAATATAAGTGATATGATATGGCCATCATCATCTTGTGCTTGTGATCGCCATCTCCGCACCGCCGTGATCACCATCGCCACCGGCGCGACACCTTGATCTCCATCGTAGCATCGTTGTCGCTCACGCCACCTATTGCTTCTCGACTATCGCTACCGCTTAGTGATAAAGTAAAGCAATTACGTATGCTTGCATTTCATACAATAAAGCGACAACCATATGGCTCCAGCCAGATTGCCGATAACTTCGGTTACAAAACATGATCATCTCATACAATAAAATATAGCATCACGTCTTGACCATATCACATCACATAATGCCCTGCAAAAACAAGTTAGACGTCCTCTACTTTGTTGTTGCAAGTTTTACGTGGCTGCTACGGGCTTAAGCAAGAACCAATCTCACCTCGCATCAAAACCACAACGATACTTCACAAATAGACTCCGCTTTAACCTTCTCAAGGACCGGGCGAGCCACACTCAGTTCAACTAAAGTGAGAGAGACAGACACCCGTCGATCACCTTTAAGCAACGAGTGCTCGAGGCGGTGAAACCAGTCTCGCGTAAGCGTACGCGTAATGTCGGTCCGGGCCGCTTCATATCACAATACCGCTGAACCAAAGTATGACATGCTGGTAGGTAGTATGACTTGTATCGCCCACAACTCACTTGTGTTCTACTCGTGCAAAACATCAAACCATAAAAACCTGGCTCGATACCACTTTGTTGGGGAACGTAGTAATTTCAAAAATTTCAGACGCACACGCAAGATCATGGTGATGCATAGCAACGAGAGGGGAGAGTGTTGTCTCGTACCCTCGTGAGACCGGCGAAGCGATCACAACGTAGAGGAAGTAGTCGTGACGATCTCCTCGCGATCCGACCGATCCCGGCGCCGTTACTCCGGCGCCCCCGAGTTCTTGACACACGTACAGCTCGATGACGCTCCTCGGTCTCCAATCCAGTAGAGCTTCGAGGAGGGAGAGTTTCGTCAGCACGACGGCGTGGTGACGATCTTGATGTTCTATCGCGCAGAAGCCGCCTAAGCTTCGCGACGATATGACCGAGGTGGAATATGGTGGAAGGGGGCACCGCACATGGCTAAGGAACGATCCGTAGATCAAACTTGTGTCTATGGGGTGCCCCCTGCCCCCGTATATAAAGGAGGGAGGGAGGAGGAGGCCGGCCCTAGGAGGAGGGCGCGCCAAGGGAGTCCTACTCCCACCGGAGTAGGATTCCTTCTTTCTAGTCCAACTAGGTCAAGGGGAAAGAGGGAAGTGGAGAAGGAAGGAAGAGGGGGCGCGCCCCAAACCCTTTGTCCAATTCGGACTGGGCTTGGGAGGGCGCGCCTCCTCTGGCTCCTTCCCACTAAAGCCCATTAAGGCCCAATACTCTTCCCCGTATTCCCGTAACTCCCGATACTCGAAAAATACCTGAATCACTCGGAACCTTTTCGAACTCCGAATATAGTCGTCCAATATATCGATCTTTACGTCTCGACCATTTCGAGACTCCTCGTCATGTCCCCGATCTCATCCGGGACTCCGAACTCCTTCGTACATCAAAACTCATAAACTCATAATATAACTGTCATCGAAACCTTAAGCGTGCGGACCCTACGGGTTCGAGAACAATGTAGACATGACCTAGAACTATTCTTGGTCAATAACCAATAGCGGGACCTGGATGCCCATATTGGCTCCTACATATTCTACGAAGATCTTTATCGGTCAGACCGCATAACAACATACGTTGTTCCTTTGTCATCGGTATGTTACTTGCCCGAGATTCGATCGTCGGTATCCAATACCTAATTCAATCTCGTTACCGCAAGTCTCTTTACTCGCTTCAGAATACATCATCTCGCAACTAACTCATTAGTTGTAATGCTTGCAAGGCTTAAGTGATGTGCATTACCGAGAGGGCCCAGAGATACCTCTCCCACAATCGGAGTGACAAATCCTAATCTCAAATACGCCAACCCAACATCTGCTTTTAGAGACACCTGTAGTACTCCTTTATAATCACCCGATTCGCTTGTGACGCTTGGTAGTACCAAAGTGTTCCTCCGGCAAACGGGAGTTGCATAATCTCATAGTCATAGGAACATGTATAAGTCATGAAGAAAGCAATAGCAACATACTAAACGATCGGGTGCTAAGCTAACGGAATGGGTCATGTCAATCAGATCATTCAACTAATGATGTGACCTTGTTAATCAAATAACAACTCCTTGTTCATGGTTAGGAAACTTAACCATCTTTGATTAACAAGCTAGTCTAGTAGAGGCATACTAGTGACACTTTGTTTGTCTATGTATTCACACATGTATTATGTTTCCGGTTAATACAATTCTAGCATGAATAATAAACATTTATCATGATATGAGGAAATATATAATAACTTTATTATTGCCTCTAGGGCATATTTCCTTCACAACCCACTTGGTAAATTTGTCCACTGCCACCAACAGGTGGGTCTTCTTATCCTTGGATCGTTTAAATGGTCCGACCATATCTAGCCCCCAAGTTGCAAACGGCCATGTTATTGGGATCATCCTCAACTCTTGTGCCGGTACATGAGCACGCCTTGAAAATTTCTGACATCCATCACACCGTTTAACCAAGTCCTCCGCATCAGCGTGTGCGGTCAACCAGTAAAATCCGTGACGGAACGCCTTTGCCACCAGGGACTTTGAACCGGCGTGATGTCCACAATCCCATTCATGGATTTCTCTTAAGATTTCACAGCCTTCCTCAGGGGAAACACAACGTTGAAACGCCTCGATACAATCGCAATGATGCAACTCACCATTAAGAATCGTCATAGACTTGGGCGCCGGATTATCCGTTCGCCGAATCTCATCTTCCGCAACTCCTCGAGTCATATACGCAAGAAAAGGAATCGTCCAATCCGGAATAGCATGTAATGCTGCCACCAACTGAGCCTCCGGATCAGGAATAGCCAAATCCGCTTCATCAGGGAGCTGGACTGACGGGTTGTGCAAGATGTCCAAAAATACATTAGGCGGGACCGGTTTACGCTGAGAACCCAACCGGCTTAAAGCGTCCGCCGCTTCGTTCTTCCGGCGATCCACATGATCCACTTGATAACCCCTGAAGCAACCTGCAATATTATCCACTTCTCAACGATATGCGGCCATAAGCGGGTCCTTAGAGTCCCAAGTGCCAGATACTTGCTGAGCCACCAGGTCCGAGTCACCAAAGCACTTAACCCGGCTTAAGTTCATCTCCTTAGCCATCCGGAGGCCATGGAGCAAGGCTTCGTACTCAGCTGCATTATTAGTACAAGGGAACATTAAACGGAGAACGTAACAAAACTTATCACCTCGTGGGGAAGTTAAAACGACTCCAGCCCCCAAGCCTTCCAACTGCCTGGATCCGTCGAAATGAATAGTCCAGTATGTGTGATCCGGCTTCTCCTCCGGTGCTTGTAACTCCGTCCACCATTAATGAAATCAACAAGTGCTTGAGACTTCACCGCCAGCGTGGTATATACTTTAGTCCATGCGCCCAAGCTCTAGGGCCCATTTGGCAATCCGCCGATTGCCTCCGGTTCAGTATGATATCACCCAAAGGAGCTGAACTAACCATCGTGATAGGGTGCCCTTGGAAATACTTGCTTGAGCTTCCGACCGCCATAAAACACCATAGACTAGCTTCGCCAATGCGGATACCTTTGCTTGGACTCAATAAGCACCTCATCGATATAATAAACCGCCGCTGAACCGATATTCCTTGCTCGCCTCCTTGCGCTCCACCACAATAGCCACGCTTCGCCGAGCATTGGCTGCCACATATAACAACAATGGCTCCTTGTCAACCGGAGCCGCAAGAACAGCGGATTGGCTAATTGCCGCTTTAAATCCTCAAAAGCCGTCGAGCCGGACTCGAGCATTTAAATTATCTGCTTTCCTCAAGATTCGGTATAAGGATGGCCTTCTCCGAGGCGGTGATAAACCGCTCAACGCAGCAATTCGCCCGCCAAACGCCGAGCATCATTGATACACTTCGTTTAGCCAAGGAAGTAATAGCTTTAATTTTCTCCGGATTAGCCTCAATCCTCTCATTAGACACCGAAACCCCAATAACTTGCTGCCGGAACACCAAAGACGACTTGGCGGATTAAGCATCATCTTGTAAATGCGCAAGTTGTCGAAGGTTTCCTTCAAATCGCCCACCGTTGTCTCCTTTTGTCTTGATTTTACCACAATATCATCCACGTAAGCATGCACATTGCGGCCGATCCGTATGCGAGCAATTCAGACACACCGATAAGTAGCTCGGGCGCTCTTGAGCCCAAAAGGCATAGATACATAGCGAAGGCTCCAAAGGGAGTTATAAACGTTGTTTTCTCCTGGTCCTAACCGCCATTTTGATCGATGATATCCGGAGTACGCATCCAAAAACTTAAACGCCACATCTCCGCCGTGGCATCAATAATCTGATCAATGCGGGGAGGGCAAAAGGATCCGATGGATGGCTTTGTTAAGATCTGTAATCCACACACATACGCCAGTGCCATTTTTCTTAAGGACCAGCACCGGATTAGCAAGCCACTCGATGAAACACTTCAATGATAAAGCCAGCTGCCAAAAGCCTGGCTACTTCCTCTCCAATGGCTTTGCGCCTTTCTTCGTTAAACCGGCGGAGGAACTGTTTCACCGGTTTATACTTAGGATCCACATTAAGTGTGTGCTCAGCGAGTTCCCTCGGTACACCTGGCATGTCAGATGGCTTCCATGCAAAGATATCCCGGTTCTCACGGATGAACTCGATGAGCGCGCTTTCCTATTTGGGATCCAGTTGGCACCGACAATAACTGCTTGGACGAATCCCCTGGCACGAAGTCAACAAGCTTGGTCTCAGCTGCCGATTTAAACTTCAGATCCGATTCATGCTCTGTAGTTGGTTTCTTTAAAGGGGTCATATATGCCGGATCAACATTGTCCTTATAGAACTTCAACTCCTCCGTGGCACAGACCGCCTCTGCATAAGCTGCATCACCTTCCTCACATTCCAAAGCGACTCGGCGGCTTCCATGCACCGTTATCGTTCCTTTGTAACCCGCATTTTGAGCTGCAAGTAGATATAACAAGGTCGTGCCATGAACTTAGCATAAGCCGCCGCCCAAACAAGGCATGATATGGACTCGGATTTTTACTACTTCAAAGTTAGCTTTTCGCACCGAATCGTGCTCGCTCCAAAAGCCACGCCCGTGGCTATCTTACCAACAGATAAGCAGATTTGCACGGTACTACGCCATGGAACACCGTATTGACGGTCTGAGATCCTTGTCCGTTAGACCCATGCGACGGAAAGTTTCATAGTATAGTATATTAATACTGCTTCCTCCATCCATAAGCACCTTAGTGAACTTATAGCCCCCCACCTGAGGGTCTACCACCAATGCCAGCTGGCCCGGATTATCAAGCCGGGGGGGATGGTCCTCTCTGCTCCACACGATAGGCTGCTCCGACCAGCGTAAATAACGCGGCAAGGCCGGTTCAACGGAGTTTATCGCCGCCAGAAGCTTTCGATCGCGCTTATCCAAACTAGTTGTGAAAACATGATACTGCCCACTATTCAACTGCTTTGGTTGGCTCTGATAACCCGACTGATGTTGCTGCTGCTGGCCGCTCTGATTATTCTGACTATTGTGACCGCCTTGGTTAAGACCTGAACCGGAAGCTCCATCGTGACCCGGCCCGTGGAAACCGGATCTGAATCGCCACCGACCCTGGTCATACCGGAAAGTATTAGAGTTTTTGAACTCCTGCATAATATAACAGTCTTTCCAGAGATGGTTCGATGGGGACTCCTTCGTCCCGTGCTTGGGGCAAGGTTGATTCAATAAGTAATTCAAACGGCTCGCATTATGATTTGGGCCCCGATTCGCTTTGCCTCTGCGCCGCTGCCCCCTGTCTTGTGCATTAGTGTTGGCCACAAAATCCGGGTTGCCATCTGCCTTGCGCTTGCCTCCGTTTCCATGATCCGCCAGTTTGTACTGCTGCCCCTTGGAGTTGCCGTTCTTCTTTCCCTTCCCTACTTCATCATCATTAGCCTCGGGATCCTTGGTACTGTCTGAATCGGCATACTTCACCAAAGCGGCCATGAGGGTTCCCATGTCATTACGGAACCGCTTCATGCGCCCTAATTTTAATTTTAAAGGCTCAAACCGGCAGTTGCCTTCTAATGTTAAGATTGCGAGTCGGCGTTGATCCCGCTGAGGAGTGCAAAATCTCGAAACACGGCGCACTCCAATGGGTTGTTGACTCTTCCTCCCGGACACAAGCCGCCAGACTACTATGGACTTGGGCTGCTTACACGTATCCTTGAAGTTCGAATAAACCGGCCCGTGAATCGGGCCCATGAGCTGATAGAATTGGGCGGTAAGCTCTTCAACCAAGTACGAGCCGTGCCTTCCAAAGATCATGGTGAAGTACTTTGCACACGCGTCTCATCGACATCTAGCATCTCCATGGCCATCTCATAACTTTCAACCCACGCTTCAGGGGACAGATCAGCGGTGTAATTCGGCACCTTGCGTGGACCCTTAAAGTCTTTAGGCAGGTGCACATTGCGTAAAGCGGGGATTAAACAGGGCACCCCTAAAGCAGATGCGGCTCCTGGTCCGGCGAAGGTGGTAGGGCGAACCGGCGTATGTTGACCCGCGTCATCCTGTGCTGCTAACTCGGCCTCCCTGCGCGTCCGGGCCCGATCCACCACCTCCTGAGCATCACGAATGCCACCCGTCTGATGATTGCCACGGGCCGCTTCACGGTCCCGCGCGTTGCTTGATATGGCCGGTTCATCCATACGCCTGCTGTAGCTCCGGCTTGGACGGGGCGTAGAATGAATCCGATCCCGGCTATATGAATACGCCTCCTGTTGGATCAGTGCAGTCCGGAGAAGCTCTTTAACCCGGCGTGTCTCAACCGCTTGTGGGGAATCTCCTTCGACTGGGATAGCCTCCAATCGTGCGGTGGCTGCAACAAGGTTGTCCATAGGATTAGAATAATGACCTGGGGGTGTTTGTACCGGTGGAGGAAACACCATATTCTGCTGAGGAGGCTCCATCAGGCGTGGTTGGGCCGTCGCTCCTGCTCCTGGTGCCTCAATCCGGTTTACCTCCCTGTGCTGGGGCGGATTACTGGGTCCAGCTCCCGGGGTCTGAAAGAGATTTCTAGGATCAAACCCTAATGGCAGGCGTGATCTATACTTCCGCTTCAACACCTCCTGCGACGCACTCTGGTCAAGCATGAGTTTGTAAGCCTGGGCGTCCAGAGCGGCCCGCTCTGCGGCCATACGCTCCTTCTCCGACGCTAGATCCGCTTTGGCTTGCGTGATCTGCTCTTTCACCTTCGCAATTTCTGCATTATGAGCCTCCTGATCCGCCGGGTTGTCCTCTGCCATAAGCGCAGCTAGCGCATCAAACAGATCTTATAGAACTTGAACCGGCGGGCGCACCGGGCCTCCCGCCCCTGCGGCCGCTGCCGCTGCTGATCCGGAAAGCGTCACTGCTGCGGTTGAAGAGTGGTTCGCTGCCTGCGTACCGGCCATGAATATTCCAACCCGGTTGAACTGGCTTGGGGGGTCCGGAATACTGTCGCCGTCGGAACAGCCCCTGATCATATCGTCCTGCAGCTGGTACAATGACTCGGTCTCTCCGGTTGAAGATTCGTCGCCGGAATAAACGACGGTCTCACTACCGTGTTCTGAACCGGCGTCGTGTTCTCCTCCGTGGATGACTCCAACGAAGACATGCTTCACGGCCGGTTTAACCTGGGCAGGTCGCGCACGCTGAGCCGTCTCGACGAGGTCGGTGCAAATGTCCGGCTCAGGCCCAGGCTCCCCAATCTTGCCGATGAAAACATGTATGCCACCGAAGGGGACCCGGTATCTGTACTCGATTGAATCGGCCTCGGGACCCCATCCGGCGTCGTCGATGTAGATCCGGCCGCGACGACTCTTGGTCATCCGGCCCACGACGTAGCCTTCGAGTCCTTTGAGCTAGCCCCCCAAGATCGTCAAACCATCGTGCGATAGCCCCACGGTGGGCGCCAACTGTCGTGGATTTGTCACGGCAGATGTCCTAGTGTAAGGACTTAGTCGTGGACCATCGCCATGGGTTTACTTGAAGGGGTTAAAGCGGACACAAAGACACAAGGGTTTATACTAGTTTGGCCCCTTCGATGAAGGTAAAAGCCTACGTCTAGTTGTGATGGAATTGATGTGGTCTCGATGGCTAGGAGCAAACAAGCTTCGCCTAGGCTCGAGTTGTGGTTCTCTCTTTGAACCGTCACCGGATCGTCCCCTTATATACACGAGTGACGCCCGTCGGTTCATAGAGTCCCAACCGGTTCATACTCGTATCCCGGTTGGTATCTCTCTATTCCTAACTTACAATACAAGTTATACATCAGGCCGGTTTACGGCTACAAGTTCTAAACCGACTACAGGCCTTGGGCCTTTCTCTGCATATACCACTAACGGAGTTAACTCGGCCCAAACTGGCCGGTTTACACCTAGTGGTAATATTCCCAACAAATGATACATTTGTTTTGCTTTGCTGGTGTAATTGCAGCTTACAATCTTTTTGTCTATGTGGCGAATCTAGTCTATGTTGGACATCTTTCTAGCGAAACTTTATCGTCCTTTATCTATATTTTGCTAGTGAAAATTACTGTCAGTCCATGCTTCACTGTAAGGCTTTGTTTGGCATTATGATGGTTAACTATAATACCGTTTGCCTAACCAGGTTTTTTGATTGTTTAGTGAGGTATATTTCCTATTTCTATATATAGCTATTTTTTGTAACCCTTCAGGGACAAATTATAAAGAATAAATTACATTTTTAGCCCCTACTTTGGCATTGTTTACTCTAATTGCCCTAGTAAATATCTTTTCATTCGCATTAACTTGTTTATAGAAAGTTTTGTCAATCCCCCCCCCCCCTATAATTTCTTTGAGAGCAATCTGCCAGGTGGGTCCTGGAATCAGGTACACATGATGTGCCACGTCACGGCGGTTCAGTTTGTTGCGCACACCATATGTACTAAGTAGGAAGTGCGGCCTGACGCACACCAAATTGATTCCGTTGTATTCAACCCTGTAAATCAAAATATATGTCACACATGATGCAAAGGTTCAAAGCATGAAGATTCATTACACCCGACTATCACACGCCATCGTAGCATGATACCAAAAGCATCAGGGTTCAATTATAGCACCAAAAGGATGACATAGTGGTGTTTTCGTATCAATTATTTGCACTGCTTTTGTACAACATGGCAGGAAACTATATAGTAGACTATTAGCTAGATAGACAGCTCTATATATATGCTTGCCGTCCAATTTACTTGCGTGTTGTGATGCACAGAACTGCTGAAAGACATATCATGTTATTAGCTAAATAATGAATGTGAAACTATATGATTCAACCAGCGGATATTAAGGAACGAGCCGCCGTCGGTACAAAAAAAAAATCTCTCCTGCGTCTGCATGTCTCCTTGCGTTTCCTCCAAAAAAGTGTATGCGTGCGTGAGAGAGTACTTCGTGTACACGTGAGTTTTCAGCTTGTGTTCCAACAACATGGACCATCATGCACGCTGGGCTCCAACAGCCGCGTACCGCTCAGTCCTCGTGCAACCGGGCCGGAGATCCTTATGTCTCCGCTGCTGCCACTCGCACACCTTAGACGACATTAGGAGTTGGGGCGCCACCCCGTGGCGCCTCTTGAGCGGGAGCTGGGCGGTGCCTGGTTGGCGGCGCGCCCCTTCCTCCTTCCTGAATCTACTAACTTATGTGATTGCTGTTAAAAAACTGATATTTGAAACATAGCAGAGCATCAAAAACAAAGATAGACAAGAGTCTTAGTATAGATATAAATAGGTGCAGTTGAAGCCGATAGGTGGTAATCTTAGAGGCATATATACATAACACGGTGCATCCCTCTCAATTCCTTCCTTTCTCATGTATTATTTTTAGGTCCACTACACCAAAGAAAACCTCGAGGACTACATTCACTCGCATGATGATGCGTTGAAGATCAAGCATGCAACAGCAAGGTGCATGGCCATTGTCACATCATGTTAGGAATGGACAAGAGAGCCACCATCACCATCAACTGGTCAAAGCTTCGCGGCTATGCAAACATCCGCCAAGGAGACACATGGTAGCTGTTGAAAAGCAGGGCATTGCAGCGTCCAAAAGGAGAGGCTTCTGTTTTTTTTAGAAAAGGAGGATGACTCGCCTCTGATCCGGGCGATGATACGGCCACTTTATTAATTATTCTCACAAGACCTTACAAAGTCATACAACAGAAGACTAAACCCGCCGCCTAAGCAACAAACTGTCGCTACACCTATCCAGTTGATGAAGGCGCAGATAGCCGGGCCTAATACTAAATGACATCGCAGCCAAGCCTAACATCTAAGACCGAGACCTCAACCTAGCCACTTGCCGGTCTGGGCACACACCGTCCGGGCGTGCTCTCGAGGCCGCCGCCGCCAACCGCCACCGCTCCATCTTCAGATCTTGATGCATCAACCTTGCTCGGTCCAGCTATCGCCGACGCCACCACGGCGCCCAACGCCACCTCCTCCTGCGCAAAAACAGTTGTACACGCCGCGTCGCCATCGATACACCTCGGCGCCATGCTGCCACGCACCACCAGCCGACACAGCTTGAAGCCCTTGGAGGATTTGTCGTGCGTAGCACCTGCCGACCAGGCATGACCAAGCGTAGCACCTGTCGGTCAGGCATGACTTGACATCTCCACCGAAGCTCCGTGCAAGACAAAGCCGCTCCACCTCCTGCCTCTGACTTCCAGCGCTGCTCCACGAAACGACGCTCCCAAGAGAGAAACGACACCGCAATGCCGCCATCGTCCGGTCTGGAACACCAGATCCTATGGTTTCCCCCGGAGCAATACGAGTGGGTCGACGGTAGTCACATGACAATGCCTTCATCAAGGTAAGGACGTGGAATGCCGCCATCGCCCGCCGTCGGCTCGGTTTTCACCGCAACTACGCCTCCCGACTCGCAGTGGTGCGATGACGGATCCCGAGATCCAAACACCCAGCCTCGGGCCGACCACCTCGACGGAAGAGATGACCACCACCGCCGCTGCACCGGTCGTAACAGATCTGATCGGAGGTGCCGCCGACGAGACCACCAGCCCCTCCACGCCGCCGCCGATCCGAAGGCAGCATGCACGCCGCCGCAGCTGCCGGCCGCCCGCCGCCTCGGCGGGCCATCCGCAGCGCCGCAGCCTTGGCCTCCGCCGCGCCAAGCCGCCGCCGTCCGAGGACGGGCCGGCCTCCGCCGCCGCCGCCATCCGCCACGCTGCAGATCCCAGATCGGTCGCGCCACCACACGCCTTTGGGGTCCTCCCCACCCAAGACGCGAGAGATCTCGCCATCGCTGCTGCCCCGGGCTTAGCCCGGCGGCGCCCGCGCGCGGGAGGAGGAGGAGGAGTTTGTGGTGGCGGCGGCGGCTAGGTTTCTAGCCGCCCGAGTCGCCCCAGGAGGAGGACGACGCGGGCGTTGTTTCCTCTACATGCCACGGCCGTCCATAAAAATGGGGAGATTTTCACTTCCCGGCCTCTGCACCAACTAAGGATGCATACGGCCATTTTAGTATGAGTACCATGATAAACATGGTCCTCGGAATTTTTTAAGTGAGTATCAAGATATTTCTTGATGAGTGGTTCCACCACACATCAAGCTTGATCCTCAATAAACGGGGAAAAACCCCTGTGCATCACCTGTCAATTCTGGGAATTGAACTCAGGTCGTTGGGTTGCACAACCACATACCCAACCACTGAGCCAAGGCTCTCTCTGCAAAGGAGAGGCTTCTGTTGTTGTTGATGGTGCGTCTAGATGCGATACACGGCGAGAGCAAGGCAACGATTTGCGGTGACCTTGAAGCGGAGGGAGCATATGCAAGAAAGGATGTATTTTTGGAGTTACCATCCTCAGACCTTGCCTGGGAACTGTCTTGTTGTTGGTGCATATATAGTACTTGATGTCTGGCTTATTGCGCCAAAACATGGCAAACAGTGTGTCGACATGATGCTCGTACAGTTTAATCTCATTGCCACAGTAACCATGCTCTTCAAGCTATCGAAAGTACTGGATCCCAAGAGGTGTTCCTGCGTTGCGTTTGATTTAGGTGAGAATGAAATGAAGTTGCATATGGAACATGCCTAAATATCATTTATTCTTTGGAGATAAAGCTTTAAGTTGGAGAAAAGTTGAGCTAAGGTCGATATCCTAGATGAAACACATGAAGGTAAGTAACTAAGGAAACGATCAATCTTCACAAGCAGTTAGGTGGAAGTACAAAATAATAACAGAACGTAAAAATCTGTGATCGCTCCTTGTAAGTGATAAAGCTGAGAAGATGTAAATGGTTCGACACAAGGTTGATACGAACACTGGCTTTGTAAATTGTACCAGAAAGCCATACTCAAACCTTAGACGACATGGCAGCATGGCGGCGAGACGAGACAAGCAGCTTTTGGCATGTACAGCCAGTTTGGAAAGAAATGTTTTGGTAGTACCATAAAACCTGGAACGGGGCTGGGTTTCCTTGGATCGGAGACGGAACAAGTACGTCTTTGGAAAGAAATTGGTGGGGTATAGAGACTAGCTAACAAAAGAATTGGAGGCTGGCGACTTAATTCGTTCTATCGACGGGTTACGAACGAGAAGGACCTGCTTCTCCTGCACCGGCGGGATCGATAAAGATTCCTTGGGTCGATGAGTGCCATAGCCAGCCTCGTGTCGCCGTCGCCGTCGCCGTCGCCGCCGGTGAAGTGCGGCCAGTTGAGGATGATCTCCACGGTGCCCCAGTTCGCCAAGTGGGCGCAGACGCCCGCCAGCACTGCGCAACTGCGGCGGTTCCGTCAGGTCGTGGCGGCTGGGTCGTTGTCGAGGCCGGAGCCGGACGGAGCTAGCAATGGCAAGCTGCGACACCTACACGTACGTACGCCCGGCCCTTCCTCTCGCCGTCTGTTTGATGAAAGTAACTGAATATTTTTCTTCTTTTCTGTTGATCAAGCTGCTGTCTCGATCAGCAGGGAAGTGCTGGCCACCGCTCCGGCTTTTTCCATAGGTACCTCAAACCACAGGCCATGGCAATAGCTGGATTGTCGTCCATTCTTGGTCTTGGACTTTGGTGCATGAGCAACAACCTCCGCCCGTCAGAGGTTGACTGGGTCAAAACTGGTGTTGTTTCTCCACTTGTGAGGACACAAAACGACTGTCGTGAGTGTCCTCTTGATCGAGCTTAATCATTCGATCTTCACTGCTGGATATTTCTTGTAGTAGCGTACAATTCATAATAACCACCTTATTAACACGCCGTGTCAATGTTGCAGAATGTTGTTGGGCCATGGCTGTCATAGCCTCGGTCGAAGCCGCACACTATCAAAACACCTCGCAGTTAATCTCATTGTCGGTTCAAGAACTCATCGACTGTGACACAGAGAGCAATGGGTGTGAGGGCGGTCACAAAGAGAACGCCTTCGGGTATATACAAGACAACGGACTCTTGAGCGAATCCTCCTACCCATACATGGCTCGGAGGAGTAAATCGGGTTGCTACCGGTACAAAACACAAGAAGCGGTGGCAAGGATATCAGGGTTTCGATTTGTCGACCCAATAGAGGATGCCCTAGAGAAAGCTGTAGCAAAGCAACCCATAGTTGTCTCTTTGCAAGGCTCCGATGAATTGGAAAACTATAGTGGAGGCATAATGGATTTCAAAGCTGTCGAAGCCGGGACAGGGTGGACGCATGCCGTCTTGATTGTTGGTTATGGCACAGATTCAGCCGGCGTCAAGTATTGGCGCTTCAAGAACTCGTGGGGGCCAGGCTGGGGCGAGGGGGGTTTTGGGAGGATCCGCAGGCATGTTGACGATGAGCGAGGGGCGTTGGGTATTTTCATGAAACCGGGAGTACATCCGATGCTTGAGGAGTGATGGATCTTGCATGCATGGTTGGATCTTTTGCTCGTAAAATCATATATATCCCCTGCCTAGTTTCATATCTTATGATTATTATACCCTAGCTACCGGTGTAATTGCATCCTACTGTTTTCTTTATCTATTTTGTGGTGCTTCTTTTATATCTAAACTTGTCTATGTTGGACATCTTCCTTGTGAAACTTTAAACTCTCTTGATATCCAAATATTGTTTCTTGGAGTCGCGTACCACCTTATTTAACACGCCATGTCAATGTTGCAGAATGCTGTTGGGCCATGGCTGTTGTAGCCTCGGTCGAAGCCGCACACTATCAGAACACCTCGCAGTTAATCTCATTGTCGGTTCAAGAACTCATCGACTGTGACACAGAGAGCAATGGGTGTGAGGGCGGTCACAAAGAGAACGCCTTCGGGTATATACAAGACAACGGATTCTTGAGCGAATCCACCTACCCGTACATGGCTCGGAGGAGTAAATCGGGTTGCTACCGGTACAAAACACAAGAAGCGGCGGCAAGGATATCAGGGTTTCGATTTGTCGACCCGACGGAGGATGCGCTAGAGAAAGCTGTGGCAAAGCAGCCCGTAGTTGTCTCTTTGCAAGGCTCCGATGAATTGGAAAACTATAGTGGAGGCATAATGGATTTCAAAGTTGTCGAAGCCGGGACAGGGTGGACGCATGCCGTCCTGATTGTTGGTTATGGCAAAGATTCAGCCGGAGTCAAGTATTGGCGCTTCAAGAACTCGTGGGGGCCAGGCTGGGGTGAGGGAGGTTTTGGGAGGATCCGCAGGCACGTTGACGATGAACGAGGGGCGTTGGGTATTTTCATGAAACCTGGAGTACATCCGGTGCTTGAGGAGTGATGGATCTTGCATGGTTGGAGATTTTCCGCCTAAAATTATATATATCCTCTACGCAGTTTCATACCTTATGATTATTGTACCCTACTGGTGTATACGTATTACGTAGTTGCATCGTACTGTTTATTTATCTGTGTTGTGGTGCTCCTTGTATATCTAGTCTATGTTGGACATCTTCCTTGTGAAAGTTTATCATCTCTTGATATCTACTAGCAGACAGAAGGCACGGCGGCACGCCACACCCATGTGTGTACATGTTTTCTTTTTTATGTAAGAGAAGGAGTGGGAGTGGTATTGAGGCCGAGCTGGCTGCCAAAGAGTGTTTTTGATAAATTCATGAAATTTTCATTGAACATTGGTAGACCATGGAAATACAATTAGAATCTGGAGTCAGATCACTAGTAGAAAACATGATTTTGGTTCGGGCCTGGCCAGCCCATCAGTCCCGGTTCTTCACGAACCGGGACCCATGGGGGGCATTAGTCCCGGTTCATGAGCCCCGGGGGCCGTCCGGTGCCTCGTGGGCAATGGTCCTGGTTCGTCTGGATCCATTTGTCCCGGTTCTAGGCACGAACCGGGACCAATGATCCTCGCTCCTGACCCACAATCATTGGTCCCGGTTCGTGGCTTGAACCGGGACAGAATGACGGGCTTTAGTCCCGGTTTCTATCATGAACCCGGACAAATGAGTTGCCTATATATACCCCATCGCCATAGCAGAGCACTCCACAGTGCTCTTTTTTTTCTGGTCGGCAAGGGAAGGGCATTTGGGTGCTCTAGCTCACCTCCTATGCATATGAGGTGCTCGATGAAATATCCGAGCCACACTAGTTAATCTTTCTCCTCTCGAAACTCGACCTCCGAGCTCCATTTTCCTCGAGATTTGTCTAGGTTTAGCGGTCCGTCATGTCACGTCCCCGTCTTCATCGCCGTCGATCGCCCGCGCCGATCTCGTTGCCGGCACCACCGTGATGAGCCTCTTGTTCTTATTTTCTTTTTAAAAGAAAAAAAAATTCTTACTTCAGATAGATACTTGTCTAATTTTCTTACTTTTATTATTCCTTGTTATTATATAGTGCGATGGTTTTGGTATCCGCCCCCGTCGGCCCTTGTCTTGTCTATGATTCGGATGTGGTATATATTATCTTTTGATAACTATTTGGTTCATTTATTGTTTATGACAATTATGTCGACCAACGTGACATAGATTTTATTTATCTAGGAGGTAGTTGAACCGGAAATTCCAACCGACCCTATTGTCGAGAGGTTAAATTTAGTTGAAGAAGAAAACAATTACTTGAAGGAAAAAATAAGAAAAATTGAGGAGGAGAAGATGATATTGGAGTTGCATGTTGCGGATGTCGTCGATGATCACAAGATCAAGATGGATACAACACGGTTGAAGATTAGAAAGATTAGAAAATATGTCATTCATATCAAGGCTTAGTATCATTATGCAGTTGGATCAGTTGTTACCTTGCTTGCGATTATGATCACATTTGTTCTTGCATTGAAATGTTTTACATAATTTCAATGTATGGTTTAATTAGATGCTCTGGAGAGCTATATGTTGTTCAATGAGAACTATGTATGTACTTTGGTTTTAATGTGATGATGAACTTCTATTAATTTGGTCACTTATCTATTCATGAGAGGGTTGAAAATTGATGATGTGGCTTTGAATGGTGCATTTTGAACACAGTAAAACTATGGAGTTCAAATAAGTTTAAAAAAATAAATCCCTTTATAACAGACGAGTTTCCGTATGAAACACTGATACTACGAAAGAGATTGTCCGTTTTGTACACGAAGTGCATCATGTTTTTGCCGTAACCCTCTCTACTTTCTTGCACATGCTATGTGGGTGAAATGATGATACCAATGCCAACTTTGAACTTTTTCAGAGTTCATTTCAAATGCTTTTCAATTTCATGGTCTTATAACTCAAAATAATATGTAAATGCATGAAAAATAACAAATAAAAGTCAGAAAAGGTTGAAAATTGATGATGTAGCTTTGAATGGTGCATTTTGAACACAGAAAAACTATGGAGTTCAAATAAGTTCGAAAAAGAAAATCCCTTTGCAACAGACGAGTTTCGTGATGAAATCCTGATAACAAAAATGAAATCCCTTTGTAACAGACGAGTTTCCGTATGAAATCCCTTTGTTTCAGAGTTCATAAATAATTTTTTTACAAACTTTAATAGCAAAAAGAATTATCATAAAATAAAATAAATAAGTTATTTGAAACAAAATAATATAAAATTTAGTAAAATATATAAGCAGAAACAAAACAAAATAAAATAAAATAACTTTAATAACATAAATAAAATTTATGAAACTAAAATTATTAAAGTATTTTTGTTCAAAATCATTAAAAGCTAAAAGAATTTTCATAAAGAACTTTTTTTGTTAGAAACTTTAATAGTAAAAAGAATTATCATAAAATAAAATAAATAAGTAATTATAAACAAAATAAAATAAAATAAATAAATATTTTGTTGTAAGTAGAAACAAAACAAAATAAATAAAGTAAAAAAGAAAACAAAAAAATTGGGAAAAAAATAAAAAAAATTGCCACCTACTGGGTCGGGTCTACACGGAGGTGATCTTGCTGTGGGTCTTGCTGGGATGTTGCTCCAAAGTGTTCCTATGGGCTGACCTAACACAACCGGGTGGAGAGTTCCACTTGTCAAAGCCCGTCCGTATAAAGTCAAAGGGCTAGATCTCGTGGTCAAGCGCTACAGGGTTAGGTGGGACGGGGGCCCTGTGGGGGTAGAAATGCCACCGGAGCGTCGCACCGAGCCCTCATACACGCGGGGTGGTGTGGTGCCATGTCCGAAGAGGCGGCGCGCGTCTCCGGGGTGTGGCCCCCTCCAAGTGACGGCGGCACTGCCTTGCGCGGAGGGAGGGGGCACACCGCGGAGCCCCAAGACGGGCGTCTATGCATGCCTGAACACTTTCACATATGCATCGGGACCCATGCGATGTTTCGGTGACATAGCTACACCTCGAATCCCCCCATTAACCAGATTCCCTCCGTGTCGACCGTTTCCCCCCTCCGTGACACGGGGATAGCGACGTTGGTAACGGGGGCAATCGATATACCATCGGGGTATGTTTTTTTAGATAAGGCATATTTATCTTATGGAAAACCAAAAATAATATAAAGTAAAAACAAAAAAATATAATATAATAAATGTATGCCGACGGCAAGGTCGTCGGCATAGCTGCGTACATGGAGGTACAGTCCCACGGATCGATGATGTGGCATCTCACGCGGATCGATGACATGGCACAGGGGCATGGGTCAGGTCTATGCCGACGGCCATGCCGTAGGCATATCTCTGCCACACAACGGACCCCCTACTCCCTCAGATCGATGACGTGTCGACGATGCGGATCGCTGATGTCATCAACACTATGCGGCCGCCGTCACCTCCCGTCGGCGTAGTTTCAACGCTGACCGGGTGGGTGGGCCCGGGCTATGCCGACGGCCTGGCCTATGCCGACGGGCCACGTAGGCGTATCTCGAGATATAGGCCAGGCGGCATAGATAGACGTACGCCGACGGCTTTTCTACGCCTACGGCCTGTCCACGGCCGTCGGGATAGGTCTATCTATGCCGACGGGGGCCGTCGGCATGGATGAGGCCGTCGGCGTAAGCTGATTTTCTGGTAGTGCATGGAGGAGCATCCAGAAGTAGCAGAACATGTCGGCGGTGGGAGCAGTAGCCCCGACGCTTTGGAAGAGATGCTGAGAGAGCTATTTGAAGGATGAAAATAGGTACTTCATTCCCATGGCCAGGCATTGGACAGTCTATACAGTTGTATATTTGGATTGTTTTCTTCTATTTTCAAGTGAAATTGTATTCTGAATTTGGCTTTAGCATGGTACTTTGTTAAGTGGCCACAATATGTTTCTATAATATCCAAAATTTGATAAAGTTATTTGGCGAACAGTCCAAGATTTGCCCCACAAGACGTGCAGGTGGTGGAGATGGTGATTTGATAAAGTTATTTCGAGGTCCTACAACTCAGGCTACTCCTCCGGCTCGCTGTTCGCCGGCGCAGCTGACTTGGGTGCCAAGGAGCTCACAAAGATCGCTCAAAGAATGTCCAGCGACGGCTACCTCCTACGCATATTCCAAACATTCATCGAATCATCTTCCTCGCCAGTAGTCCCATACGATGAGTGGTGTTCGCTGGAGAATTGGTTCGTCGAGCTTGACGCCGACTGGGTTCTCCAAAGACACAACAACCATGATTTACGGCAGCAGCTCCAAGAGGCGCCCGTGTCTCGGCTCGAAGAATTCGTGGAGAGGTGGATCCGAGCTCTCACCGTAATCCTCGCCAGCATCAAAGAGCTGGTCGCTGCCACTCACGAGATGCCAGCAGTTGTACGGTTTGCCAAAGCGAGCATCTCACCGATGCTCGTCTTTGTCGACGCCGTCGTCCATGTTTTCGAGTTGGAGAAGCTACAGGCTGCGCTACACACTTATGTATGCGTCTCCAATGCATCATACGACATGTGTACAATGCACTTGATCTCTTCGAAAGCGCCAAGCTTTTTCAGCGACATAGGCGCCCCGTTGGACAGAGCAAGGCAGAGGTTAAGGTTGGCCATATCAAAGAAGATGTGGGATTTGGAGTTGGAACTTGATCATGAAGACTCGTGGCCTATCGAGATTCTGCAAGGAGAAAGCAAGATTCACAAGAACATTCGGTTTGCGGCAGAGTGCATAGTGCTGATGAGGAAAGCACATGCTTCGACGCAGAAGAACTCTGCAGGGAGCCACCACACGGGAAAGCTAATTGGTAACCTGACACTCACAATTGGTAACCTCAAGCGTCTTATTTTGGCAAAATCGGAGCTGTGCTCAAACCCAAGCCTAAGGTACATGTTCCTGCTCAAATATTACCATTTAATAGCGCAGGTGTCTGAGCCATGGGGACACCACCAGGGACTTAAACTTACACCTGAATGTCAGAAGCATATGGATAGTTATCTTCATGCTTCTTGGGGGCAAGTGTTGTCATGCCTTAAAAAATCAAAGTTTCCCGGACCGCTCCGTCACTGGATTAGCACCTCTTCGCTAGCTAAATTCGAGTCAGTGTTTCATCAAACTTACCAGGCACAGAAGTTATGGAAGGTTCCGGACCCTCAGCTCAGAGATGTGCTGCGGAAAGCTATCACCAGGAGAGTTATTTCAGGTTACGGCAAATACCTGAAGGAACATCCCAGGATACAGAAACATGTTGGCCGCCAAAGCAGCAGTCCGGAAGTTTTGGAGGAGATGTTGGGAGAGCTATTTGAAGGGTGAAATCTACTTGAGGCATCGAAAAAGTCACCAGCAAATAAGAGGCTGGACTTGTATTTCATTGTCTTATTTGGAATTATTTCTTTCGTTTTGAAGCGAAGTTGTATCCTGAATTTCATTGGTAACTTAAGCGTCCGATACTGCATCATGTGGTCACATTCTCTGTGTGATTTTATTTGATTTTGAGATTGCATACCAAATACTTCTGCATTCTGCTTCTGGGTCGATTTCATTCATAGATTTCCTTAAAAAAGCAATCATAGATAATTGCCATGCTTTTGAGTTTGCACTGCACTATATACAGACTTATTTTCATCTAGTTCAGCAAAACTTCAGCTTGGTTGCCAGGGTCACTCAAACTACGGGTAGCGCTGTACTAAACTAAGAAATGGTAAAACTTCAACATAGAAAATAGTAATATAATGTGTTAGTTTTTTTTAGGGATTTATAATAGGTTAGTTCGATAGATGCTGGTTCCATTTTCACTCTTTAGCTAAACTGACAATCCCTGCAGCATATATCCCCATCGCAGATTTGCCAACGTCTTTTCAAACAGCAAAGACTGAACGATTTGTTCTTTAACACAGACCACAAACAGCTGAACCACCATGTTCGTGACCCGCATTAGTGCCTGATCCACGGTGCAAATCTATCACTGTGAATCTGAGATGCATTTATGTGACTACTATTTGTACTATCTAGATTCACAAGCACGAAATTCTAACTAATGCCTGCAACTCTGAATACAGAGAGGAGAAGAAAATGACACGAAGATGGGATACTATATATCACCAAAATTTGGCATGTTACTATACGACGGAGTAGAATATATAACCAAATTTCAGTGGCCTACGTGCTACTGCAGTGGTGTAAGTTGAGAGCCTCGCCGAAATACGTCACCCCAGCAATCGTCTCGGGCGCGAAGAACCTGCTGGCGTAGTCAAGGTGACCGTACAGAGCATCGCATTCGCATACCATGATAACAGAATCCTGTAGGCGCACAAAAAAAGAGTAATACAGACAGACGAATGCTCAGGACTTGGGACCTGCTGAAACTAAATTCAGAGCTACTGTAGTAAAATATGTGGGGAATCTGGAGCCAGCTGCCTGTATCAGCCACTCACCATGGGAAAATGTTGTGAAGACGGCTCTAGCCTCAGGACTCGCTGACTCAGCCGTCGTCCTCCGCGGGAGCCAGCGGGTCGGCGGCTCCTGACGAGGAAGGACTCCTCGACGGCGGCCACCTCAGTATCATGCTCGGCCTTCCCAGCCATCGCCTCGGCGCCGGATCTCGACCCCCTTCTGCGCAAGAAACAAGAAGAAGCTAGAGCGGAGCACAAACGTGCGGAGGAGAGGACGAGAAGGAGGTCGGGGGAATCAGATTCGAGCGTCGAGGACGACGCGACCGCGGAGGTGCGGGGAGGGGAGGGAAGCCAAGGGAAAGAGGAGAGCAACTAATTAACGTGGGCTTCTTCGGGAGCCCATGCAACGATCAATAAGCATTGACGCTTTTTGGCCATTCGCCATGTGTGCTGCTGCTTCTTCGGATTTTGTTTTTTATTTTTCCGCACGCGTTTCGGCTTTTTAAGCAGGTTTTTTCGGGGGGTTTTCGACGTTTTGGTTTTCACCGGTCTTTCCTAGCTTTTCTACCAAATTTTTTTAAAAAAAAAAATTTTTTTGCGCAAAAAACACATTTTATTTTTTTTCTTTTGCGAGAGTCACAATTTTGCTTTCGCGAGAGGCACGGTTTTGCTTCGCGAGAGTCATGGCCGTGCCTCTCAGAAACGGAAAAACGCGTTTCCTGTTTTTTTTTCTTTCGCGAGAGTCACGGTTTTGCTTCCGCGAGAGGCATGGTTGTGCTTTCGCGAGAGTCACGGCCATGCCTCTCGGAAACGGAAAAAAAATTCGTTTCCTGTTTTTTTTTCTTTCCCGAGAGTCACGACTGTGCCTCATCTGAAATGGAAAAAAACGCGTTTTTTCTTTCGCAAAAGTTACTATTTTGCTTCCGCGAGAGGCACGTTTGTGCTTTCGCGATAGTCACGGTCGTACCTCCTCGGAAACAAAAAAAATGTCTCTCTCTTTTTTTTCCTTTCGCGAGAGTCACGGTTTTACTTCCGCGAGAGGCACAGTTGTGATTTCGTCAGAAGCACGGGCGTGCCTCTTTCGGAAAGGGAAAAAACCCATGCTCCCGGTTCGGGATTTTTGTCCTTTTTTTTTGAAAAAAAAGTTTGTCAAAATCTATCAACATGGGATCTAGTTTTGAAGATCTCGGCGCGAGTAGTCCAACGGCGAAAGCGGTTCGAGATTTAGATGCACGGTTTAAGAGATAAAACATTTTGAATAAACGGATATAGAAAAAAAAGGGAAAACTCACAGGTTGCGACAAGTGGCGCACACGCAGCGCGCCACTTGTCGCAATCTGGGGGAGTTGAAGTGATCTTCGCAAAGAATACTCCTTAACTTGTGATTTTAGGGAAGGAGGGCAGAGAGCAACCGATGAAGAGCGGGGCCGCGGAGGAGGGAAAACCCTATTCGCCGCATTCTGCGACAAGTAGTCGACCTACCGCAGAGGTCCGATGATAAATGGACTGGCCCAGTTAGCGATTTTTTATGTGGGATCATTTTCCGGTTTTGCGAACCTTCTAGATGATTCCTGGCCAGTGTTGGGAACATTCCGGAAGGTTCTTGAACCGGTTTTTCTGGTTTTCGTTTTTTCTGGTTTTTTCTTTTTTCTATTTGTTTTCATTCTTTGGTTTTTATTTCTTTTTCTTTTCTTCTCTTTTTGTCAAAAAAATCAAAAAATTTAAATTTTGTTCATGTTTAAATCAGTTTTTGAAAAAATATTCTAAAAATTCAAATTTTGTTCTCGTTACACAAAAAAGTTCAAAACTTTCGAAATTCAGAAAATGTACTGGATTTCAATTTCTCGTTCACATATTCAAAAAATGTTCATGCTTCCAAATTTATTCGGGATTTTTCAAAATTGTTCTCCGTTTCAAAATTTGTTCTCAATATTCAAAAAATGTTCGTGCTTTAAAAAATTGTTCATGCTTCCAAATTTGTTTTGGATTTTTCAAAATTGTTCTCCGTTTCACAATTTGTTCTCAAGATTTCAAAAAATGTTCATGCTTTAAAGAACTTTTTCGCGCTTCCAAATTTGTTCTCAAGATTGAAAAATTGTTCATGCTTTAAAAAATTGTTCACAAATTCCAAAATTGTACACATTTTCCAAAATGTTTGGGAAAATCAAAAAAAATTGTGTTCATTTAAAATTTGTTTGAATTTTTGAAAAAAAACATATGTTCGAAAAAATACTCAAAATTTGGAATTTTTTTTGGGATTTTGTCAAACTGTGTTATATCCTGAACTGTACTTAGTTTCTTTTAGAGTTCCACTGTATTTTGGTCGTAAAGTCTATTCCATCGTAGTGGCTAGCGTCGAGGTCGCGCAAGCAAGCAGCCCCATATTTCATTCCTAGCGTTCGCGCGCTACCGATCCTTTTTGCGATTTTTCTCACTCGCGGCGCACGGAATGGGCCGGCCCAGTCTGCGCCCCCTGTGCGACGCAACGTGCATTTGCCGCAGAGCGCGGCAAATAGAACGTCCCGCAGAGGAGCGCCAGCGGCGAGGCAGAGGGTGGGTGGAGCAAAAGTGGGTCGGGCCGGTTTGGTTACAGCCAAACCTGGCCATATGAACCGTGCTTTTAAGACCGGCCCTTAGGCACAGTTTTTTGGCGCGCCATAGGCCCGGCCCGGCACGTGAATGAAAGCATCGGGCCGGCCTTCCGCCCGGAACAAGTCGATCCTCCGAAGCCGAACCACGGCTCGGCATGGCCCTTTTGTTCGTTGGCCAGCCTGCATGATATGGCCCCGAACGGCCTGGCCCAGCACGCGGCAACACATGGCTCAAGTCGTCATCCCTTTTAGCATTGTTTGGGGCTGTTTTGGCCTTTTTAGGATTGTTTTAGATTTTTGTTGTATGGCTATTTTCAGTACCTCTTTGGTCTTTTTTTTAATCTCAGAACAAAAGGTCTGAAAGGACGAAACAGTCCACAAAGTCCGAAATAGCCACAAGGCTGAAAAGCAATTCGTACTGGGCGTGTTACCTCGCATGTCACGGCTATCCTAGAGCTCAGGCCTTCGGGTCGGCATAGCACGACCCTTTTTTTGAAGCGCCGACACGGGTCATGCCCTGCCTGTCTCTTTTATAGCTGTGTCATGTTGTGCCGACCCATATGGTCAGGTCTGATTACAACATCTTCAAAAAATCATCCGATTCAGCGATTAATCTTCTGATTTATCGCTACTCGGGGGTTGACCGATAAGATAATGTCTTATCTTCACCGTTTATCTTTTGGGCCGATTTATCGCTCTGACAAGCGATTTATCGGGAATCTACCGATAAATCGGACCTATTTGTAGCACTATGTTTGCAAAAACTATGTTTATTTGTGTTTTGTGGACCTTGTTACGCAATATGAACTGTTGTCCTATTTTGTTCGTCATTATACAAGGATTCAAATGCTAGGAATCAAGGTAACACTTCTGTCCAATTTTTTTTGTGTTGAATATAGCGTATTTTAGTGTTGGGAACCTGGGATTTGCAAAAAATATCCGATTAATAGTCGACCGATAAAATCGATTAATTGGCCGATTTCTGATTAATCTCTAATCCCCGGCCGACCGAGACGATAACGATAAGCGATATCCTCAACATTGATTTCTAGTACTGTGCCACACCAACAGGCCATGCATCTGAGTTATCACTAGTGGAAAAACAGGCTTTCCGTCCAGCCCATAAGTCGCGAAGCTGTAGGAACCGCGACCAATGGTACCTTTAGTCGCGGTTCGAGGTGAACCGCGACCAAAGGCTCCGGGCCCTGGGCGCCGGTGGCTACCGGTGCACGTGAGGGCTTTAATCGCGGTTGGCTGTGCCAACCGCGACTAAAGGTTTCGGCACCTTTAGTCACGGTTTGCTGTGCCAACCGCGACTAAAGCCCTCCCTATATATACCCATCCAAAGCAGCCAACACTTAGCCATTTGGAGCCATTCTCTTCACAAGTGGGTGTAGGTTTGCTTTTGGTTCCTCTTATGCACATAAGGTGTTTGATGAAATGCCCCAAGAGCATGAAACAAACATGACATGAAGTGTTGGAGCCACACTCTTCGATCGCGGTTAGCAACTTGATGAACCTTTGATGTGTCAATATGCATGTGTGTAGTTCATAACAAATGCATGATGGTTAATTATATATTTTATATTATAATAATGCGATGAATCGGCAATGGATGTACGGTAACCGACTCTCCGCGAGTTCACTACGGGTTTGAAAGATTTCCTCGAGTGGCTAATGCGAACAAGCGGGGGTTTTGTTATCTGTCCATGTGTTATCTGTAAGAATGAGAAGGGTTACTCTTCCTCAAGAGTTGTTCACATGCATCTCGCTTGAAGGGTTTCATGCCAAGCTATAATTGTTGGACCAACCATGGAGAAAGAGGGTTATAATGGAAGAAGATGAAGAAGGGATGATTTCATCGATGAAAGCTATCTTGCTCATTTCGGTGATACTTTCATGGAGGATGTCAAGGTGAAGGGAAGGTGAAGAAGAGGCACGGATGATCCCGCTGATGATCTTGGTCGGACCATTGCCGATGCACGGAGACGCCGCTAAACCGAAAAGGAGAGGAGAATTTGGATCGCATGTTAGAGGATCACGTAAAGGCGCTGTACCCCGATGCGATGATGGTCTCAAAAAGCTGGGCTGCATAATCGGATTTGCTGAAATGGAAGGCGAGGCGTGTAGCTGACTCGGCATTTGAAAACTTGTGAAAATGTTGAAGAATATGTTTCAAAGGATAACGAGTTGCCCGCCAAGACGCACTGAAGCAAAGAAGGTTGTCCGCCTCTAGGTTTAGAGGTTCAAGATACATGCATGCATCAACGATCGCATCCTCTACCGCTGTGAATACGAGAATTTGAATGAATGCCCGGTATGCACCGCATTGCGTTATAAGATCGAGGCGATGACCCCGTGACGATGTTGAGGGCCGTAAACCCGTGAAGAGGGTTCCCGCCAAGGTGATGTGGTATGCTCCTATAATACCACGGTTGAAACGTCTGCTCATGAACAAAAGCATGCCAAGTTGTTGCGATGGCACAAAGAGAAACGTAAGTCGGACGGGAGTTGAGACACACCGCAGATGGAACGCAATGGAGAAAGATCGACGATGGTTCACAGATTTTGCAAATGACGCAAGGAACATAAGATTTGCTCTAAGCACGGATGGCATGAATCCTTTTGGCGAAAGCGAGCTCCACCATAGCACTGCCCGTGACTCTATGCATCTACAACCTTCCTCCTTGGTTGTGCATGAAGCGGAAGTTCATTATGATGCCGTGCTCATCCAAGGTCCGGCAACCCGCAACGACATCGATGTGTACCTAAGGCCATTAGTTGATGAACTTTTACAGCTGTGGGTGGTGTCCGTGTGTGGGATGAGCACAAACAAGAGGAATTTGACCTCGAGCGTTGCTTTTCAGAACCATCAACGATTGGCCTGCTCTTAGTAACCTTTCGGACTGTCAAATAAGGGATACAATGCATGCACGCATCGCTATATGAGACCGAAAGTGTACATTTGCCAAATTGTAAGAAGAACGGTACCTTGGGCATCATCGATTTCTTCCAAAATTCATCCAAGAAGAAAGAAAGGCAAGCATTACAACGGCAAGGCAGATCACCGGCCGGTCTCGCGAACGACCGGTGCCGAGGTATTTGATATGGTCAAGGATTTGAAAGTCATCTTTGGAAAGGGTCCCGCGACAATCGGTTCAAGGGAGCCGACGGCACGCAGCCATGTGGAAGAAGAAATCTATATTCGGGAGCTAGAATATTGGAAAATCCTAGAAGTCCGCTCTGCAATCGACGTGATGCACGCTACGAAGAATATTTGCGTGAACCTCCTAAGCTTCTTGGGCGTGTATGGGAAGACAAATGATACAAAGGAAGCACGGCAGACCAAAGAACGCTTGAAAGACCTCGATGACCGCATCCGAATGGTTTCAAGGTCGTGCCGCCTACGCTCGACCAAAGAAGAGAAGGTCATCTTTTTGAATGCCCGAGCAAAGATGAAGGTCCCGTCTGGATTCTCGCCCAATATAAAGGGAATAATAAACATGGCGGAGAAAAGTTCCAAAACCTCAAGTCTCACGACCGCCATGTGATTATGACGCAATTGCTTCCGATTGCTTTGAGGGGCTCTGCCGAAAATGTTCGATTAGCCATTGTGAAGCTATGTGCATTCCTCAATGCAATCTCTCGAAGGTAATCAATCCGTAAGTTCTACCACGGTTACAGAACGATGTGATCCAATGTCTTGTCGGGCTGAGTTGGTGTTCCCGCCATCCTTCTTCAATATTATGACGCACCTCCTGGTTCACCTAGTCGAAGAGGTTTCCGTTCTCGGTCCTGTATTTCTACACAATATGTTCCCTTCGAGAGGTTCATGGGAGTATTAAAGAAATATGTTCAGAATCGTGCTAGGCGAGAAGGAAGCATCGCCAAGGGCTATGGAAATGAGGAGGTAATTGAGTTTTGTGTTGACTTTGTTCCCGACCTTAAGCCGATTGGTCTTCCTCAATCGCGCACGAGGGGAGACTAAGTGGAAAAGGCACGATCGGAAGGAAATCAACGATATGTATGGACGGCCATTCTCTCGATCAAGCACACCACATCAGGTCGACTAATTCCAGCTTGGTGTCTCCGTGCTTTGAGAAACACAAGAATATTTTACGCCGGACAACCCGGGAAGCTGAATCCTAGATTAGGAAGGCCCACATGGAGACTTTCGCGCTTGGTTGAGAAAACATTTAATGAATGACAATGATGTTGTAGATCAGTTGTACATGTTGGCCAAGACACCATCTTCGACTATAACGACTTTCCAAGGGTACGAGATAAATGGGAATACATTTTACACGATCGCCCAAGATAAAAAGAGCACCAACCAAAACAGTGGTGTCCGCTTTGATGCAAAGAACCGAGAATGGGCAAAAGGTCACATATTATGGTTACATAGAGGAGATATGGGAACTTGACTATGGACCCTCCTTTAAGGTCCCTTTGTTCCGTGCAAATGGTTCAAGCTAACAGAGGTGGGGTAAAGGTGGACCAGCAATACGGAATGACAATGGTGGATTTCAACAATCTTGGTTACCTTGACGAACCATTCGCCCTAGCGAAAGATGTCGCCAGGTTTTCTATGTGAAGGACATGAGTAGCAAACCGAGGAAACGGAAAGATAAGAAAACGATCAAGACATCATGCGATGATTCAAAGCGCCACATTGTTCTTTCAGGGAAAAGAAACATCGTGGGAGTGGAGGACAAGATGATATGTCAAGATTATAATATGTTTGCTAAAATTCCGCCTTCAAAGTGAACACCGACCCAAGCATTAAGTTAAATGATGAGGATGCTCCATGGATACGCACAATCGTAAGCAAGCGAGGACACAAGGAAGAATTGATGTGTAATAATTTATTGTACCAAACTTTGTATTTGGTCGATGAACTGAATGATGTATCAAACCTTTGTCAAACCTTCAAGGAATTAGTTTTATTTTTCTGATTTTTTGATATATAATTGTATTTTTAAGATTTTAAATGAATTAGTTTTATTTTTCTGATTTTAAAAGGAAAAAGGAAGAAGAAGAAAGAAGGAAAAGGAAAAAAAGAAGAAGAAAAAACAGAAGAAAAAAGGAAAAACAGAAGAAAAAACAAATGAAGAAAAAAGGAAAAACAGAAGAAAAAAAAAAACAGAAGAAAAACATAAGAAAAAAACAAAAGAAGAAAAACAGAAGAAAAAAGGAAAAAGGAAGAAAGGAAGAAAAAAAGAAGAAAAACAAGAAAAAGGAAGAAACAAATGAAGAAAAAAAAAGAAAAAAAGGAAGAAAAAAACAGAAGAAAAACAAGAATTTAAAATGAATTAGTTTTATTTTCTGATTTTTTGATATATAATTGTATTTTTAAGATTTTAATAACATAAATAAATAAGTAATTAGAAACTTTAATAGCAAAAATAATTATCATAAAGTAAAATAAATAAGTAATTAGAAACAAAATAAAATAAAATAAATAAGTTTTTGTTGTAAGTAGAAACAAAACAAAATAAATAAAGCAAAAATGAAAACAAAAACAGGCAAAAATAAAAATATGTTACCCATCGGGCCACCACGGCCCAATACGACTAGAAACCCATTAATGGGCCAGATTCAGCCCGCAGAAGGCCCAATAGGCCCACAGCTCATAGTAATGAAATAGGCCCGTAAGCTCGATTCGAGAGGAGCTCGGCGGTGAGCGAGCCGCTTATAAACCACTGCCGATGCCTCTCGGCTAGCGAGGTGGGACTAAACATCCCACCGCATCGCGCCAGCTTCAAAGATGACCTTTAGTCGCGGTTGGGGAGGCGGGCGCGACTAAAGGTACCCTTTAGTCGCGCCCCCCCACCGCGACTAAAGGGTCTTTCGCTGGAACGAAGCGGCGGTAAAACCCTTTAGTCGCGGTTGGGGAGGCGGACCATGATTAGCAGTACCTTTAGTCGCGCCCGCTTCCCAACCGCGACTAAAGGTTCGTCTATAACATCTGACTTAGTAGTTTTGCCTCCCATTCTCCTCTCTCGACGCCGCCTTGCCGCCTCGACGCCGATCGACGCCGACGCCGACGCTGGCCGCCTTGACGCCGATCGACGCCGACGCCGACGCTGGTCCACACACGCCGCCGCCCGTCCCGATGGCGCCCTCCGCCTCGCCTGCCTTGCCCCGCCCCGTGCCCCTGCTGCCCTGCCACTGCCTGCCGCCCTGACGCCTGCCGCCTTGCCTGACGCCTGACGCCTGCCGCCGCCACACCCTGCCGCCCGCCGCCCCGCCCACTGCCCTCCTCACAAGTGGCATCCAGAAGAAGAAGAAAGAAGAAGAAAAGGAAGAAGAGAAGAAGAAAGAAAAAGGAAAAAGGAAGAAGAAGAAAGAAGAAGAAAGAAGAAGGAAGAAGAAGAAAGAAAAGAAAAGGAAAAGGAAGAAGAAGAAAAGGAAAAGGAAAAGGAATTTTTTTTTTTTTTTTTTTTGTTCTTTTAATTTAAACTATTTAATTAGTTTAACAAAAACGGTAAATAACTTAAAACCCTAAACCCCAAAAACAAAAAACAACGAGAAAACCGCCAAAGAAAAACAAAAGGAAAAGGAAGAAGAAGAAAGAAGAAGAAAGAAGAAGAAAGGAAAAGGAAGAAGAAGAAAGAAAAGAAAAGGAAAAGGAAGAAGAAGAAAAGGAAAAGGAAAAGGAATTTTTTTTTTTTTTTTTTTTTTGTTCTTTTAATTTTAACTAGTTAATTAGTTTAACAAAACGGTAAATAACTTAAAACCCTAAACCCCAAAAACAAAAACAACAGAAAACCGCCAAAGAAAAACAAAAGGAAAAAGGAAGAAGAAGAAAGAAGAAGAAAGAAGAAGAAAGGAAAAGGAAGAAGAAGAAAGAAAAGAAAAGGAAAAGGAAGAAGAAGAAAAAGGAAAAAGGAAAAAGGAATTTTTTTTTTTTTTTTTTTTTTTGTTCTTTTTAATTTTAACTAGTTAATTAGTTTAACAAAAACGGTAAATAACTTAAAACCCTAAACCCCAAAAACAAAAAACAACAGAAAACCGGCCAAAGAAAAACAAAAAAATAAAATGGAGGGGGCGGCGAGGGGGCGGCGAGGGGGGCGGCGATGCGCGCGGTGTTTTTTTGGGATCGAGAGGGGGCGGCGAGGGTTATACATGTGTGTTGTCCTCGCCTCCCTCTCCGTGACGCCGTCGTCTGCCGCCCCGTCTCGCGCTCTACCGCGACACCCTCTCCCACCCCTTCCTCGCCCCCTCCTTTTGCCACCGCCCTTCGCCCACCGCCACCGCCACCGCCTTCTTCACTTAATTAATTTGTTTTACTACATGTTTTCAGGATCGACATAATGGCGACGATAGAGTGACCCGATTATGGACAACTATGATCCGGACGGTGAAGCACATATGTTCGCATCATAAACGGCGATATTCAATATGTGCCGACCGGAGAAGAAGAAGATGATATCTCTTCTTATCTCAACCTTGACGGTGAAGATGAAGGGCGCCACAAGAAGATGATGTCAAGAAACGCCGATAAACGCATTTATCTTCAAATGGAAGTAGCAACCACCTCCGCGCCGAGGTATATATATACATCGAGCCTCGTGATACAAACTAACCGATTTGAATAAATATGTGTGTACTAACGCGACTCTCTTTCTTATTTTAGCCTCGCCGGATCGTCAAACAATCGAGTACGCCGTCAAAGCGTGGCGCAACCAAGACGATGAAACCAGGAGAAACATGCACCATCCAGGTTGTCGATCGTGAAACCGGCAGCCACCGGAGCCCCGCAAGAACGCCACCAAGTTTGTCACCAATGCGGAGCTATTGTTAGAGACAACGCCTCGATCACCGCCCAGAGTGGAATGAGCCAAAGAAGGCACGAATTGATGGTTTCACTTTTGTCGATAAGAGAACAAAAAGATTGCTTCAAGAAGCTTATGGAACATTTCGCTCTACCTCCGAATACAACAAATTCGATGAGGAGGGTAACAAGATTGAGGAAAACAAGGAGAGGAGGAGGCTAGTCAAACAGTTCGCTTCTTCATAAGATGGCCGACGATTCGGAAATTCAAGCAAAATCTAGCCCGTGACTTTGTCAAGCGTAACAAGACTCGGAGTTCAAAGGACAATATGAGAAACTGAAAGATGATTGGCCAGAATTTGTGAAGCAAAAGAAATCGGAGCAGTTCATTCAAATATCGAAACAAAATAAGGAAAATGCGGCTAAGAAGGAGTACAATCATGTTATGGGGCCAGGAGGGTATCGATTTGGGTGCCTAGGTTCGAGAAGATGGAGAACGAGCTGAGGGCGCGAGAATCCGTCCAGTACGGAGGATGGGACCCAAGGGCCAAAAGCTGGTGGTACGGGCATGGGGAACGCTGAACCCGGAGACAGGGGAGTGTGTTTACCAGGGCAAATTAATTAAACCCACCCAAGCCCTTATTGACGCATTGAAGGATGCTCAAGAGGGAAGATCAAGTTCAACAGAGAGAACGACGCTACGACAAAAGCCCTCGAATCCTCGAACACGGAGGACGTAGACGAGGCATGGGGCACATTCCGTGGAAAATAGGGTTCCCCGAACGATGACCCGTCTGATTCTGAAGCCGTAAGAGAAAGATGGATCGGGAAGCGATGTTGTGGCGCGGTTGGCATCGGAAATGGAAGTGATGAAGAAAACCATGAGTGTACTAGTAGCGAAAAAGATTCAGCTCGGTGCAGATGAAGATCATCCAGCGGATCTCGGAAGCCAGAGCGAGAAGCAGCGTGGCTTCCACGGAGGCCCCACCGGCTGGTGCAGATGCACCGACGATCGAAATTACTGCACCGGAGCCTCGGTGGTCGAAATTACTGCACCGGAGCCTCCTCGCTACCCCGTGGGCGATATAAAGGAGATGAAAGAATGTCATCTCAGATATCCTATCGGGAACATGTCCGTGAAGGTAGCCATCGGCAGTGCTTTACCATGTTTACAGAGCACTCCACCACTACAACCCCATTAAAGATGGCTATGCTCGTGTCACGGTGGAGGACATAGTCCAAGGGTTTGAGGACCGGAGATTGAAATTGCTACACCAAGGGGAGAAAAGACTTGAGATGTCAAGCGCCATTACATTCTATGGCAAAAGAAGTTTATCAAGTTTCAGCGAGGCGCCAAGGACAACAAGTCCACCCCCACGGTGGTGGTGGTGGCGGTGTGGTGGTGGTGGTGGTGGCGGTTCACCTACACCTCCGCCACATCAGCCGACGCCGCCTCGATCCTACAACGTCCGGCGGGTGATCATCCGCCGCCCCGATCCTCGTCCGGCGGGTGATCGACGCCGCCTAATCCACCTATGGCAAAGAAGCGTATAGTCCTGGATTATTAACCCGGACCCTTATGTACCTAAGACCACAAAGGTACCGGAGCCATCATCAAGCCTCTCCCACAAGGCCTTGGGAACGAGTGCCGAGGAAGTCGACGCGCGCGCTGCTGATTTGGAGAAATGGAAGGCGGACTGCAAGAAGAAAAGAGAGCCCGAGCCCAAGCCAAGATTTTCGATGAGCAAAAGAAGTGGGCTAAGTCATTTTTGAGCACACCGCCCCAAGTCACAAGAATCGCCACCGACTATGCACGTGAACTTCGCAGCAGGCATTCATGTTCAAGGAGAACAAAGAGCGGAGAAGGCCGAAGTATAAAAAGCGGAAACAAGTTGCCCAGCTCGGGAACAAAGTAAACAATCGATTGCCCGCTTATAGTGGAAGCCTTCGTCCGGATGCCCCGAGATCATACAAGCTGCGGCAGACAGGATTGATCAGAACGAAAAGCGAGAACAAGCGCCAACTTAGGTATTACTCTTCGTGAACTATTAGACCTTGATGAGTTGCCGTGAAGGAGGTAGTAATTACATATGTCAAGAATGGGCCTCTCGTCGAGCCTCAAGCAGAAAAGGATCTACCCGACCAAATGAAACGTCTGCTGAATTGGTACAAGGGTTAAATAAAAATAAAACGCCAAAGAATATATTTATGCGGAAGTTAGACATGAGCATCACTTCAAACATTACTATGTACAAGTTGAACTGAGTGAATTGTTCCAGCTTTTCAATCTGCGCGAGCTCGACAAATCTATCATCGCTTGCTACGCTCGTAAGTGATTTATTAATTTCTACCCCATCTCGTTCATATTGCCTCGCACTATATATATGTCCTAACTATATTGTTGTGTCCTCTATTATACATGCGAATGAAGATGAAGGAATGCGAGTAAGGAACATCCATGATGTTGGGTTCATTGACCCACACATCGTTAATGATATTGTGTTGAAGCATTACCCCGCCGACGTGGAGGCGCACTGTGGCGCTTCTTACAAAGCAGGAACTCAAAAGTGATATTCTATTTCCTTACCATTTTGGGTGAGTGTTTCGCCTTGAGCACATTCTCTTTTGTTTACTCCATGCATGGTATGTGGCGGCTAATCGATGAGTTATGCATGACATACTGTGCATGTATCGTGTCCGCAGTTCCACCGGATTCTGCTAGTAATTAAAGTTAACACCTCGTAATGTCTCGCCCACGACTCTCGGATAAGGATCCAAAGCTTTGGGCCGACATCGAAAAATGCTGCGAAGTAATTATTTTCATTCATTTGCGCCTATATCGATCGGCCTATTTCGCTCATTTCCTAATATCAAGTAACTAATAACTCTCTTGTTCATTTAATTTTCTTTGCCTCGTAGGGTTTGGAGACGGTTCAGAGATACAAAGGTCGGTGAATTCAAAAAGAGCTAGAATTCAAAAGGGTAAAGACTAAGATCGGGATATTCAGCCACCGCTGACCAATCTATGTGCATACTTTGTCTCAGGAGATGATCCGAGATACACCTCTGAGCGGGTTGATCCGAGTGATACCAATGCTCGAGGAATAACCTCCGTGGATGCTTAGTCCAAGCTCGCTCCACCACTTCAAGAGGAACTAGCTGGATGGTTCTGCAGGAAGTCCTCCATCCTAAAGGAGAACACTATCACGAGGACGAGAACTTTATATGGATTAAATCATGTATGGAAACTTGTTCAAAATTGTATATGGTCATCCGATGATATTGAATATATATTGTATATTCCTCTTGAATTCTTTTTGGTTCTAATTTCAAATTTATTTGAAATTGTACATTCATATGCATGTATGTAGTACCGTAGAATATATGAAACTCCTTCAAAATTTAAATAAAGCACAAAAGAAATAAAACAATACAAATTAAACAGAAAACAGGTTTAGGGGTGGGGCTAAAACCCTAAACTCAGCGGCTTTTAGTCGCGGTTGGCCGAAGAACCGCGACTAAAGGTCCTCCGCCTCGACGGCCGCCTGGCGCCCACGTGACGGGCCTTTAGTCGCGGTTCTTAAGCAGCCGCGACTAAAGGTGGTGGGCTTTAGTCGCTCTTTGCTGGTCGCGGTTGCGCAGCCGCGACTAATGGCAGTTGCGAACCGCGACCAAAGGCCTTTTTTCCACCAGTGTATAACATACACTAGACAATTATGGCGCGCGTTGCCGCGCCCGTCTATTTTTACAATCAATGATAGGTATTTGCACGCATATATTGAGATACAAAACATGAAAGTTAATTTTATTCATATCAGAAGAAAATGTTGCTTATTTTAAGCTTGGTTATTTTTCATTGCCGACATCATCAGGCATATAATGATAAATAAAAGTAAAAAAATTTTACTTAGCAAGCATGCATTTGTGATCAAGCCGAGAGCGGACCAATCCATCCATCTGTCAACAAATCATCATAATGCCTCCCAATGGACTTCTCTTCTATAAAAGCACACACATTTTCTGAAAAAGAGATCAATGAAAGTTTATAAACAATTCACGAAAAGAGAGAGTTAAATTTGGAGAGAAAACTATGAAACACAAATAAGATGAGCAATTGGCACAGTTTTATTACCTTTTTCACCGACTTCACAAAGATATGCCTCTTGCCAATTGTGGTGGGACCAAGTTGCTCCTAGGTCCTCACCCTTCGTCTTATACTTTCTTCTTGGCCTCACCTCCTCCAAAGTGTTCCTCAACAGCGTGTCAAGAGACACATAGGATTTTCCCTAGGCTGCGAGAGCATGTGGGTAGCAAGGTCGAAGTTGAATAAAAAGTTGATGATGAAACACTACGTGTCTTGATCCTCAAAGTGAATAAGAAGTGCTAAGTACATGGAAGTAAATTTAACGAAAGTAACTTTAAAGTTCCAAACAGTAATATGCAATAAGCACGAGAACATGTATCCAGTTTGTGGGAGACTTGACTCTAATTAGAATACACATACTGTATCTATTTTGTTTTTCCATACGATGCAAAGCTGGTACTTCAGTATTGGTTTGGACAAAATGGGAATACTCAATTGTGCTGGATATAATAAAACATGTAGACAACTTCAAAAGAAGTTCTAGAAATTACAACATGAAGCCATAGCTATCAAAGTTAAAATAAAATCAAGCTTTAAATTCCATATGAAACAGTTTTTCTCCCTTCACAGAAAAAAATATACTGTCTGATGAGAGAGTGGTATATGGAAGTCACCTCCATTGCATATGCATTGGTCTTTTTCTTTCTAACAAGGTGCATGATATGAAAAGGAAGGAATTTTAATCCGAATAGTATGTTGTTTTTTCGTGAAAGTGTAAAATAATTTCTGCAAAAAGTAACAGAATTGGGGAGTATACCAACAATTCATTATTTGGCTGGTCGATTACTACAACTATTAAATTTACTCACACATGCCCGAAGAAATATGTTAGCACAGCAACATTATATCTCTCCATTTCTCCTTTCCCCGCATATACGTAGATTGAGAACTCAAGATATCTAAAATTCAAGCCTTTGGTTATCCAACTGTTTACGTACACTCTTTGTTTGGTGTCCAACTAATTTGAAAGAAGAGATAGGTTGTAGTGCATAGATCACATAAATTAAACCAACACTCATTAATAAGAATCGGTACATTTGGTTCCTCCACTTCACAAAACACCAATTGCTTAAATTGCACATCAGATAAACAGAATCATATAGATATCAGATTCAATGATGTCGATATAGCGAGTTTTGATGCCCCTTGTTGCGTATAGGATAGTTGAAGAAGTATCCAAATATAGCCTCTGTTAGCTGCTTGACAATTGAAATGATGGAATTCCCACCTGCAAAAGAAAAGGGTAGAATAACAACGTCACTGTTTTTTTCACACCAACAAGACCTGGTGTGCTGATTAATATATCAAATCATTATGCTACGCGGTCATAGGAAATGAAGCATATCACACCACCACACCCTTGCTATTGGAGACATTAGAGGAGGGAGGTAACTCAGTCTCCTCTGCTTGTTATTCGACATAAGTAGATCTGATACAAAAATAATACAAGAATCATGTGAAAAAGTATTGCGGATATACTCCAATTGAATGAAAAGGTATAATACTACACTAACAAATATTGGAAAGATAGACTGCACAGCAGTTATCAAAAGAATAAATAAAACTGACATGAAATTAGGAAATGAAAAATTACCTTCTCATCCTGGGAAACGGGGGTTCTATGAAATCATTCCTCGGACATCAAATATTGTACGTGTGAAGTGAACAACTGTTGTCTTCATTCTTCAATGATGCAACTAAGATTTAAAATTATTATAGTTTTTTCGAGAGTACACAAATTACCTAGCTACAATGTTTAATTGAAGGAGAAGAAACGGAATTGCAAGAGAAAAGCAACAGCACACCGGCTCCTAGAACTAACGCTACTACTCACACAAGGATGCTACACCTGCTCCTCCAGCCAATGATCAAAGTTGCAGGTCGGAAATGATTTGAGAGCTCGGTTCTTCTTCCTTTCTCTGCTGGCTGGTGTTAGTGAACACCTTGGTGATTGTCTGCTTCCATAAGCTCCATACAGTTAGCATACCCAGGGAACCAAAACCACACTGTTTATTTTTCTGCAAAATGCTCCTGGATATGATCCACCACTGTTCAAGGACATCCACACCAAAGGGAATAGGCACAACATTGTCGATGTGAACCTCACAAATGCAATGGTGCCAAGCTTACGTCGAATAACTGCATTGCACGAGGATGAAAATGGTGTCAGCGTTGGCATCCAGGTGCAGTGAATGGACAATATTCCACAAATGAACATACCGTGCCAGCCCTGTAGTCGATAGCCCCAGGCTATGTCAGAGACACATCGATTCAGGAGCATGTCCTAGTGGACAGATCAAAATTATTATAAGTTAACTCACTGAAACTACAATCAGGTGACCAAAAAGGGCAAGAGCAGAACTTTATATGAAATAGACTACACAATGAATAAACAGTGAATATGATAAATATAAATCTTCTCTAAATTGCATGAAATCCAACTAAATAAACTATTATTAACCTGGTCAAGAAGAAACTGAACTATTGGTTTTATATTTGATTCTTAGAAATTGATGCATCACGAACTGCAGGGATAGAAGCCTGATTCTTAAGCATATATTTCCACACGAACCAGTAGATGGAAATATACCTGGCATGTGAAACTACAAATTAGGGAGCTGACAGTATCAGTATGAAGGACGATCTTGGCAGGGTAGAGCCTATAAACGGAACAGCTGCGCCAAGGCACAGGGAGTTTGCGGCAAGAGTCATCAAGGAGCGGTTCTCCGAAGACATCCATGAAAGCGCATGTGGTGACATGACGGCGCCACTGCGCGGCGAAGAGGGTGGGGTGGGGGGGGAGAAAGTAGCGAATACATAGACCTCGCGGCGGATGGAGGCGCTGGGAGGGGCAACCACCGGAGATACTTGTTGTAGCGGCGGCGCAGGTCCGTTCGTCTCCCAAGAGTGGGGAAGAGTGTGGAGTGTTGAGGGCGAAACCCACCAGCAGCCCATTCGTACCCCCGGCTAGTTGGACCCGATGAACCACAGCCCTCCAAAAATGCTACGGGAGAAGCGGCCCTTTTAGGACATCCACGCTAGATTCGTCTTACGGCGCTAAACATAACTTTTACGTGAATCGGACGGCCATGTACGATCAGATCGTAAGAATGGACGGTTCCGAAGTCTAATAGCTTGAGAGGCTTCCTAGAGTGCCTAGTTATAATGTATCTAATAAATTGTCTTTGCATTAGCCTATCCATGCATCGTTGTCATATTATCAATTCATGCATGTACTTCCTCTGTTCCAAAATAGATGACCCAACTTTGTACAATACAAAGTTGGGTTATCTATTTTGGAACGGAGGAAGTAAGTCATAAGCTATTTTTCATATTGTGTTTTTGTGTTATCATGGATGGTATATGTGTTGATCGCTTAGTGTCTGCAAAATTAGTATTGTGATGCAAACATGATTTATGCAAATTTCAATATTGTGATGAAAGTATGACCGAGATAGGGGTGGTGCTGGTGGAGGGCCACGACTGATACGTGTCCAACGTTTCTACTTTTCCAAACATTTTTATCCTTATTTTGGACTCTAACTTGCATGATTTGAATGGAACTAACCTGGACTGGCGCTGTTTTCAGCAGAATTGTCATGGTGTTATTTTTGTGCAGAAATAAAAGTTTTCGGAATGACCTGAAACTTCACGGAGTCACGTTTTGGAATTAATAAAAAATATTAGCGAAAGAATCAACAGAGGGAGGCCCACACCCTGTCCATGAGGATGCAGGACGCGCCCCCTGCCTCGTGGGCCCCCTGGACCTCCACCGACCTCAACTCCAACTCCATATATTCACGTTCGGGGAGAAAAAAATCAGAGAGAAGGATTTATCGTGTTTTATGATACGAAGCCGCCGCCAAGCCCTAATCTTACTCGGGAGGGCCGATCTGGAGTCTGTTCGGGGCTCCGGAGAGGGGAATCCGTCGCCATTGTCATCATCAACCATCCTCCATCACCAATTTCATGATACTCATCGTTGTGCGTGAGTAATCCCATCGTTGGTTTGCTGGACGGTGATGGGTTGGATGAGATTTACCATGTAATCGAGTTAGTTTTGTTAGGGTTTGATCCCTAGTATCCATTATTTTGTAAGATTGATATTGCTATGACTTTGCCATGCTTAATGCTTGTCACTAGGGCCCGAGTGCCATGATTTCAGATCTGAACCTATTATGTTTTCATGAATATATGTGAGTTCTTGATCCTATCTTGCAAGTTATAGTCACCTACTACGTGTTATGATCCGGCAAACCCCAGAGTGACAATAGTCGGGAAACTTCCTGGTGATGTCCGTAGTTTGAGGAGTTCGTATATTCACTAAGTGCTAATGCTTTGGTCCGGTACTCTATTAGCTTTACTATCCCTTAGTTTCCAATAGGACCCCGCTGCCACGGGAGGGTCGGACAAAAGATTTCATGCAAGTTCTTTTTCATAAGCACGTATGACTATATTCGGAATACATGCCTACATTTCATTGGTGAACTGGAGCTAGTTCTGTGTCACCATATATATGTTATAATTGTTGCATGATGAATTGAATCCAACGTAATTATCCATCATTGATCCATTGCCTACGAGCTTTTCACATATTGATCTTAATTTGTTACGTTACTTCTCTGTTGCCACTGTTACGATTGCTACAAAACTGCTATTGTTACTTTTGCCACCGTTACCGTTACTTCCATACTACATTGCTACTAAATACTTTGCTGCGGATATTAAGTACTTTAGGTCTGGTTGAATTGACAACTCAACTGCTAATACTTGAAAATATTCTTTGACTCACCTTGTGTCGAATCAATAAATTTGGGTTGAATACTCCACCCTCGAAAACTGTTGCGATCTCCTATACTTGTGGGTTATCAACAGTGAGAGAGGCGAAGAGGAGGAGGATCGCAAGGAAGGAAAAGAAGAAGGAAAGAAAAGCAACCGAAACCCCGTTTAATTCAGATGAAAGCCTCGTCGACAGCCAGGTCATTCACACACAGTCATCATCAATAGGTTCAAAAGCACATAAAATCATAATCAAAACCACATGAGGGAGATTTATCCGGTTTGTCAGATTTTAGGGGCCTAAAACCCTGATTTCGCCAAGGGCCACATTTAGGAGGGAACCTATACTTTTCTCAAATCCAAAAAAGGAGAATATACAAATCGACCCGGCCGGCGGCGACGGCGCCCGTGGGCGTTGATAACCCACAAGTATAGGGGATCGCAACAGTTTTCGAGGGTAGAGTATTCAACCCAAATTTATTGATTCGACACAAGGGGAGGCAAAGAATATTCTCAAGTATTAGCAGTTGAGTTGTCAATTCAACCACACCTGGATAACTTAGTATCTGCATCAAAGTATCTAGTAGTAAAGTAGTATGGAAGTAACGGTAACAGTAGCAAAAGTAACAGTAGCAGTTTTGTAATAATTGTAGCAGTTTTGTAGTAATTTTTACATGAGCATGTATTTTGTTAATTGGCGTGAATCTAACCTTTTTCTGATCTAAAATTAGTTGTAGCAAAATCTTAAAGGCGCCAATATTGATTTTTGTAAGGAAAACTGCCTGGTATTTTTGCATACTGAGCTGCATGAGTGTACCATCTCATATGATGCACATTAATGAATTGTAGTGCTGCTCTGGTTGCCCATTCATTCATTGTGTCAATGTTGCTTTCTTATTACCTTAACTGGCTGATGATAGTTGTATTGTGTTAATTTGGTGTAGGCTAGTTGCCCAAACGTTCGTTGTGTCAATGTTGCTTTCCTCACTAGTAGAAAACAGGGCATTTGTCCTGGTTCCTAAGGGCCTTTAGTCCCGGTTCTTTAACCGGGACTAATGGGTCGTTACTAATACCTCCCCCCTTTAGTCCCGGTTCTTACACGAACCGGGACAAATGGGCATCCACGTGGCCGTTGCAGGCAGCCCAAGCAGGGGGGCCTTTGGTCCCGGTTGGTGACATAAACCGGGACCAAAAGGCCTCCACGCGTCAGCAGCTAGCTGGAGCTGAGGTTTTTCTTTTTTAAAAAAAAAAGTGGCTGGTTTACGGGTTTTGGGGGTTATTTTTAGGTTGTTATTAGCTAGCTAATAGAGAGAAGTGTCCTCTCTTATATCTTCGTCCTTGGTTTACCAACGCTACTACTATGTTCATTTCACCCGCAGATATATAATAACTCATGCATGCTCGCATCATACATCATCATATATAATAACAAGTCCTACTAATCATGCATCAGCATACAACTTCTACTCGTTATTAATAATAAGTCATACGATCATCATCCTCATAGTCATCGAACCCAACCCTACATAATTGTTCTTAGCACATGATCATCAGTATCAGGTAGGACCAAAACACCCTTAAGGTAAAATAGCATAAAACAATATAGACCCTGACTCTCCATTATGAAGAATGGAGGTCATCCTGTCTCCAATTCTTGCGCTTCGCTTCCTTTTGCTTCCAAGAAGCTCCTTACGACTGTCCATACATTTTTTCCATTCTTTGATTGTCATGTCTCCACTTCTTTTAAAATCCGGTATGGACAGTTGAGATTTGTAGGACGACCTGGTTGTATGTTCAAAACATGAAGGCTACCATGGGTATACATCAGATGAGGCACACAATCATTCGGGATTATCTGTTGAAAAACATAGTAATAACTTCGTAGTTAGCAATGATGTACTAGTTTTAGAAGTATGCAAAAAGATGCACGAATGTCGTAATAATAAAAAATCTTACTAGGGTATCTCCATGGTAGTTACCGTAGTTCAACACATGCACTAGTGGCACGTATTGAACATAATGTTGATGAGTTCGATTGTAGACATTGTAATTCTCAAGATCAGTACAAAATGCGATTAGATGATTTTTCTCCTTATAAGTTAATTCGGAGCCATCGGTGTAGTGGGTTTTGTCTACCATCTTTTGCACATTCTTTGAAGAATGAAAATAAGCTGTCAATGGAAATAAGTTGTCAACTATTTTGAAATAAACAATATAAATTAGTTAATAACTATGTTAAGCTCACATATGGGAAGAATTGGAGGTGTATCCACAAGGACCCAAATCTCCATATTGTCTTGCTCGATTGTAGGATCACCAAGATCCATGGTGACAAGCATACCCTCATCAAAACAATACATCTTGCAAAGTGCTTCCCAATTTTTGCAACCAAAATGGGTTACACTCTCAGCATTGTACATCTTTACTTGAAAATCCACACCATGATGGGTCCTTAGGAGATTTATTTTGGTTTCCATACTTTCATGGTCTTCAAAACCCATCCTCTCCAAGACATAGCGTCTTGCATAGCATGGGATAAGCCAGTCGAATTGGAAAAGATGAAAAATAAACGTTAAAATAGTTGAAGTCGTGCTTAATTATGAAAAAAACTATTGTCGTCGTTGTGTACCGTATGAACATCGAAGGTCTCCTCGAGCTTAATGCTGGAGCGCCGATCTTCGTCTAGCTCAATGAACCTGTCGCACATACCTCGGTCGTCGTGGCACCAGTCGCACTCCCCCAGGCGGTTTTCGTCGTCCGAGTACGACATTTCCGGCCTATGTTCATAATTCAAACATTAAACTTGTACAATTAAATATATTTACTAAAAAAACCTAAATTAGATCATTATTATTAATCACGGGTTGACTATCGGTGATGGTACGTAGCTCCTCCTTTCATTCCCGAGTGCATTATTACACCAAATTGTCTAGCACACGGGAATGAAGGAGAAGCTACCCCCACGACGGCATGGATGATGGAGGGGGCTCCTAGATTTCTGCATAGTGCTCTCCAATTTTAGCATTCAAAGTAGGAGTACTTTTCCAATATGGGCATTCAATAAGAAAAACCAAATAATAAAATAAAGTAATATTCAAATTAGCATGCATTCAATTATAAGCAAAAGTACATCATCTCTTGTGTCCGTACATCGTCAAATATTATCACTAATACTCCTCGAATACTATCGTACACATAGCATCACTAATACAGCTAGAACCGTAGCGCCCGACGGGTATCGTCGCGGGCGGTGGACACCCAAAGGTAAGGAACCATCACAGGATCATAGCTCCAATGAGATCCCTGAAGAACCTGCCAGGTATTGTCGAACCTGCCCTCCAATGCAACCATGTAGCGGCGGACGTGCTTGTCCTCCTCGCTGACACGGTGACGTACAACCTTCGCGGTGTCCGGAAGCCTCGGCACCGTCATTGGCCCACGCGACCGCCACCAAACAAGGATCGGGTCAACAACGGGCTGCCTCCTCACCAACCTACGTCCCCTGGAAGGTAGCACCTCCCAATACCAGCCCGGCGGAGCCCAGTCCCGAACATGGCCCTGATCAAGCAGGCCTCCACCGCCGAGTCGACGACGACGAGGATGCGGGATAGGCATCGCCAACGTCAATGCGGGAACTACTTCTATATATAGTTAAATAAAGTAATTTATTAAATCAACTAGCTAGTTCAACTATATATGAAGCACTTACTATAAATAAAATAAGTAGTAGTTACTAAAAATAAACTAGTTTAACTATAGTTCTATTATTTTTCTAACTAATTATATTAAAAACTTTCTCTTCTTATTTTTTCCTTTTTCCTCTATTCTAAATATGAACACATTCATAAATGACTTATATCATTCACAATTTTCCTATACATACACAATAAATTGACAAAGAAAATACTATGAACAAAAAAATCATTAAAATTCTATGAACAAAATTACAACAGAAAAAATCATAAAAATTATATGAACAGAAAAAAATCATAAAAATTTGACATCTAAATTACTTACACAATATGAAAAAAATTGACATCTAAATTACTTACAAAATATGAAAAAAAAATTGACATCTAAATTACAACAAAAAAATCATAAAAATTTGACATATAAATAACAATAGAAAAAAATCAAAAAAAATCATAAAAATTCTATTAACAGGAAAAAAAATCAAACACAATATGAAAAAATTAATTACACAATATGAAAAAAATCTAACAGAAAAATCTATGAACTACACTATGAACTATAAAAAAATCTAAAAGAAATCTAACAAAATCTAACTCAATTAACTACACATCTAAATTAACTACTACTAACATCAAATTAAATTAGTTGCTTACGACGACGGTGTCGGGGACGGCGACGGCGACGGTGACAGCGAGATGCGGCGCTGGGCGGGCTGCACGAGGCGGCGCGGCGAGCAAGGGGGCAGGTGTCATCATGCGAAGGCGATGGGCGACGATGGCGACGGCAAGGCGGAGACGGACGGGCAGCCTGGCGGCGGGGAAGAACGAACTGAACCAAATTTTCGCGAGTGTCGCTTATATAGGCAGAGCATTGGTCCCGGTTCATGGCACCAGCTGGGACCAATGCACCCCTTTAGTCCTGGTTGGTGGCACCAACCGGGACTAAAGGTCTGTTTTCAGCAGCCCAAAGGGCGGGAAACAGAGGCCTTTGGTCCCGGTTGGTGGCACCACCCGGGACTAAAGGGGGGGGCATTGGTACCGGTTGGTGGCACCAACCGGGACCAATGCACCCCTTTAGTCCCGCTTGGTGCCACCAACCGGACCACAGTTCCCTGTCTTTGCCAAGTCATGCCAAAGTTTAGTCCCACCTTGCTAGTTGAGAGGGCTCGAGAATGGTTTATAAGCGCTGCTGCGGCCACCCTCTCGAGCTCCTCTCAACTGCAGGCTTACGGGCCTAAAATCATTCTCTGTGCTTGTGGGCCTATTGGGCCTACTGCGGGCCTGCATCCTGGCCCTAGTAATGGGTTTCTAGTCGTATGCAGGCCGTGGTGGCCCTCTAGGTGGCACTTTTTTTTAATTTTTTCCCAGTTTTTTTTGCTTTCTTTTTTGTTTCTAATTACTTATTTATTTTATTTCACGATAATTCTTTTTGCTATTAAAGTTTGTAACAAAATCCTAATTACTTATTTATTTCCTTTTATGATAATTCTTTTTGCTTTTAATGTTTTGGACAGAATTCTAATTACTTATTTATTTTATTTTACGATAATTCTTTTTGCTATTAAAGTTTGTAACAAAATTGTAATTACTTATTTATTTTCTTTTATGATAATTCTTTTTGCATTTAATGTTTTGAACAGAATTCTAATTACTTATTTATTTTCTTTTATGATAATTCTTTTTGCTATTAAAGTTTGTAACAAAATTCTAATTACTTATTTATTTTCTTTTATGATAATTCTTTTTGCTTTTAATGTTTTGAACAGAATTCTAATTACTTATTTATTTTCTTTTATGATAATTCTTTTTGCTATCAAAGTTTGTAACAAAACTTATTTATTTTATTTTATGATAATTCTTTTTGCTTTTAATGTTTTGAACATAATTCTAATTACTTATTTATTTTAATTTATGATAATTTTTTTGCCATTAAAGTTTGTAACAAAATTCTATATAATTTTAGTTTCAATAATACTAGAGGTTTATAAAAGCTTTTTATAGTATTCCTTCAGTACCAGTTCTAAGGCTGTTACAAAGGCATTTTATTTGGTACAGGTTTTAAGACTGGGGCCCCACAAGCACCTTTTAATACCGGTTCGTGGCATGAACCGGTAAAAGAGTTTTTTAGTTGATTCTTTCTGCAGCTGTTTTTTAGTCCCACCTCGCCAAGCGAGAGGCACTCGCAGCGGTTTATAAGCCCTGAGTGTAGAGATGATGACGGGAGAAGCGCAGTGCTCACCTGCACGTTGGCCTGAAGCTAAGCAACGTGCAGGTGAGCATTGGGCCTCTCTTTCATTTTGGCATGGTATATATAGGCATATCATTGGTCCCGGTTGGTGGCATGAACCGGGACTAAAGGCTGGTGGTGGGCCAGGAGCGAGGCCCATTGGTCCCGGTTCAAGCCACCAACCGGGACCAATGGTGGTGGGCCAGGAGCAAGGCCCATTGGTCCCGGTTCGTCCCACCAACCGGGACCAAAAGGTCCAGACGAACCGGGACCAATGGCCCACGTGGCCCGGCCGGCCCCCGGGGCTCACGAACCGGGTCCAATGCCCCCATGGGTCCCGGTTCTGGACTAAACCGGGACTAACGGGCTGACCCGGCCTGGACCTTTGCCCCCTTTTCTACTAGTGCCTATTATCCGACTTGGCCAATGGTAGCAATGCTAGTGTGTTAATTTGGTGCAGGCTAATGAACATAAGAAGACAAACTCTGAAAACAGCAAGGCAACCCCATTGTTTCTTTCCAATAAATCTAGGCCAGGTAATATGGCAATAACTCATGATTAATCTGTTTGGTTCCCCTCCTAATTTATGTTATGATGCAGTGGTCTAGACACTCTCCACTACCAATAATACAAACTTGCCAAAATCCCATCTGAATTTGTTCAGTATCCTCTGTATCGAATGCAACGGAATAAATGTATGCTTGTGAACCAATTAATGGCTGAAGCAATGATGGAAATGGTGGAGGAATCAGAGGTGCAGAGTCGTGCGACACAACAACTGATCAATGTTTTCAGAGACAGTGTAGCAAAGCAGCAAGAACTTGCCCACATGCTTATGGGCATCATCCGTGCTGAGGTTGCAGATTGTGATGTTGTAGATCGTTAGGTTCTGTTCATTTATTTGCACTGGCATCAATCTTTGATTGCCCAGTGGATGTAATTTCCTGTAATATATGCTGGATGTGCAACGTTTTTCCCTGTATGCCGTAACTTTGCTTGATCGGTTTTGGTCCTGTGCATAATTGCTCGTCGTAATGGGCTCAAATTATCTAATTTGGCCTAAAGACATGTACGAACTTTAGTGGGCCCATTAAGTTAATGGGACGTTACTAGGACGAGAGTTAATGGTCGGCCCTCTTACCTCCCGGGTCATTAACAGGCCGAGATCGAAGCGGGCAACAGATGGGCCCAATTGATTTCACGGGCCGTTAACAAGTCATTACTAAGTTTGGGCTACGTATGGCCCAACTATACTGTAGGCCTTTAGCAGGCCGAAAGAGACAGCGAGCTTGTATTGGACCATGAAGAGCATGGGCCGCTAAGAGGCCGAAAGTCAGGTCGCATTGAAAATGGCCCAACTGTGTTGTGGGCCTTTAGCAGGCCGAAAGAGAAACCGGGCTGGTATTGGACCATGAAGGGCATGGGCCGTTAAAAGGCCAAAATTAAGGTCTGACTACAAATGGCCCAACTCATTTATAGTCCGTTAACAGGCCGAAAGGCACACAGGGCCAGGAATTGGTCCAACACTTAAATGGGTCGCTAAAAGGCCAAAACTCATGTCCGACTACGAATGGCCCAACTGATTTATGGGCCATCAACAGGCTGAAAGAGACACTGGGCCGCAAATTGGCCCAACACTTAAATGGGCCGCTAAAAGGCCGAAACTCAGGTCCGACTACAAATGGCCCATCTGATTTATGGGCCATCAACAGGCTGAAAGATACACGGGGCCGGAAATTAGCCCAACATTTAAATGGGTCGCTAAAAGGCCGAAAGATGTACATCCTGAAAATTGGCCCATCCATTGAATGGGCCGTTAACAGGACAAAATATCATCGGGCCGATTTTGAGCCCAAATATATAGCGGGCTGTTAACGGGCTCGAACTGACGATGGGCTGCAATGGTGTCAAATCTTTAACGGGTCGTTGACGGGCTGAATTGGCACATCTCGTTTGGGCCGTGGGCTTAAATGGACCTGACACAAGTAGGCCTTATATGGGCCGGCCTGCTAATTTTTACTGGGCCGGCCATTTTCACCGGAATGGGCCACTGTTGGGCCGTGCCACGTGTGGACCTATCATAGGCGCCTCCTGTCCAATGAGTGGATGACATCTGTCCCAATGGTGAGGTAACACGTGTTTCCTCCGGCCAATGATGATTTTACACGTGGAAAATCCCCATTGGTCCGGGCTGTTGACGGGTTATCGAACCCAAACTGGACCCGATAGCTTAACGGCGTTCCGTTACGGTGGATGCCATGTGTCGGTCACCCTTGATGAAAGTACTTATGTGACGCGTGATTTATCGTCATGGAAGTGGACACTTCCATGATGATAATTTTGGTAATGTCATGGAACACTTCTACGACAGCACAGGTATGACTATCTTGATTCTGTCATAAAATCGTCATGGATGTACATGCATGACAAAAAACGCGACCTACTATGACAAACACGTATCATCACGGAAGTGTATTTTTTGTAGTGATGTATTGCGTCAAAAGTTGAAAAGGTTTGAGAACGTCAAAAGTATGAAACAGTTGCTTGGCTTGTCATCGGGTTTGTGCATGATTTGAATATTTTGTGTGGTGAAGATGGAGCATAGCCAGACTATATGATTTTGTAGGGATAATTTTCTTTGGCCATGTTGTTTTGAAAAGACATGATTGCTTTATTAGTACGCTTGAAGTATTATCGTCTTAATGTCAAATGATATACTATTGCTTTGAATCACTCGTGTCTTAATATTCATGCCATGACTAGATTATATGATCAAGATTATGCTTGGTAGCATTCCACAACAAAATTTTTCTTTCTATCATTTACCTACTCGAGGACGAGCAAGAATTAAGCTTGGGGATGCTGATACGTCTCCGTCGTATCTATAATTTTTTATTGTTCCATGCCAATATTCTACAACTTTCATATATTTTTGGCAACATTTTATATTATTTTGGGACTAACATATTGATCGAGTGCCCAGTGTCAGTTCCTGTTTGTTGCATGTTTTTTATTTTGTAAAAAACCCATATCAAACGGAGTCCAAACGGGATAAAAATATACGGAGATTTTTTTGGAATATTTATGAATTTTGGGAAGAAGAAACAAGCGAGACGATGCCCGAGGGGGCCACGAGGCAGGGGGCACGCCCCAGGGGGTCAGGCGCGCCCTGGCCCTCGTTGCCACCCCGTAAGGCGGTTGGTGCCCTTCTTTCGCCGCAAGAAAGCTAATATCCGGATAGAGATCGTGTTAAAATTTCAGCCCAATCGGAGTTACGGATCTCCGGGAATATAGAAACGGTGATAGGCCAGAATCTGGAACGTAGAAACAGAGAGAGACAGAGAGACGGGCTCCCACCCCTCCCAAGCCATGGAGGCCATGGACCAGAGGGCAAACCCTTCTCCCATCTAGGGAGAAGGTCAAGGAATAAGAAGAAGAATAAGAAGAAGAAGAAGGGGGGCTCTCTCCCCCTTGCTTCCGGTGGCGCCAAAACGCCGCCTGGGCCATCATCATCACCGTGATCTACACCAACAACTTCACCGCCCTCATCACCAACTCTTCCCCCCTCTATGCAGCGGTGTAACCCCTCTTTTACCCGTTGTAATCTCTACTTAAACATGGTGCTCAACACTATATATTATTTCCCAATGATGTATGGCTATCCTATGATGTTTGAGTAGATCCGTTTTGTCCTATGGGTTAATTGATGATCGTGATTGGTTTGAGTTGCATGTTTTATTATTGGTGCTGTCCTATGGTGCTCTCCATGTCGCGCAAGCGTGTGGGATTCCCGATGTAGGGTGTTTCAATATGTTCATGATTTGCTTATAGTGGGTTGCTTGAGTGACAGAAGCATAAACCCGAGTAAGGGGGTTGTTGCGTATGGGATAAAGAGGACTTGATGCTTTAATGCTATGGTTGGGTTTTACCTTAATGATCTTTAGTAGTTGCGGATGCTTGCTAGAGTTCCAATCATAAGTGCGCATGATCCAAGAAGAGAAAGTATGTTAGCTTATGCTTCTCCCTCAAATAAAATTGCAATAGTGATTACCGGTTTAGTTGTCGATTGCCTAGGGACAAATAACTTTCTCGTGACAAAAAGCTCTCTACTAAAACTATCTTATTTGTGTCTTCTTCTAAACAGCCCCTACTTTTTATTTACGCGCTCTTTATTATCTTGCAAACCTATCCTATCACACCTGCAAAGTACTTCTAATTTCATACTTGTTCTAGGTAAAGCGAACGTCAAGCGTGCGTAGAGTTGTATCGGTGGTCGATAGAACTTGAGAAAATATTTGTTCTACCTTTAGCTCCTCATTGGGTTCGACACTCTTACTTATTGAAAGAGGCTACAATTGATCCCCTATACTTGTGGGTTATCAACATTCTGGATGCATTATCTGATGAAGAGAAAGAAGAAGAGAGAGAAGCTACTCCCCCTGCCAGTGACCAGTCCTACAAGCCGAGACTATGCTTGTGCCAGACCCTCCAGTCGTTGAAGAGATGGAGGTTGAAACCAATGTGGCTGCCACCAACAACGCCACTGAAGCCAATGACACTATCATGGCAGGAGACAATGTGGAGCCCTAAGCCAATACAACAACTGACAACATTGTGCTGCCAATCACTTCTGATGACGTTGTTCCTCCACCAAGGCCTCATACAATGGAACGTGCCTACAATCAAGGTTAGTTCGTGACTGTCAAATGGCCTATTATGGTACCACCCATTGCTCCAGGCCCTTAGTATGATTATCATGTGGAGCAAAGGCCGCAAACTTTGAAGCCAAAGCCAAGACTGCCAAGGCTTCCAAGTGTTGCGACAACATGATACGTCCATTTTGCATCATGCTTTTATATCAATATGTATTGCATTATGGGTTGTTATTACACATTATGTCTCAATACTTATGGCTATTCTCTCTTATTTTACAAGGTTTACCATGAAGAGGGGGAATGCCGGCAGCTGGAATTCTGGCTGGAAAAGGAGCAAATATTGGAAACATATTCTGCACAGCTCCAAAAATCCTGAAACTCCATGGAAGTCATTTTTGGAATTAATAAGAATTATTGAGCGAAGAAAACACCAGAGGGGGCCCACACCCTGGCCAGGAGGGTGGGGGCGCGCCCACCCCTACTGGGCGCGCCCCCTGTCTCCTGGGCCCCCTGGTGGCCCTCCGGTGCCCATCTTTTGCTATATGAAGGCTTTTACCCTGGAAAAAAAATCATAAGCAAGCTTACGGGACAAAACTCCTCCGTCCCGAGGCGGGACCTTGGCGGAACCAATCTAGGGCTCCGGCGGAGCTGTTCTGCCGGGGAAACTTCCCTCTGGGAGGTGGAAATCATCACCATCATCATCACCAGCGATCCTCTCATCGGGAGGGGGTCAATCTCCATCAACATCTTCACCAGCACCATCTCCTCTCAAAACCCTAGTTCATCTCTTGTATCCAATCTTGTATCAAAACCACAAATTGGTACCTGTGGGTTGCTAGTAGTGTTGATTACTCCTTGTAGTTGATGCTAATTGGTTTACTTAATGCATATTAATACTCCTCTGATTATGAACATGAATATGCTTTGTGAGTAGTTACGTTTGTTCCTGAGGACATGGGAGAAGTCTTGCTATTAGTAGTCATGTAAATTTGGTATTCGTTCGATATTTTGATGAGATGTATGTTGTCTCTCCTCTAGTGGTGTTATGTGAACGTTGACTACATGACACTTCACCATTATTTGGCCTAGAGGAAGGCATTGAGAAGTAATAAGTAGATGATGAGTTGCTAGAGTGACAGAAGCTTAAACCCTAGTTTATGCATTGCTTCGTAAGGGGCTGATTTGGATCCATGTGTCTAATGTTGTGGTTAGGTTTACCTTAATACTTCTTTTGTAGTTGCGGATGCTTGCAATAGGGGTTAATCATAAGTGGGATGCTTGTCCAAGTAAGGGCAGTACCCAAGCACCGGTCCACCCACATATCAAATTATCAAACTACCAAACGCGAATCATATGAGCGTGATGAAAACTAGCTTGACAATAATTCCCATGTGTCCTCGGAAGCGCTTTTCTCATTATAAAAAATTGTCCAGGCTTGTCCTTTGCTACATAAAGGATTGGGCCACCTTGCTGCACTTTATTTACTTTCATTGCTTGTTACCTGTTACAAATTATCTTATCACAAAACTATCTGTTACCTACAATTTCAGTGCTTGCTGAGAAAACCTTACTGAAAACCGCTTGTCATTTCCTTCTGCTCCTCATTGGGTTCGACACTCTTACTTATCAAAAGGACTACGATAGATCCCCTATACTTGTGGGTCATCACAACACATGGCTCATTCAGTGTGCTTAGCTTCAGAGAGCACAACACATTCTTTGACAGTGCCAAGAATCCATACAGGAAGCCCAAGATCTCCTCTGATAGGTTTTGGAGCCATCAACAACGAAGCTATTACTCATACAACCAAGACCAAATTTTTTTCCTCATAAGCATCTGGATTGTGATGCTATTGCTAGGCTGCCTTGCCTCGAAGAGGCCCTTGACTACTTCAGAGATGTTGGGTTGCTGCCATTTGTGACTGACAAAGAGCACTGGAACGAAGAGCTTCTGCTGCAGTTTTACGCAACATTGCACATTCGAGGCTACAACAGGGATCCGAAAACTTGGATCCTTGAGTGGATGACAGGTGATGTCCATCATGAAGACAAAGCTCAGGACATCATTGTGCTTACTTCCCTGCCCACTCCTAGTGAGTTGTATGAACCAGGTTGTCAGCTATATCAAAATGAACTGCAGAGCATCTTTTAGAAGCCAGAGCCAAATATGAGCCAGATGCTGAGCATGATGAAGACATTGCCCCAAGATGCCGAATACGCTAAAGCGTTCTTTGTCCAAGACCTAGAGTACTTGCCCCGCACAATATATCACATTTTGAGGCGTACTTTGTGGCCTATCAAAGGCAACTCTTCTGAAGCCAAACTCGAAGGCGCCATGAAGACATTGGTCTTCTATATTGTCAATGGCATCAGATTCAATACCCATGATTTCTTCATCCACCAGCTTGCTGCTTTTGGCATTGATCTCTTTGGACTAAAGTTTTATGCTCCTTGGATTATGCGCCTAATCAAGCTTCATTCCACTGTCGACTATCAACCTTCAGCACGCAATCTCGTCGTATTCTTGCCTAAAGTTGACATGTCCTATGAAGCCATCTTCACTGATCCAGCAAAGAAGCCACTCCATCTGCAGAATGTTGAATATCAAAGATTCACTCAACCTATTGAAGGCATTCATGTACCAAACTCAGCTACTCCTGCTTATCCCCTGGCTGGCAACTTGCATTTGCCGCATCCTGCCAATACTAAAGCCACTGCCAGCACAATTGCTCAAAGGCCTCGGAAGCGTCCCCGTGTCCTCAACGACCGTGAGCTTATGGTATCTTTGCATCAGAAGTAGGATAAGCACCATGAATGGCTGAAGCGCCAGATGCAGAGTCTTCTGGTTGATGTCAATCGCATTCGCGACTTGGCCACCAAGAACTCTTTCGTCGCACATGAAGCCTGTCGGCAGTCCTAGAAGAGCCTTACATTGCTCTGCTCTGAAGATGATATTCGTGAAGATGGCTTCACTGAGAGATTCAAGTTCCGCAATCTCCAAGTTGGCATCCAACACCTTCTATTGAAGATTCTGAGTATTCATCTTCGGATGCAACTGATGTTGAGAGAGTCGTCGATCAATAAGATGACGCCACTTCACCAGCAATAGCTTCACTGCATCAAGATTCTGCACCAGGCCTGTTTGCACCACCCAACTCCAACATCGACCCTGCCGTCCAACATCGTCTCCACCTGGGAATGCATAGATACTCTATGTCTTCAAACCTTTTGGTCCTTGCTGACAAAAGGGGGAGAAGCATATGAGGTTGGTAGTCTTCAAGTGGGTCCATATGGGGTGGTTGCCTTATTTTTGCTAAGTGCTTGCAACTCTCGTTTTTTTTTTGAGATTATTTGGTCTTGAGTTGTAACACTTAAACTTGATGGACGTCTGCTACTTTTGCTGCTACTTTGTGATGCGATGATAAATTCCGCATGAAGTCATCCTGCAGACGTCCATTTTTCATTATGCATATCATTATCTTCATTACTTTCATATATGCATGATGAATTGTCTTCATGATTGAAGATGGTTTCCACAAAGCAAAACCTGCCATGTGCATTTGCATTCAAAAGCAAACTACTTATATGCACATCTTCATGGGGAGCCTCTTCTAATCTATGAAGACAATGCTTATAAACCTAAACTTTCACATACTTTTATCCCCGTTGAAAACTTCAACTAGTTTTTCATCAATCACCAAAAAGGGAGAGATTGTAAGTGCATCTAGTGCCACCCCTAGTTGGTTTTGCAGTATTGACGACAAACGTGGTTGTGGGACTAATGTGTTTGTGAGAATTGCAGGATAACACATGTAGTAGTCCCTCATTGATTCGGTTCAAAACTTCTAATGGTGCACCACACACTAGGTGCGTCATTAGTAATATATTACTAATGGCGCACCTGTATGTGGTGCGCCATTGCTATATACTAATGGCGCACCACACATGTGGTGCACCATTAGTGTCCATTTCATCTATAGCCGTTTTCCTAGTAGGTACGTACCAGAGATGATCCCTAAAAATGTGTGAAGACATTGAAGACAATGGTGGTTCATGAAGAAATTCACGGTGAAGATTATGACGTATGAAGATATTCACTTGAAGACTAGACATAACTGTTTCGTAGTTTCCTTTCTTCTTTATCGAGTCATAGGAACCACCGTACTGTTAAGTGGGGTTCAAGTGAACAAAGTCAGAGTGAATGATGTGATGCTCAACCAAATCCTATGTCTTCGAGCAAAGACAATGAGAGCAAACCATATCAGAGCTGGATGAGTCAGCTTTGCTTGTAGCCCAAGCCAAGCTGTCGCATGTGTATGAAATCCGACCATTGGACACGTGTCAGTTCCTTAGTGACCCAGGGTCATTTCGGATATATCAGGTCGGGTTGCCACTTGGCTATAAATACCCCACCCCGTACACTATAAATTGGTGGCTGCTCAGAGTTAGTGCACAGCTTTTGTCGTTTGAGAGCAACCCACCTCCGAACCATTTGAGAGAGAGATCCTTGCGAGGACAAAGCCCAAAACACCCAGAGCCAAAGAGTGTTAGGCATCACTGAAGTCTTTCTGTCCACGTGATCTGAAGACTTGTTACACTTCAGGACTGTGAATCCTCCGGCCAGCTAGACGTCGCGTTCTAAGCATCCAAGAGTCATTGTGGATTGCCGGTGAACAAAGTCTGTGAAGGTTTGGAAGTCTACCTTGAAGACTTACCTGAGTGATAGGGCGAGGACTATGTGTCCTTCGCTCTAGGGGAATAAGGTGAAGACACTATCTTCTGAGTTCAATCTCAGCCTCCCTAACCAGACGTACAGTTGTCACATCAACTGGAACTGGTATACCAAATCCTTGTCTTCACCAAGCAACTGGTTCTATCCCCTACTCTCCTTACTTTTCAGTTTGTCTTCGTGAAGTCATTGCTTGCCTGCCTGATTCATTTGACTTCACTGTGTGAAGACTTATATCTGTTTGGCTTCATATTGTCTTCCTTTCTGATCCTGTCTACCTAGCTGATGTTAGTCTTCGTGGCTCCATTGTATTGTCTGCTTGACTAATGCTAGCCTAGTGTAGTTTAATTTCTGCTGCATATCATATAGGTTCAGTTTACTTGTTTGTCTTCAGAGACATCGTGTTTTGAAGACTTTCAACAAAATCGCCTATTCCCCCCCCCCTACCCCCCCGTCTAGTCGATAACTAGCACTTTCAGGGACTATCATCGGCATGCCCACCTGGTGGAATTTTTTTGTGTCATTTCATGCATGGCAATAAATTTACCATGTACAATCTGGACCGTTTGGGTAGGCCGATAGGGCAAGTCTCGAAGCACTTTTTTTACCTCCACCAAATAGACCCAAATTATTTTGACACAAAGGCATCGCCTTGGAAAGTATCCCTGCCAACTTTCTTGATATCTGACATTTTATAAAAAAATTAGGGTTTTCTCGGTGAAAAACCGTAAAATATTGGTTGTCCGTGATGCAACGTGTGTTCGATGTCCGGATTCGTTCAAAATTTGTGTGGGCGACTACCATAGGCATGCCCACCTAGTGAAAAAAATTGGTGCCGTTTCATGTATGAAAAGAAATACACCATATGTACACCCTTAACCGTTCAGGTAGGCCGGTACGACAAGTCTCGGAACACTTTTTCACCTTCACAAAATAGACCCAAATTTTTTCCACACAATGGCATCACCATGGCAAGTATCCCTGCCAAAATTTGTTGATATCTAATATTTCATGCAATTTCTAGGGTTTTTCCGATGAAAAAAATCCTATAATAATGGCCGGTCATGATGCAACGTGTGTTCGGTGTCCGGATTGGTTCAAATTTTGTGTTGGTGATTATCATGAGTATACCCACCTTCTGGCAAAATTTGGTGTCATTTCATGCATGGCAAGCAAAACAACATATACAACCACGACCGTTCGGGTAGGCCGACAAGGAAAGTCTCAAAGAACTTCTCTTTTACCTCCAACAAATGAACCCAAATTTTTTTCCACACAAAGGCAATACCATGGAAAGCATCCCTGCCGAGTTCCGTTGATATCTGACATTTTATACAATTTTTAGAGTTTTTTGAATCAAAAATCCTAAAATACTAGCCGATCATGACACAATGTGCATTCGGTGTCCATATTACTTCAATTTTTGCGTGGGAGACTACCATGGGTATGCCCACCTACTGGCAAAATTATGTATCATTTCATGCATAGTAAGAAATACACCATGTACAACCTGAACCGTTCGGGTAGGCGGGTAGGGCAAGTTTCGAAGCACTTTTTTTCCACCTCCACCAAACGGACCGAAACTTTTTCTACACGATGGCGTTACCATGGCAAGCATCCCTGCCAAGTTTCGTTGATACCTGACATTTAATTCAATTTTTAGCGTTTTCCTAGTAAAAAACCCTAAAATACTAGCCAGCGGTGACACAACGTGTGTTCAGTGTCTGAATTTGTTCAAATTTTGCAGCGATAACTAGTATGAATATGCCCACCCGCTGTCAAAATTTGCTATCATTTCATGCATGGAATTTTTTTTAACAAGTTGTCATGAAATGCCCCGGATCAACATGAACATTTTCTCATGTCCTAACCATTTCTTCAAAATTGTCAACAAATTGAAATACCAAATTGTGTACGAAAATTTTACAAACTTGAAAACTCTTTCAATTTTTTTTACAAATTCCCAATAATTTTAAAAAATTGACCATAACTTACTAACCATGTAATATTAATTAAAATTTATCAACTTTCATTGAAATGCAAACATTTCTTAAATTTATGAATAAAAAATTCAAAAAGGGGGACATTTTTTGAGATTCTACATTTAAAAAAATTATGAACAATATTTGAAAACAGGTTTCATAAAGAATGATAAAGTAAAAAAATGGAGAAAAATAATTGAAGGAAAACATAAAAGAAAACAAAAAAAGAAAAAGGACGAAACTTCTTAGGCCTTGCCACAACTAGGTGATGGCATCAACCCATCAGACGCCTGTTCAGCCGACCCAAGCGTTTGTGGATTAAAAAAAATCACTACAAAAGTTGCAAGACAAGTTCGATAAATGTTAAATGTGGAGGATTGCATCACGTTTTATTTTTATTTTTTATTTACATTTATGCTCGCAAATATTCTAAAAACATATGTAAACACATTTTACATAATGCTTTTGAAAGGAATGTTAACCGAGCATTTGAATTTTTTTAATTATGTATAAAAAATGTTTCTCATGTATATACAAAATGTATATAAAAAATATATAATGTGTGTGTAAAGCTGAACATGTATTTAGAAAAGCCCGCAAGCATTTAAAAAATATGTTAAACAAGTATTTAGAAAATGTTAATCAAGCATGTGAAAAATGTTAAATATTTATACAAAAATATTGACCATGTATTTAAAAAATATTAATCAAGTGTTTGAAATAAGGTAAATGTGTATAGAAGAATGTTTACAATGAAAACAAGAAAGAGCCAAACAAAGCCGAAAAACAAACGAAAAGAAATCTGGTGAAAACCTAGAAAGAAACAAAGAAAACCATAGAAAAAAAAGAAAATAGAAATAAAAAGACACCAGCAAAAATAGAAGAAAAACAAGTGCAGAAAAAAGGAAAAAAGGAAAACAGAAAAAGTATGGAAAACTAGCTGATAACCGGCTCTTTTGCCTTAAGTTGGTGGCCCCCTTCGACAATATCACAAATGCAACAGTGAGCTAGTGGTTGTAGGGTCTTCATCGGTTTTCTCTTGTATTTTGTTTTGTATTAATTGTTAGCTGATGGGCCGGCCCATTACTGTGGATATCTCTCCTATCTGCAATTAAAAAAAAGACGTATTTTGAACAAAGACCATCTATTCTTTATTATGAAGGGATATGGAGAGATCACCTCCGTTGATGTATTTAGGGGGTGTACCAAAGCAGAAGTGTAAATTATATTGGGAGCTCTCATTGAAATTATCGACGTATCATTGGCAATTAGTGTTGATTCAGGGCCGGCATTTGTCATAGTTTTCTCCCCTGCCGAACAAAAAAAAGATGCGGTTGACGTATTTTGAACAAAGATCATCCTACCCTTTATTATGAAGGTATATGGAGAGATCTTCTCTGTTGATGTGTTTAGGGAATGTACGAAAGCATAAGTGTAAATTATATTGGGAGCTCTCATCGAAATTATCGACGTATCATTGGCAATTAGTGTTGATTCAGGGCCGGCACCTGTCATAGTTTTCTCCCCTGCCGATCTCTTCGAATTCCACAAAGTAGAAGAGTAGCATAGCATCCATGGCGGACCACCTGTCAAGAGTTCTATTGCAAGGAAGCAGCAGCACAGAGGGACAGCTTGCTTCCGTGCCGGAGGAGAGCACCACCGGCTTCACGGATGCCTTGGGTCCGCCGCCCAACTCCTACCGCGACTCAATCCGGAGCGTCGGTGTCGTCTGCCCCGAGTGGTGCATCAGATCGAGACTCTCCTCCCAGTCTGGTCAAAGCGGGTCCAACTACGACTCCAGCAGCTCTGTTGCCTCCAGGTCCAACAACTCCGGCTACTCCTCCGGCTCCGCGTCCGTGGGCAGAGCAGACTTGGGTACCAGCGAGCTCACCAAGATTGCTCACAGAATGGTCAGCGACGGGTACACCCAGCGCATGGTACGAGCATTCCACATCACATCTCTCATGGAAACAATTGCCCCGGACCCTACGCTGAAGAATTGGTTCGTCGAGCTCGACGTCGACTGGGTTCTCCAATTACGGCTGCAGCTCCGGCTCCGGCTCCAAAAGGTGACTGCATATTGGCGCCAACAATTGGTCCAGAGGTGGATCCGAGGTCTCACCATAATTGTCGCCAGTATCAAGGAAGTAATGCTCGTCCATGAGGCGCTGGCTGTCGCACGGTTTGGCAAAGCGAGTATCTCAGCAATGCTCGTCGTTGTTGACACCATGCTCAAAGGTATCGAGGAGGATAAGCTACAGGTTGCCCTGCACATGTACATGTGCGTCTCCAGCACATCATACATGATTATGATGATGCCCGCTGTCTCTTTGGAAGCCCAACACATTTTCGATGAGATAAGCGTCTTGTTGAAGACAGAAGAGAACGGATTAACTCAGGCCATATCCAGCACCATGATGGACATCAGGTCAAATTATTGTGACAACCCGTGGACTATTGAGATTGCACGAAGCGGAGGAAGAGTTCACAGAAATATTCGGTTCTTGGTGCATTGCATACTGTCGATGAGGAAAGCATGTGCTTCGACGCTCAACTCTGCACAAAGCCAAAACACTGTAAAGATTCGTGACGCCATAGATGAAACAATTGATTATCTTAAGGATCAGCTTCTGAGAAAATCGGAATGGTTCTTGGATCCAAGGCTCAGGTCTATGTTCCTACTCAATAATTCCTATTTTGTTGCTCAGGTGATGTCTCACTCTCACCCATCGGGAACTAAACTTACACCAGAATGCGAGAAGTACATGGATTTCTATCTTCATTTTTCTTGGGGACATGTGTTGTCCTGCATACCAAAATCAAAGTTTCCTGGACTTCTACGTTGTTGGATCAACACTTCTCCACTAGCTAAATTCGAGTCAGCATTTCATAAAACATACCAGACTCAGAAGTTCTGGAAGGTTCCGGACCCCCAGCTGAGAGATGTGCTGCGCAGAGCTATCATCAAGAGAGTCATTTCAGGTTACCGTGACTACCTGAAGGAGCATCCAGAGCTAGCTGAACAGGTAAGCCGCGGAAGCAGCAGTCCCGAGGTATTGGAGGAGATGCTGGGAGACCTATTTGAAGGATGAAAACTATTTGAGGCATCGGCCAGAGTCACCCGACAAATAAGAGACCGAAGATGTGTTTCGTCGCTGTATTTGGAATTATTTCTTTCCTTTTGAAGTGAAGTTATATACTGAATTCCGTTGGTTGCTTAAGCAGCGGATACTACATCAACTGGTCACATTCTCTGTGTGATTTTATTTTTTTGAATTCATTTGATGTCCTGACTGTATGCCGAATACTTTTCCATTCTGCTTCTGCGTCAATTTCATTCATAGACTTCCTCTGATAATTGTCACGCTTAGTTTGGAGTTTACACAGCATTCTATACACACTTAATTTCATCTAGTTCAGTAAAACATGATATGTAGCAGTTAAACAGAGTTCATTCTGACAGAACAATGGATGGACAGATATACAAAGATTTTCAACGTACTTCCGTTACATGATGAAGAGGTGATGGAACTCATTTGTGATTTCAGCAAAGTTCACTTTGATTAATCAGCTCTTCTCCACCAGCCGAAGTTCTCATCAAGAGAAGCACCGCTGATTAACAATCATCAATCCGTAAACAAAAGAGGCACTGAGCTGGTACCAACTATTACCAAAACCATATGTACAGGCTAAATTTAGAGACCTGCGTTGCTATCGCACCAAAATTTAGAGACATGGTGTCGTCGTCATCTCGCGGCTCTGGTCGGCTCCCAGGTCCGGCACTTGTCAGTCGCTGTCAGGCGGATCTGGCAATAGGTGTTTTTTTTTACAAATTATAATGGGAGCTCTCATTGAAATTATCGATGCATCATCGGTAATTAGTGTTGATTCTCGGCCCGTACTTCTCATAGTTTTCTCCCCTGCCAATCTCTTTGAGCTTCACAAAGTATGAGCATGGCGGAGTATACCAGTCTCAGAGTCATATTACAAGGTAGCGGCACGGAGGGGCAGCTTGCTTCCGTGCCGGAGGAGAGCACCACCGGTTTCACGGATGCCTTACCACCGCCCAACTCCTACCGTGACTCAATCCGGAGCGTCAGCATCGTCTACCCCGAGTGGTGCGTCAGATCCACTCTCTCCTCCCAGTCCGGTCAGAGTGGATCCAGTTCCAACTACGACTCCAGCAGCTCCGGTGCCTAGAGGTCCAACAACTCCGGCTACTCCTCCAACTCGGCATCCGTGGGCTCAGCGGACTTGGGTACCAGCGAGCTCACCAAGATTGCTCGCACAATGATCAGCGACGGTTACACCCAGCGCATGGTACGAGCATTCCACACCGTATCTCTCACAGAAACGACTGGCCCATACCCTGCGCTGAAGAATTGGTTCATCGAGCTTGACGTCGACTGGGTTCTCCAACCGCTGCAGTTCCAGCTCCAACATGGATCTCGGTATTGGCTCCAAGAAATGGTCAAGAGATGGATCCGAGCTCTCACCATAATTGTCTCCATCATGGTTTTCAATTTCAGTTTCAGAAAAATTTCAGCGCCAACCAAAATCACTGAAATTCAGTGAATTTCAGTGATTTCAGTTTCCATTTCAGCCAAATGGCCGAAATATTCACTTGAATTCAATTAAAAATTTGAAAATTTTAAAAATTATTTTGGAAAATATTGTAATTGTTGTGCTATACTGAAATTTCTGAAATATTTTGGCCGAAACGTAATATTTCAGTGTCTGCTGAAATTACTGAAATTCAGTGAATTTCACCGAAATCTCATTGAAAGTGAAAACCATGGTCTCCATTATCTACCAAGAGTTGATCGCCACCCGCAGCTGCGCGCCAACGGCCGCACAATTTGCCACAGCGAGCGTCTCAACAATGCTCGTCTTTGTCGATGCCATCGTCCAGTTTCACAGGGAGGAGAATTTACAAGCCAGGCTACAAATGTGTATGTGCGTCTGCAGCGCATCTTCCATATTTATGATGCACGCAACCTCTTTGTGTATTTTCAACCAGATATGCGGCACACTGGAGAGCCAAGGGAACAGGTTAATCAAGTCGATATGTGACACGATGGTGCGGCTGAGGCAGACACTCATGAAGGACGTTAACTCGTGGGCCACCGAGATTCCTCGAGGAAGGGGCGAGGTTCACAAAAACACCCAGATGGTGGTGGATTACATAATGTTGATGAAGAAAGCACATGCTTTGGCGCAGAAGAACTACACACAGAGCCACAGCACAAAAAAGCTTCGACAACTGATAGATTACACCATCTATTATCTGAACAATTTGCTTCTGCGAAAATCAGAGTTGTGCCCGGATCCAAGCCTCAGGTATTTGTTTCTGCTCAACAATTCATATTTCATAGCACAGACGGTGCCTGAGACATCGGTATCTTTAAATCATGAGTTGTTGGGTGGACACCAAAGAGGACTTAAACTGAATCCTGAATGTGAGGAGTACATGGATAGCTATCTCGATGTTTCTTGGGGTCAAGCGTTGTCCCTAATACCAAAATCGAATTTTCACGGACCACTTCGCCGTTGGATCCACACGACTTCACTTGCTAAATTTCAGCCGGCATTTGATAATACGTATCAGGCTCAGAAATTCTGGAGGGTTCCGGACCCAGCCTCCGATCCTTTCTGCGGGAAACTATCACCAACAGAGTCATTTCAGCTTACAATGGCTACCTGAAGGAACATCCTGAGCTAGAAAAACACATCAGTGGCGGAAGCAGGAGTCCTCAAGTCATGGAGGAGATGTTGGGAGAGCTGTTTGAAGGATGAAAACTGTTTTGAGACATCGAACAAAGTCACCCAACATATAAGAGTCCAGAGTTCATGTTTAATCGTTGTATTTGGAAAAAAATCCTTTAAAATAAAGTTATATTCCAAATTCTATTGTAGTCTCAGTGTCCTTTTATTTGATTTCGTGATTCCATGTAAAATACTATGATTTTTTTCATCCACTTCAGTGAAACTTGAGCTTGCAGATGCCAGGGTCACTGTAACTTGTGCACTAAAGAATGGGGAAATTTCACCAAAAAAATAGTTATATTATTTGCTATGTGGTTGGAAAATATGAAGGAGAACCTGGATACCAGCGCATCCTATATGCAAAAATAAATTAGTAATTCAAAAAAAGTTCAAAAAATTCCAAATCTTTTTTGTATTAAACATGATCAAGTATTGTAGTCGTATAAAAAGATTAGTCAGAGTATGACTTTCGTTGCATCTTGGGTCGAAGATTCGGCAAAAAACGCTATATACAAATACAAGTAGTATACACACTATATTGTCGTCATAAACTTGTCTTTTTTGCCGTGAAGTCAATATGAATCATTTCTTGTCCAAACTTTTTATATGAGTACAATACCTGATCATGTTTGATTCCAAAAAAGATTTGGAAATTTTTGCACTTTTTTTGGATTACTAATTTCTTTTCCGCATATAGGGTGCGCGGGTACCCGAGAGCACCAAGTTCACGTCCCTATGTGGTTGCCCTATTTCTATATGGAAATTCATTTGCATCATTATAACAATTTTATGAGGTTATGCAGATATGATTTATTGTTATGAACCGTTATAATCTACACCAGCTGAAATAAGCACTGTGGATCTACCGTCGGTTTTTTTATGCACTGCTTTTGAGGCTTCTATTACGCGAAGAACGCTTGGTTGGAGCTGGTGCAACAGGAAATGGCCTCAACATTCTGAAAAGAGCAGGCCGAGATCTGACGAATGACGACCAATGCTAAAACTGTTTCTGAATGCTATATGATCTATAGCAGGAGAGGGATGCTGTCTCAACAGGTGAACCTGTTGAAGGGGAAGCTAAGGGTCCAGAAGTAGTGATATCAGGAAGAGTGATCGCTCTTTTGTTGCCGTGAAATGCTCCTGGTACAGAGCATCAAGTGTTATGACTGATAACAGAATCATGTTCAGAACTTCGGACAGGCTGAAAATAAATTCAGAGCAAAAATCGAGTATATGGGAATCTGGAGCGAACTGCCTGTACGAGTCACTGTGAGGAAGGTTTTGAAAGACTGCTCGAGTCTCACGACCCAACCGTCGTCCTCCGCTGGATCCAACAGGTCGTCGGCGGCTCCTTCCGGCTCCAGTGTTCCAGAGGAGGGCCGGCCGCCTCCCTGACGACGAAGGACTCCACGACGGCGGCCACTCGGGTATCATGCTCCTTCTTCCACTGCTAATTCCTCCGCGCGGAATCTCGACCCCCTTGTGCGCGACACAAAACAAGCAGAAGCTACAGCGGAACACACACGCACGGAGAAGGGAAGAAGGAGGTCAGGTGGGGCAAAAGTGGGACGGGCCGGTTAATATATTCGCGCGGGCGCACCTTTTTCTTTAGTCGAACAGTTTGAAACTTGCAAAACCCCTCTCGGCACATTTGCTCATTTCCATGTTTTTGTTAACTTATATGTATTAAAATCGATATCAAAATCAAAAAGATGAAAGATGTACAATTCAATTTCTCGATTCAATAGAAGCCCAAAGAAGTGCATATGGTACCCAAATAAGAATAGGATAGATATGTCAAAAGCAGGTCTAATTACACCTATTCCTAATCCTAAATAGAATGTAAGGACGTAGGGATTTCTATGTAAACAGAGTATCCTATTTCCATATGCTCGAATGACCCCTTCTCATAATAAGAATGTGCACGGTCTGGTGGATGTAAATGATCTTATCACCTGTAAACTTGCGAAATTTTGTCCAACAATAAGTCATCTGGGTGCTCCACGAGAAAACCAAATGCAATCCACATTTACATAGTCTGTTTACATACTTTTCTCTTACTTAACGTTTCTTATTATAGAATGCTAGCATTCAAATTCCTTGTTCTTCCCATGGGATCATTTTCCCTGTACGCCGCCTAACAAAGACTATTACAGCCGGCAGGAGCAGTTTTTGGCACAGAATTTGTCACATGCTATATTACTTTTGAATGTGCATTTCCCGGAAGGATGTAATTTCAAATAGACACTCAGATATAGCTTCAAAGTTTGAATTTTTTTATTGATTTTCAAATAAATTCAAGCAATTGAAAAAATCATCTAATATTTAAAAAATATCATCAAATTTGAAAAAAGTTCTTCAAATTTTATAAAGAGCGCAAAAATATGAAAAAAATGTTCATTGATTTAAAAAAATCATCGAATTTAAAAAATCAGCAAACTTGAAAAAAGTTCATAAAAATGAACAAAGTTCATCAATTTTGAAAATAAATAGTCGATTTAAAGAAAAGTTCATGAGTTTAAGAAAATAAAAAAGAGAAAGAAAACATAGGGGGCATTCCCTATACATAGAAATCTAATAAAATAAGTAGTTATGCACAAGCGTTAAGATGACGTAGTGGTTAGTGATTTTAGTCACAGCGAAGAGATCACAGGTTCGAACCCTGTCAGTAAGTTTTTGTAAGTAGTAAAACAGAAAAATAGAAAATGGGCCGGCCTTGAGCTGAGGCAGGGTGTGCGCTACAGCTCTAGTTTGCAGAATGAACTGCAAGCGGCGCTTGAAGCGTCAAATAGCGAATGCTAGCGACGCAAGCGGAGCACAATTGGGCCACAGCTATTTATTTGGAAGCTGCTTTGTCTGGTTTTCAATGTTTTTTCCTCGGTTCTTTCTTTTTGGTTTTATATATTTTATTCTATTTTCTTCATTTTATTAACACTACCAAAAACAATTTTAAAATAAAAAAGAATAGAGAAGACTAAATAATAAAATATAGAGAAAACAAGAAAAGAAAAGATAACAAATGATAACGGAGTGTTGGATTCGCTCGCTACATTTTCATCTTAGACAAAGTGTGTTGCTAGTCCTTTCTCCTTTGGGCATCATGTCTAGCTAGCTTTTTCCCCTTTTGAGGGTAAATGCATACTTTTGTAGCTAGCTGCTAGTGCTTTACGTTCCTTTCTTACCGGTAACTTGCACGCACACTCAGTTACTTCTGGCTAGCGAACTAGACCAGTCCAAATCATGTATCTCCCAACACCAGTATTGGAAACCTTTAGGATGGTTCCCTCCGGTTTTTTGGGCTGGGTTTTTTTGGCCGAGAGGTGGCCTCCGGTTTTTTTGGGGCGGGTTTTTTTAGCCGAGATCGAGGTGGCGTAGATAGTTTCTACCATTATAGTGATCAAGTACAAGATACATCTGTGACTTTACAATGCTTAATATTCAGATTGCCTAGCTTCAGAAACACATGACGATGATCAACCAAATGACATTTGCCACTACAAGTCATGTTAGGGCTAACATTGCAATTTGAAGAGTAAGTTATGGCAACATTATTAAGAGCCCTATTGTTGAGATCACTGAGAGTGAATTGTACATTTCTCTGAATGTGACTAGTGGTGGCAAAAAAGCTTGCTAGGTGACTCCTGATTTCCGAATGTCCAGAATTATTTTGAAGATCTCTAGACTCTACTGCCTGATCCAAGATTTGATTGTCTATGTAGAATGTTATGGCTCCTTCCTCGATCACAATAACCACCTGGGTTGCCACCTATAAAGCTAGAGCTTCAGCTTGGAGAGGAGAACAAACTCTCTCTTCCGTAGAAAAAATGCTATGTTAATTTGTTGGTGATCTTCCTCTGGTTTGGATGGATAGTCCAATCCATGTGATATTCCGTGTCCCTTCTCTCCAGGCTGCATCCATGAAAATTTTGCGGTTTGAAGCAACAACTATTATAAGTTTTCCATTGCCATGTTTTTTTTAATGTTTGGAAAGTTTTGTCCAATGTTTCCTTTGAAATATGTTTGAAGAGCTAATTCTTGGTTCTTTAGGATGGCCTACATTGCTTGGTAAACCTGTGTGGGTTTAGCTTCTTTTCTAGCAAAAAAGAGTCATTCTTGGCTTTCCTTATGCACCACGAAAGAATCATGATTTTAGTAGAGATGCTTGGGGGTGCTCTGGGTTAAGTAAAACATGAAGAATAGTTGTTATATCACTGGACATATTTGATAGAATTTTAGATTTGATGATCCATGGTTCGATTATCCATCCAACTTTTGCAAAAGGACATGTAAAAAATAGATGCATGCTATTTTCTTCATGATCACACCTAATACATTTTTGAAGTGACTGGACTATTTCCCTTCTCTCATACCTTTTGGGAGTGCTTTTCTCAATAGTATCCAAGTAAAAGTTTGCATTCTAGGCACCATATTATTTCCCTTCCACACTTGTTTGAGCAATTGTTTAACTTCCTGAGTTACCTGAGTGGCCATGGTTGTCTCTTGTTGTTGTAAATCTTGTAGACATGCCCTATAGGTAGATTTGGATGTGCATTTCCCGGAAGGATGTAATTTCCAACATAGAATATCATCTCCATCTTGTTGCATGATTAGTACTTGCATAATATTTTTAGCCACCTCCTGATCAAAAAGAGTATTGATGAAGTTAACATTCCAAAATTTTAAGTTTGGGATCCAGAGATCTTTAACCGGAGAAGTATTAACATATTGTCTTGGCTGAATATTCAAATGATCATAAATTAATTGCTAAAAGGGGAACCAAGGATTAGTTCAAATGGATAAATTGCCATCAAGAATTTGGTAAATTGCATTTTCTTGTAGGATATCCCTTACCTTAAGCATGGGAGCCCAAAACACCAATTTTTGAATGCTTGCTTTAGCTATCCACATAGATGTGTCTATAATGGACTTCAGTACTTCTCACAGAAAGCTTTGTGGCCCTTCCACAATTCTCCATGCCTCTGAGAGAATGAGTCCTATGTTAATTGCTTGTATATTCTGTACTCCTGAGCCTCCTTCAACTTTTGAGGTGCAAATGTCCTTCCATGCTCGTAGACAAAGTGTTTCCTTGGAAGGTTCCTCCTTCATTTCACACTTACCTATTACACCGGTTTTTGTTTTTGTTTCTGTTGGGTTTTTATTTTTATTTTTCCTCTTTTTTTATTTTCCTTTTTCGTTTTTTTCATTTTGAATTCATATTTTTTAATCCATGAACTTTTCAAAACCCACAAACTTTTATAATTCATGAAGATATTTTGAATTCTTGATTTTTTTGGAATTCTTAAACATTTTTCATATTCATGAAGTTTTCTCAAATTCATGATTTATTTTTATTTTTTTGAAAAAATATTCAAACTCATTATTTATTTCTCAAATTCGTGTTTTTTTGAATTTTGTGAACTTTTTTTCCAAATTTTGTTATTTTTTCTCAAATTTTCATGAACCTTTTCAATTTAGAACTTGTTTTGAAATTTGTGAACTTTCATTGAATCTCTAAACATTTTCTAAACTATGAATTTTTTAATTCATAAAAAGCCTAGAAGTAGCTTTTTACTTAGCATGGTTTCTATAGTTTTTTTTCTTGAACCAATATCATGGTTGATGGTCGTACATCTGACTCCACATTAATGATGAGACAGGGTAGTTTCTTGTCAAAGAAAAAAGAGACATGGTAGCCTCGAGTGTCTTCTTGTCGGCATCAAGCACGACGGCATTCGCGTATGTTCACTCCGAGGACACTAGGCCAACGACCTCAATAATGTGGTGGATGTTACATGTCAGTTCACGCCTGTGTGGTATGGCAACGGAAAAATTTGCACAGTGCCATGGCCGGGCTCTTGACGGCCATGGTGATGGTCTGATGTGGGAATCCATCTCACCTATCTACTGGTGAAGCTCCAGCCTAGTGTGGACTGACAACCGTGACTACATGTCCGAGGTAAAAACCCTTACTCTGGTCTTAGCTAGTCGGGATCAGCAGAGGTGAATTTCCATCGTTTCTTATTGAAGACATTGTCTCCCTGCTGAAGTGTTGGCCTTATTTGGTTGGTATCGGGTATCACGATGAAAATCCTTGTTCTGTCCCTCACCGGTCAGATGTGACAATGGTGGCATGGGCGAGTCTATCCCTTCTTGAAGGCGTTGTTGTGGAAGAAGTCGACCTAGTCGTATGTGTTTCATTCATACTTGTAATGGTTGAACTGTAGTTGCTTATGTCTTGTATTTCACTACTTTAGCCTTATTGCCTTTCACTAACTTTATCTATACCTACTCATAAAAGAAATAGGTATTCTTAGTCCGTCATGTTATTTTATAGAAGACCCTCGGATTTTTTTGACATTAAGGGCTAGTTTGGTTGGTGCCCTGGGCACTATGCTTGGTAAAAATCGTAGCCTGAGAATAGCCTCGGAGTCAACTGGTTTTTGTCCTGGAGAAAATGATAAGCAATGATGAGGTACTAGTCTTTAGAAATGTGCATCTTATTTCTTTATTTGACCCAGGCAGCTGCAATTAGCAATCCCAGGCGTCCCATTCCGGTTGCCTGAGCCAGGCTAAGCATGCCTGGTACCTTTTCACCAGGCTAATCACTTTTAGCTATGGTCCAGGCCAGGCTAGTCCTTTTTTCACCAGGACACAAACCAAACAATGCCCAGGCAACTTCCAGGCATGCTTCAGCCAGGCAGGTTTGAACCTGGACACAAACCAAATACGCTCTAAACCCGCAGTAGATATCAATTGTTTCTTAAAATACTCGTATCTTCTAAATCGTAACTCCAAATTTAACATTGTTATATATGAATTTTGATTAGAAAAATATGTAAAATTTGAATATGATGTTACTTTACCTGTTAAAGATTAAAAATACTATCTAGGTTGCAATCTTAATTAATAATGCATTATCCGTCTGCTTTTGTCACTTTTCTTTACCGGCTCGTAACAATACCCCATTTCACACATGACATGAATAAATGCATGATCACTTGCCCGTTTCTTTGTATGGAGTAAATCTATATGCAAGCTGTGTTGAAATAGAATACCTGTGGAATCTTGAATTGCGCTTTTGTAGGCTGAGACCATCTTTGTTTGGGCCGTAGCTACAAATTCTCCTATTATAGACAATTTTTTTTTTGTAAATTAAAAGCATGTGGTATTTTTTTTCTCTCCCGTTGAAACGCATGGACTTTTCTGGTAGTAATACTAAGAATAATTGTGTGCATCACTTGATGCAGACCAAGGGTTTGAACCTCTTTTAGAAAAGAATTAAAAAAACAGCAACAGTGTAGCACTTTCGTTGTTGCCCGGTACCGGCAGGCTGTGGCTGTGGTTCCTTTGGTGAAGGCATGTGGGGGCGCCTTCCTAGAAGCTGTTGGTGTAGCCGCCAACCGCTGCTCCGCTACTTGGTGTTGACTTGATCCACGTCTTGCATCCCCTAAATGCTAAAAAGTGCACGCGTGCTTTTTTGCTCTCGCCGGCACACCCTCGCTCCACCGTTCGATTTGGATCGATCGTGCAGCCGCGCGACCAGGTGTTACCTGGTCGGATCGAAACAACGCGCGTGGATCGAAACGGCTAGGTTGGTGGGCCCCGCGCATTATCTCTGTCTTCTCCCATCCCGCAACGGCGACTAGCACATTCGGCGGTTTCCTTCTCCCTCTCTCGACCAAATCGCCCCCAAATCCGCCTCGCCTCATTCCGCCTCGCCGACGGCGCTGAAGAAATCCCGCCTCGCCGCAAATCCAACTGGTGCTCTCGGGAGGGGTTCGGCGTCGCGAGGGGTCTGCGCATCGAATTGCTCTCGCGCGCGGCACGGTGGCCGCGGGGAGCGGCTCGCGACGCGAGCTCCACGCCCGTGCAGAGCGGCAGTTCCAGGGGAGGAGGCGAAGTGCGGTGGGCCTCGTTTGGGGCGGCGGGAAGGAATTAGGCGGCTCATCGTCGCGAACCAAGGTAACCCCCGTCGATTCTCTCCGTTGCTCGCGGTGGCGGTGTTCCCGTGCCGACAAGGGGGTGGGGAGGGGGCGCGGATACGCGAGCGGGCTCGCGGTGATTCCTCTCCTTGTAGCGATTTTTGACAGGGCGGTGGTGCTTAGGTTAGGTAATGGGATGAACAAATGCATGAACAGCATGGCGGGGGCGTCTAGATCTACACGAACAAATGCATGTTTTCGTTCTCGTGTCGGATTTTTTGCATGATTTTTCGCGGTCGAACTAGTGGTGGAGGGGTTTTTCGTGGTCATTTTTTCGCAACATGCAAGTTTATGCTCACCAGCAGGCAAGTTCATGATCGGTCGTTCAAGTGTCGGGCAAGCGATCTAGATTCAGGCAAGTTTATGCTGTATATCAGACAACTTTTTGGCGTGTTTTGTTTTTTTGTGATCAGACCGTCCTACTGGGGTTAAGCAAGTCCATACTATTTTTGGTGAGGCAAGTTTATGCTGTATATCAGACAACTTTTGGCATGCTTTGTTTTTGTGATCAGACCGTCCTACTGGGGGGTTAGGCAAGTCCATGCTAATGGTGAGGCAAGTTTTATTTTGTCTGAAAACTGACTCTCGTGCGAAACTTATGATCATAATAGTATACTCCTTTCAATTCACCAGGATTGAAAACTTATTATCATATTAGCATGAACTTGCCTGACCATCATATAGTTTAGAAGCCAAACATACTGTCATCTGAAGCTTATTATCTGATTTTTGGCGTAATTAGCATGCTTGAACATCATATAGTTGCTTTTGCTTTTGTGATCGATCATCATACTATACTCTCCAGTTCTCCGGGCTTGACCATTTTTTAGCTTCTTCATAGTTGATTAGATACTTTTGTGTCGCGAATGCCTAATGCTAATGGTCAGGCAAGTTCACGCTAACTATCAGGCAAGTTCATGCTGTAGATCAGACAACTTTTTGGCATGTGTTTTTTCATCATCTATAAGAGAGAACCGTCTGCTGGGGTCGAGCAAGTTCATGCTAACGGTCGAGCAACTTGATGCTGTAGATCGACTACTTTTGGCATGCGTTTACGGGGTTAGGCAAGTTCATACTAACATTCAGGCAAGTTGATACCAACGGTTAGGCAAGTTCATACTTGATGCTGTTGAATTAGACACGTTTACTGGGTATGAATTTTTGGGACGAGGCAAGACCATGCTAAATGGTCAGGCAAGTTTTATGGCCAATTTTTCTTGGTTTTGGTTTTTTGCAGTGTTTCCCCTGGGCATGATTTGTTGTAGTAGGCAAGTTAAATTGAATTAACAGACACGAGCATTTTTTTTCCATAATTTTTCTGTGTTGTGTGTAACTGTTTTTTTCAGGTAAAAAGATGACTGAACCAAGCAAAAAAGCGTGATCAATTGCAGTCAGCAGTGTCGCAGCTTGACGGGGGTCCCCCTGCCACTTCTGAAGCTACATTGGAGGTTTGCTTCACAACATCACATTTTGTTCGTGTTTTTTTACTTTTCTTAACACCTGTTTTCTTTTTCTTTTTTTGTTAGAAACATGGTGACAACAATCAAGCATGTTTTTCATTGCAGGAACCTATATCACAACACCAAGGTGTTTCAACAACAGTTGTTTACAAGCGCCAGTGCCGGAAGATGTTGTCGAACTGGGGGAAGCGGCCTATGGATATTGCAAGTAACGAAGATGGACCAGAAGGAGACGACAATGAAGCAGATGTTACACAAGATGAACAACCAAAGAAAAAGCGCTGAAAAGTGACTGAGAATGAGGTATCCCTCCCCCACCCCGTATAAATCACAGTCCAACTTTTTTGTTTCTCACCTGCATTTTTTCCTATGTTTTTTCTGGTCATATATCATGCAAGTAGAAACTGGAGAGAACAGTGCTACGAAAGCAAATTTTGAGAGGCAACTCATTATTTTTCACACATGAGTTTTTGGTACTAACTAGGGAAGAACAACCTCATGAAAGCAAAAAAATGAGAGGCAACTCCTGTAATACTTTCACACATAAATTGCCCCTTTTCAGTATGAAAGCAAAAAATGTGGTTTGAACCAGTCAACCCCTGCAGCCTATGCACACACAACTTGTCTCAGGAGCTTCTTATTAGAACAATACTTCCAAAGACCATTTTCTTCAGAAGGCAACTCATGTCATACTTGCAAAGACTAACTTTTTGTTTCCCTAATTTACAGGGTCCTAGAAATAGGTCATCACCTGCAAGGCTTTTCAAGTTGAACAAGGATCTTGTCACAGACCAGAAAAACGTGATCACAGACATAGAGTTTGGTGGCTTGTTGGATATCACAGCTACAAGCATGCCCGGGGATCTAAGCCAGTGGATCATGAAACACTATGATCCAGAAATCGTTATACCAGAGAGAGGAAAGATACCAGTGGACGCAGACAGTGTGCGGAGTATATGGGGTTTGCCCAACAGAGGCAGGAAAGTTTGCTTTGAAATGAATCCAGATGTTATAAGGGAATTCAACCGTATTTTCTAGATCGAGGGTAAGCACCATTATATTCAACAGAGGCAGGAAACTTTTGGTTTGTATACAAGTTCTACAGAGCCTAAGCACCATTATTTTTGAATTGTAGGGATATGAAGGTCAAAACAAGTCTAAAAGAAGGCAATTTATTAGGTACTTCTTCTATCTATATATCCTTTTTCCCCTCCAGTATCCTTCTTTGTGAATTTTGTCTTTTTTCATGTATTCTCCTTCCCCCTCGTGCACTAGCTAGTTAAGATGTTGTTATCCCCTGTTTTTTTGCAATGCAACACAGTACTTGCCTGATGTTTTAATATAACTTGCCTACAAAAAAAATCAAGTTTTTTTAGACTCAAAACTATGAAAAACTGCATGCCTGATAACTCAATTTATTAGGAAAAATTCAATTAGCTAACTTGTAGTCTAACAATTCATCTATATGAACATAGTGGGAAACCAGTTTTGCCTGGCTACTTGTAGGAACTTGCCCATTTTTACAGGGGGTCAAACTTGATTTGCCTAATGTCTACCAACTTTGCACTGTATACTTGTTTACTTGCCTAATGTCTACTAACTTTGCAAAGGATCAGCAAATTACTACCACTTTCTCTTTTGCATCTTTTTGTGTAAATATACAGAAGCAAACATCTCATTTTTATCAGGTGACTACATCATTCCTGCACCCACCCCAAAAACTTTTGGTTTGTATACAAGTTCTACAGAGCCTAAGCACCATTATTTTTGAATTGTAGGGATATGAAGGTCAAAACAAGTCTAAAAGAAGGCAATTTATTAGGTACTTCTTCTATCTATATATCCTTTTTTTTCCCTCCAGTATCCTTCTTTGTGAATTTTGTCTTTTTTTCATGTATTCTCCTTCCCCCTCGTGCACTAGCTAGTTAAGATGTTGTTATCCCCTGTTTTTTTGCAATGCAACACAGTACTTGCTTGATGTTTTAATATAACTTGCCTACAAAAAAAATCAAGTTTTTTTAGACACAAAACTATGAAAAACTGCATGCCTGATAACTCAATTTATTAGGAAAAATTCAATTAGCTAACTTGTAGTCTAACAATTCATCTATATGAACATAGTGGGAAACCAGTTTTGCCTGGCTACTTGTAGGAACTTGCCCATTTTTACAGGGGGTCAAACTTGATTTGCCTGCCTACTTGTAGGAACTTGCCCATGTACAGGGGGTACAAACTTGATTTGCCTGCCTACTTGTAGGAACTTGCCCATGTACAGGGGTACAGACTTGTAGGAAATTGCTTACATCTTTTTTCAAGAAAATTGACAGAACAAAATTCAATTTTTTTAGACCCCAATCAAACCTCGAATACAATCTGCAGGAAATTTGGTTTTCCAATGTGCAGAAATCCATGCTTTTTTTACCCTACAGTTTTTCCACTAAGAGAGCAGGATGATTTCTCTTACCCTACACGATTTGTTGGCTTGCAGATCTCCAATCAGAGGGGAGGGGAGGAGGAGGAGACAAGCTGTAGCAGTTGCTGGGCCGTGGTCAACCCCATGCTGGAAGCATGGAGTTCCAGATCTAGGGGGTTAACAATGGCTTCCTTCAGAGGAGGAAGAAGGGAGCCGCCACGCGTGAGGTTGGAGAGAAAAAGGAGGATGAAGGAGGCGCCCCCAGGGGCTAGCATAGGACCGACGCACCACGCGGGAGGGGGTGGATAGCGGTCTCTCCCTTATGTACGGGCATGTGCGGGGAGGAGAACCCCCGCTTGCCTTTTCTGGTACGACAGCTGGCGGGGGGCTGTCTCCCTTACCTTTTTCTGGGTGTGCGCCCAGTCCAACAAACGAGCCAACGGGTGCTGGCGAGCAGCGTGCCTTGCATCCGGCGGTCGTCGTCAAGGGGCTCCACTATATCAGTACTGATTCAGTGATTCTTCTCGCCTAGGCTCCCACTCCCAGTACTGCACTTCACGCGGTGCTTTTCTCTCTCCCCTGCCAATCTCATCCAACCAAACCAATGGCGTCCATCCATCCACAAAGTCGCAGCATGGCGGGGCCGCGGCAGCTTGCTGCCGTGCTGGAGTTGAGCTCCGTGGCCGCCTCCCCACCGCATGACGGCCTCTACCGCGACTGGATTCGGACGGTCGCCATGTCCGGAGCGCAGAGGAGATTAACCATCTTGGGTCATAGCAGATCCAGCTACTCCACTGCTTCGAGTTCCTGCCCGTCCAACAACTCCGGCCACTCCTCCGGTTCAGCGTCCGCCATTGCGCTGGAGCGCTTGGGCAACCAAGAGCTCAGGGGGTGTGACGCCCGGGTATTTAGCTACAGTAATTCCCTGCTAATGATGCCACGTCACTTCGATTACTTTCGCTAATCTCGTGTTAGTTCGGAACCGATTCAAATTCATATTCAAAATCAAGCAAACAATAAACGTTTTCAAAAGTCAAAACTAAAATGTTATAAATGTGACAAATAATTCATAAGTAATGTTGGTGGAGAAACCACATTTTTATAAAAGGTCTAACTGCATTTAATTAATTAAAACAATAGGTAAGACGAATACATAAATGCCTTGGTATTTTATAAAATACTAAACTATATTATTTGGGGTTAAACCTTTTGTGGCAGAGGTATAATTAGTGTTACTATTTAAGGTACAACTTTTATGTTTTATACAACTAGAATAAAATAAAACAGTAAAAGAAAAAGGACACAACAAAAAAAAAGACAAGAAATTAAAATCCCCCCCTCGCTGGGCCTCGGCCCAGCTGGCCACTATGCAAACCAGGACGGCCCAGGCCGCCCACCCACTCCCCCCATAACTCCCTGGGTGACCAAACCCTAACCTACCCCACTCCCCACTCGCTCTCCCCCACCCCCTCGCTCTGGATCCGGATCGGAGGAGCCCGATCCCTTCTCCTCGCTGGCGCCCAGACGCCGCCGCCTGTCGCCGCTGGAGACCACGCCGCTGGACCTCGCCGGCGCCTCCTCCACCGGCCTACCTCCTCGCCGACGACGTCCTCGTCCCCCTCGACCTCGCGCCACGGTCCCTACACCCCTCGTGAGGCCCTCCTCCTCTTTCCCAGCCATCACGCGCCATCGTCCCCCGCGTCAAGACGTTCTGGCTTACCAGCGCCCTCGCCACCGTTCGCGAGCCCCCTCCCCGCCGCCGTCACTACGGCCACCGCTTCGGCGCTGCTTGCCGCCGCACTCCACGCCCTCGCGCCACTCTCGCCCGTCGCGGCCTCCCTCCGCCACGCATCGCCGACTTCGTGCAGCGCCCGCGCCCCTTCCCGCATCGTGCTCGGACCGCGCGCCTCGCCCATCTGTTCCGCCTCGTCCGCCGCCTGCCGTGTGCGATCCATGCTTGCTGCGCCAGCGCTTCGCCCGCCATGGCCTCGCCGGCACTGCGCCCAGAGCTGCCGGGCCTCCTCGCCGGTGATCTGGCGAACGCCACGGGCGCCGCAATGCCCGACACGCCTCGCCGTTCCCTCTTGGCTCGGCGGGCGCCCATTCGGCCGGGCGCCGCCGCTCTGCGCCAACCCGATAGGCCCCTCGTGTTTATGACGCTGGGCCCGCCATACAAACGTTTAAAAAATACATTAAAAGAAATAATAATAAATAAATTAATTAATTAGTTAACTTAACTAATTTCTTAGATTAACCTAATCACCGTTAGGACTAATTAACCTTGATTAGTTAATTGTTAATTAATCAGTCAATGACATGCGGGACCCTCATGTCGGTTTGACCAGTCAACACCTCATTGACTGCTGATGTCATGCTGACATCATGCTGATGCAGTAATGCTAATTTCGAATTAATTTAGTAATAATAATTTAGAAAATGATTTAAAACTTTAAAAATTAATATAAAATAATCCGTAACTCGGATGAAAATACTTTGTACATGAAAGTTGCTCAGAACGACGAGACGAATCCGGATACGCAGCCCGTTTGTCCGCCACGCATCCCTAGCATAGCGAACACGCAACTTTCCCCCTCCGGATCACCTGTCCGAAAACGCGAAACACCGGGGATACTTTCCCAGATGTTTCCCCCCTTCACCGGTATCATCTACTACCGCGTTAGGGCACACCGAACACCGTGTATTGTCTTGTTACGCTTTGTGATGCTTTGATTGCTCTGTTATTTATTGTGTTCCCTCTCCGTTACTTCTTTCCGATAGACCCGAGACCGCCGGCGACCCCGGTTCGACTACGGTGTTGGTGACTCGTCCTTCTTGCCGAGCAACCAGCAAGCCCCCTTGATCACCGCTATCGCCTATTCTTCTCTATACTGCTTGCATTAGAGTAGTGTAGCATGTTACTGCTTCGATTACTCCTATTCATTGCATAGCTTTGTCATTGTTGCTACATAAATATTGATACCCTACCCATGAATGCTTAGTATAGGATGCTAGTTTATCATCATTGGCCCTACATTCTTGTCGATCGCCTTGCTATACTATCGGGCGTGATCACTTGGGAGGTGATCACGGTATATACTATACATACATACATACTATACAGATGGTGACTAAAGTCGGGTCACTCATTGAGTACCCGCAAGTGATTCTAATGAGGGGCTGAAAGGACGGTGGCTCCATCCCGTAGAGGTGGGCCTGGGTTCCCGACGGCCCCGATCGTTACTTTGTGGCGGAGCGACAGGCAGGTTGAGACCACCTAGGAGACAGTGGGCTGGCCTGTTCGGCGTTCATGGATACTTAACACGCTTAACGAGATCCGGGTATTTGATCCGAGTCCGCCATTTGGTCTATACGCACTAACCATCTACGCGGGAGTAGTTATGGGTATCCCGACGTCGTGGTATCACCGAAGCCTTCTTGACGCCGGCCGACCGAGTGGCGCGCTACCGGATTGGAACGTAAGCCCGCACTTGTATTAAGGGGCTAGTTCGCTTTCGGCAGACGTCAACGTCTTGTGTGCTAAGGGCGATGGGCCCGCACTTGTGCGCTTAGGTTTAGACCGGCGGTCTTGACCTCTCTGTTGTGCCTAGGTGGGGCTGCGACGTGTTGATCTTCCGAGGCGGGCATGACCCAGAAAGTGTGTCCGCCAAATGGGATCAAGCGTGTTGGGTTATGTGGTGCACCCTGCAGGAAGTTTATCTATTCGAATAGCCGTGTCCTCGGTAAATGATCGACCGGAGTTGTACCTTGACCTTATGACAACTAGAACCGGATACTTAATAAAACACACCCTTCCAAGTGCGGATACAACCCGTGATCGCTCTCTAACAGGCGACGAGGAGAGGATCGCCGGTAGGATTATGCTATGCGATGCTCTTGGAGATGCTACTTGGAGATGCTACTTGGCGATGCTACTTGGAGGACTTCAGTCTACTCTCTTCTACATGTCTGCAAGACGGAGGCTGCGAAGCGTAGTCTTCGACGAGATTAGCTATCCCCTCTTATTCGGCATTCGCAGTTCACCCATCGATATGGCCCTTTACACATATACCCATGCATATGTAGTGTAGCTCCTTGCTTGCAGTACTTTGGATGAGTACTCACGGTTGCTTTCTTCCCCTTTTCCCCTTTCCTTTCTTTACGGTTGTCGCAACCAGATGTCGGAGCCCGGGGCGGACGCCATCGTCGGCGCATTTACTACTACATCGGAGGTGCCTACTACTACGTGCAGGCTGCTGACGACGACCAGGAGTAGTTTAGGAGGATCCCAGGCAGGAGGCCTGCGCCTCTTTCGATCTGTATCCCAGTTTGTGCTAGCCATCTTATGGCAACTTGTATAACTTATGTCTGTACTCAGATATTGTTGCTTCCGCTGACTCGTCTATGATCGAGCACTTGTATTCGAGCCCTCGAGGCCCCTGGCTTGTATTATGATGCTTGTATGACTTATTTATGTTTTTAGAGTTGTGTTGTGGTATCTTCCCGTGAGTCCCTGATCTTGATCGTATACGTTTGCATGCATGATTAGTGTACGATTGAATCGGGGGCGTCACAGGGGGATTGCTCACCGAATGGTCAGCGACGGGTACGCCCAGCGCATGGTTGAAGCATTCGTCAGTGCATCTCCTGCGCCAGAATTCCAATTCGTTGGTATCCCGGACCATGCTCTGACAAATTGGTTCTCCAAGCTCGACGTCGACTGGGTTCTCCAAATCCACGATGAGCATGACTTACGGCGTCTGCTCCGAGACAAGCCGGCGACGACGCAAGACTTGGTCGACAAGTGGATCCGGGCTCTTACGGTAATTGCCACCAGTATCACTTAGTTGGTATGCGCCTTCTACAGGACACCGGCGCACAGTGTTTGGCAAAGCGAGCATCACCAAAATGCTCGATATCGTGGATGTCATCATCACCGTTGTCGAAGCGGAGAAGCTACAGGTCGTGCTTGACATGTTTACATGTGTCTGTGGTGCGTCGCACATGTTAAGCATTTTCAACGAGATAGGCGGCCTGTTCGAGATACAAGCAAAGAGGCTAAGTGAGATCACAGTAAGCACGACGGAGGAGGTGAGGACACTCGTGGAGGAAGATGACTCATTGGCTACCGAGATCTCGCGAGGAGGAGGCGAGGTTCACAAGAACACTCGGCTCATCATGGATTGCGTCGTCTCCATGAAGAATGCATGGACTTCAATGCAAAACTCTGCACCGAGACAGAGTACTGAAAACCTTCGTGGCGTGATCGATGGCACAATCGATTTTCTGAAGGATCTGCTCTTCACAAAATCAGAGTCATGCTCGGATCAAGGCCTCCGGTACCTGTTCCTGCTCAACAATTCCTATTTCGTAGTTCATGTGGTCTCTGAGTCATCATCATCTCCTGCATACCTAAATCAATTGCATTATTGTGAGAAGTACATGGATAGTTATCTCGATGTTTCTTGGAGGCATGTACTCGCCTGCATACCAAAATCGAGATTTCCTGGACCGATCCATTGTTGGATAAACACGTCTTCATTGGTGAAATTTGAGTTGGCATTTCACAAGACGTACCAGACCCAGAAGTTGTGGAAGGTTCTGGACCCTCGGCTCAGAGATGCGCTGCGGAGAGCTATCATTGAGAGAGTCATTACAGGTTACCGCAACTACCTGGAGGAGCATCCGGAGCTAGAGAAACACGTTGGCCGCGAAAGCAGTAGTCCTGAAGTTTTGGAGGAGATGTTAGGAGAGCTATTTTAAGGATGAAAATTGCTTGAGTTATGGAACAGGCTCACCCGTAAGACGAGGCCAGAGTAATGTTTCATCATTATAGTTGGAATTTTTTTCAGTTTCATTTGAAGTGAAGTTGTACTCTGAATTTTGGTGGTAGCTTAATAAGCGCCAGATACTATATCAACTGTACACCAGCTGCGGGTGTGTTTTTTATTGTGATTCCGTATCAGATCCTTCCACATTCTGCTCCTGGAATTTCGTAGAGCTAATGTATATCACTGAAATTTAGTATGATGCTCTACGATGCTCTAGCACGGAGGTATATACAACCGGTCAATTAATCATCATTTGCAAGCGACTTCTTGACACGATCATTCTTTATCAGCTTCTGTGGAGCTCTGCACGGAGTGGGGAGAAGGGAGGGTTTCATGCGTTTGACGTATGAAACATAACATAACTGATCACCTTAGAATTGTGAACAGTGTGAGTAGAGTAACTGTATTTTCTTTTAGCAATGAACTGATGCTATCGTTGCTGACTATTTAAACAGAAACAATACATCATGGTGCGCAAACAGAAAAAGTAAACACGACGGGCAGTTTTCTATGATTCTATCTCGGCAGTAGTTACATTGAAATATTCCTCGGCTCCAACTCCGTCCCTTTCTGCCTTTCTGTCTCGGCAGTCTTGCGCTAACATAACAGGTGACGACCAAAAATGGTAGAAGGTGGTGTGGTGGAGGACGCTCCTTGTGCCGAGCCGTCGCTAGCTCGCGAGTGAGAGCGAAGCAGTCAAGAGTCTCAAGACCAAGAGTAGTGGTCCGATTACAACGATTTATGGATCCGATTAGCTCCTGGAAACTTCGTGGACGCGTCTGACAGCTGCTCGTGTGGCCGTCGTCCATCTCGCGCCGCGGTCCGGCAGCTAGTCTCCACACGGCAACCGGTGACCTGGGTCCTGGACTATCCTCTTCACGCGTGTGGCGGTCTCCCGGCCCTACAACTTATCACAGTTTTCTTAAGCTCTTGGAGCTAGCAAGCGCGTCCATCCATCCACACAGTAACAAGGTGTCTTGTGGCTCTCCAGGCCATGGGCTTTGACCTACGCTTGACTTGAGCTACCCGGCGTCATCGGCGGCGTCGCACCGTGGAGGCGAAGACGGGCGCGGGCGGCGAAGTGGAGACGACGAGGAGGAGCGGTGGGGCTGACGGAGACGCACCAAGCCTGGCGTCCCCTCACGCGGAGCCACATCGAGCGACTTCTCGCCGCTCCGGGCTACGCGATGTTGGCCAACGTCTCTATCCCTAGGTTCCTTCCCGGCTGCCGTGGAAATTCCGCGGTTGACTGAGTAACACAGTCATCGTCACGCGGTTCCTTGCCGGTGTTGGGTTTAGTCCACATCGGTTGTGGGCGGAGACATAACACGATTTATAAGGGCGGAGGTGTCCCCTCCTAACAGGCTAGTCTTTTGGGGGAAGAGGGCCCAAGGCCTGTCATAAGTCGGTGTTGCTCTCCGGTTGAGCCTGGTTGACGCATGTGGGTCGGAAACGCTGGTGATAGCGGACCCGGGATTGCGTAACAATTGGTATCAGAGCTAGGTCGATTGAAGCCGTGCTTGCCCCGGGGTTGCGACCCGACTAGTGCCTCGGGGCGGGCGATATGGTCGCTGAGTGGTACAACGACGAGGAGCGGCGGGCGATGTTGTTGCTTTGGTGCTGCAGCGACGAGGAGGATTCAGGCGATCGTCGTTCAGCGGAACGACAAGGAGGGAGACGGCAGGCTGTCGTCGGCAAGGCGGAGGAAGGAGATCGTTGACGGGAGAGGTGGTGCCGAAGTGTGGTACCGGAAGAGTCGTCAAGATCGTCGTCCGCGGGGATAGATGAGTTGAAGAGTCGTGCTTGTTTGCGTGACTGGTCGTCGTCGTGTCAGTGAGTCGTCGTCGTAGTAGTCGTCATGTCCAAGTGCTTGTCTCTGTGAGGATTGTTGAAGATGAAGCGTGTCACGTTGATGGGCTGTCCGGTGTGGTGTAGCAGCGAGGGCGAGGACGTGAAGCGAAGATCAAGCTCAAGCGTATAGTGGGACGTTGACCAGTGAAGGGGAGTCTCTTCAATGAGGACCTGTCTCTACATGGGACGGTGTGTGATCCGTTGGCATGTATTGCGTTAGGGGTGACCGATGGTGTTGCCTGGCAGCGTGACTGGGAGTCTGGATCATACGTTGAGGAGGATCGTCAAGTCGCGGATCTACAACAAATCAAGATCAGAGGAAGCATAGAAGACAACGAGTCAAGATTAGGGGGAGATTGTTAGATAATCTTGTTAAAGATGGTTAATTAGTGTTAGCTAAGTTGATTAGCGATCAGGTATAGAAGTACTACGTACTAGTTGATCTAGTTTCAGTAGTACGTGTAGGGGTCGGAGTAGTACTCTGGTTAGTATTGGTTAGCCGTGTCCTAGTAGTATATTGTCTACGTGAGTCAAGGTGTAATACAAGTCCGTTTAGGACTTGTACGTGTGGCCGTGTGCGTTGGGCTGTGTATATATACATATGCCCTGCGTAAGTTGTATCGTGGAGAAAAACAGAAAAAGAGAAATAAAGGAAAAAGAACAAGGCACGACAGGTGCCTTTGGCTACAGGTTTTTTGTGCGCGTGTTCATCGTGATTTGATGTGATCGATCCTGTGGGCGAAGTTCCAACAATCTCTTCCGAAGCTCAAAGCATATTCGGTGAGATAGCCAACTCATTTGACAGGGAAGGAAACAGGTTAATCGAGTCCATATTCGGCACGATAATGCAGATGCATCAAACACTCATGAAGGACGATGAAGAATGGGCTGTCCACATTCTGCGGGGAGGAGGCGAGGTTCAAATGAACATTCGATTTCTGGTGAGTTACATATTATTGTTGAGGAAAGCCAAGGCTTCGACAGAGAACTGCGCACCGAGCCACAACACCGAAAAGCTCCGTGACCTGATACAAGACACGACCGATTATCTGAAGGATCTGCTTCTGAGTAAATCGGAGCTGTGCTCAGATCCAAGCCTCAGGTACATGTTCCTGCTCAACAATTCCTATTTCATAGCACAGATGTTGGAGCCATCGGCACCGTTAAACCTTGAGCTGCACTTTGGGCGCCACCGTGAGCTTAAACTTACACCTGAATGTGAGAAACATATGGATAGCTATTTGGATGCTTCCTGGGGTCATGTGCTGTCCTACATACCGAGATCGAAATTTCCCGGACTTCTCCAACGCTGGATGAGGAACAGCACCTCTGCACGCACCCCACTGGGTGAATTCAAGTCAGCGTTTTATAAAACGTACCGGGCTCAGAAGTTCTGGAAGGTTCCAGATCCTCAACTCAGAGATGCGCTGCGGAAAACTATTGCTGAGAGAGTTGTTTCAGGCTACCGCGTCTACTTGAAGGAGCATCCGGAGCTAGAGGAATACGCCTGTCACGGAGACAGTAGTCCCGACGAATTGGAGGAGATGTTAGCACAGCTATTTGAAGGATGAAAACTGCTTCAGCAACGCGGCTTGGAATCGAACCGATTCACCAAACAGAGTCACCAAACATGTAAGAGACGATAACTCAAAATTTGTTGTTGTATTTTGATATGTATCCTTTTTGGCTTTTGAAGTGAAGTTGTATTTTATGTTGGCTTCTTGATTAAGCGCTGTCAGTGTCTTTTGATATGATATTGTAACTCCCTACCTAAATACTTGTACTACTTAGATAATGGTGTGGGTATTGCTAGGTCTCAGTCGAAAAGAAAAATTAAAAAAATTAAAAAACTTTGCACAAATCTCCATGCAAGGTCAAAGGAATATAACATCGACTGAGACTTCGTGAAGTCTTAGTCGACTGAGATTTAGCAGCACCGTTCAAATAAAGAAAAAAAAGCTGTGTAGCAATCAACAGGGTTCATTTTGACGGAACAATGGTGGGAAGGTATATATTTTTTTCTCGAATACACACAAGCATGCTCTGATAACATATTGAATTCATGCTCCAGCCAACTCATCCAAAAGTCCGAACTGATGGAGGAAGGCGGGCAATATATTTTGACACCCCCCTCACGTCTAGGCTATGTTAGTCCTTAGACGTGGGATCGATGTAGTCCGCAGAATCATTTTATTTAGTACTGCGTTGGCAGGGTCTTGAACTCAAGACCTCTTGGCTCTGATACCATGTAAACTTTGAAAGCGTTCCTACTCCCAGAGGGAGCCGCGTGACGTATATTTATTGTAGACGAGAAGCCCTCGTCGTGGCATACAAGTTAGGCCTCGATCGATCCATGATCTGATCGGGATACAAGAGACAGAGTTTGACAGAGATGCAGGAGGAGGTTGAGATTACATGGAGAATTGTATGAGTCCAGAACCAATACGTCTAACAATCACATTAAAGAAGAAGCGGCAAAGAAGCCGGATACAAGGCCTTTCAGCCATTACAACGCTAATCGCAAGAATTAGGTGCCACATCCACCAAGCACACAACTATGCCTACTATGATGCACGCTAGCCTAGTATGAGGTAAGCCACGTCACAATCAACGCCGAGACCTCTACAACAAAACCAAACCAAGGGCCAACACAAACCAACGTACCGCCACCCATTTGCGCCAAGAGGGAGTCGGCAAGTGAACGGCAGGGCCTGGGCGGACCGCGGGAGGGTGTCGTTGAGAGAGCGCCGACGATGGCGTACATTGCGCCCAGAAGGTCCATGCCCAGAGCAACGGCCGACCATGACTCAAGCCGCACCATCGAGACTCCTTGAGCAACAAGACGGCACCTTCAAAAAGGAAACGGCGTCATGCCACCGCCTGGTCCGAAAGCTGGACCAAGGGTTTCCCTCGAGCCCAAGGAAGGGAAACTGATCAGGGCCAAAACAACGCCTCCAGGGAGGGAATGACGCCCGCGGGCGTCGCCATTGTCAGCCTCATCTCGAAGCATGGATTTCTCCAAACCCAGATCATGGAACCCAACGCCCACACTGGAGTCGCTCGAGGAGGTGATGAAATTTCACTAGGAAGTGGTCCAACATAGACTAGGTATTAAAAGAGCACCATAACATATATACAGATAAAGAAAAAGACACAGATAGAAAATAGTAAGATGCAATGCCACACGTAGAGTACAATAAATCGTAAGATTTGAAAGTGGGCTGGAGATATAATTTTACGAACAAAAGAACCAGCCTTGCAAGATCAATCAGTCTTCAAGCACCGCGTATAATCCTGGCCATTTGAAAATACCCACCACACCCCACTCATCATCGACGTACCTGCGGATCCTCCCAAACCAGTGGCGGAGCCACCTCCCGGCTACCCTGGGCAGCTGCCCGGGCTCTGTCATTGATTCTAGTTTAAACAACCGCTCGAAATCCTGATATCCTTGTTGTTGCTGTTGCTGCTATTGTCCTATGCTTGCAACCCGATTTACTCCTGCAAGCCTTGTATGGATACGAGGATTCAATCAAAAGTCCATTGTCTTGTATATATGTGAAGGCCTTAGCTACAGAACCACCATCACACCCATTACTCTGTGCGTCAGAGTCGACAAGCTTTTAAACCGATAGATAGATTGACTGTAAGGTATTCTGCACTACTAGGAAAAGGCATGCTAGTGGCGCACCAGTTTTGCCTTCTAATGGCGCATGGCTGGTGCGCCACTGGCATCACGCCATTAGAATTTCTTTCTAATGGCGCACCACATGTGCGCCATTAGAATCTGGTATTCTAATGGCGCACCTGGCGGTGCGCCATTAGTACTGCTCACAGTGCGCCATTAGAATGCCTCCCAGGGGCCATATGAACAAATGTGCTATGGCATTCTAATGGCGCATTACAAGTACATGCGCCATTAGTGTGATGATCACAGTCGCCATTAGTGTCTTTTTCAGTGCGCCATTAGTATGAATATTAGGTTTTACTTTTTTTGCTTTTCTGATTTTTGCACAGATTACAAAATATATTATTGCATAGAATATAGACAGCAGCACACAGCAACATCAAATTCATCAAATACAATAGAAGATTAGTCTCCGAATACAATTCATCATATTAGTCTCCAGATTCAAAAGACCGGACAAAGATAAAACATTACAAGTCTCAAGACCGCGAGTATCGAGTTTGCCTTCACATTACAAGTCGATATCGATCATCTAAACTACCATCACATAGAAGAGAGCTGTGGTCATCACGATGAGCATCATCGCGATCAAACTGGTCTTCATCCGGTTCCTCCAACGCCCTCCTCTCTCCTGCTAGATAGCGGGCGTATCTAGATTCGGCCTCCGCCCTAGTGGTGTACCCTTTGTAACTATTACCGCTGAAACGGTGAACCTGTCTCCGACACTCCTCCCAATCATCGTAGACTCCGGGAACCTTACCCTTGTACACGACATACGACGGCATCTCTATGCACAAGCCAAACAACAGACAATACATAAGCAATGTGTAAGTATGCAACAAAAGGATCGGAAGAGAAAAGTAAGACATTAATAGCACGATTCATGGTCCTACTAATAAAATAGCATCGATTACATCTAAGTTGAACAACCGTCCAAACCAAAGAGACATACTGAATTCATTAAAAGTTTAATTACAACATGAACCAATCAATGTTTCGAACTACACATCACTACTTTCGACTCGACTCATCGGACAGGAGCGTGGATGAAGCCGCCGTCTGTCGCGATGGTCATGAAATCGCGGTCGTTGTCACCCTGCATTTGTAGCATTCCATCTATCTCACTGTTGGACGGTTGATTTCTGAGGAAGAACTGCCCGACGTATGAAGGACATCTTGATGGATGATGTCCGCAAACTCCGATCGATCGAAAGAATTCTTGTCGAGGTCCGCGTCTGGACTGCCGACAAGCTCGCGGCCCAATCTTTGAGATTATCTGGTAGCGAAGGTGATGATGGTCTCTTCGATCGCCGCATGTGATGGAGGCGTAGTAGGCATCCTTCGACCGCCCGGTGGCTGCTTGACGCAGCAGAACTTCGTATTGTGTGAGAAGATGTGCTTGCCGTGCTTACGAACCGGCCCGTGAAGGTGCCTCCAGTTAGGCGTGGCCGGGAGAACATCATCAAGAACTTTCTTCACATTTGTGTAGTCTATCATGGAGTTATGGTTCGGGTTGAAATCGTGGCCATGGAATATTTCGGGCTTAAGAGGATGAGTGTGCAATGTGTCACTGCACGTAACACGGAATGTTAGAAAAAAAACGACGATCGAAATCTAAGAAATCATATGTTACGGGCGGTTAAGGGATGACTTACTCGGAAAGTAAGGCACAAGGAAGTTATCCTTATCTGCGTTTGCGAATGACGCCTTGAGGTGTGAACTCGCAACTTGGCGGTCCCAGCGCTGCTCAAGTGCTTGGCACACATGTAGAAGGGGTCGACTATCACGATGTCCGGGGTATTGTCTCTAATGATCCGCATCCGCATGCTCGTAAAAACAGCCGAACGAAGGTGTAGTGCAACGGATGAAGGTTAAACATAGCAAAGATGTCATCAAACCGCGGGGCGATCATACCCCGATGTCGCCATCCACAAAGCCCTTGCTCTCGGCACCTTAGCCACGAAACCGGGTATGCCACATCCTTCTCTCGAGGCGCCGCTTCTCCAAAATCGAACACTGTCATGCGAGACTCCGCATAGCACCGGTTGCAGCATTCAGCATATTTGGCGGTAGCATCGCCCTACCGCCACATGCACCTCCTCGAGATATCCTTAGGTGAAGGTGGCCCGTCCCGAGCACGGATCGAACTTCGGTGCCGGCTGGCTCGCACCGGCGCCCTTGTTAGTCTTCGTTTCGGCCCTTCTTCTTGATCTCCTGTAATGGGACGAGTTACGCTCACAGACCGCCTTCTTCAGCGTGTTGGGGCTGATAATATTCGCGCCTCGGCTATCGAGGCTCGGTGAAGACGGAGCTGGGCGTGTCACGAGAACTGAACGCCGACGGCGCTTGTTGCAATTGGATTTCTCCGCCGTACCAGCTAGATCGCGGTGGTCTTGGCTGGGTTCTTGAGAAAGAGGCCCGCAGAAATCGTCAGCGTACCCATGTTCAGCAAAGTACTTGTCAACTTTGGTAAATGTACCGTCGTCGTTGTCGTCGCCGTCCGGATCCTGTGCCATAGGGCTCTCCGGATCCTGTGCCATAGGGATGTCCGGCAGGTCGGTAGCGTTACTGCGTTCTTGCCATGGCTTGGCGCCAGACGATGGCGGTCTTATGCGTGGGGTGGTGTCCCCGCCCCAAACGAATCTGGCTCTTCGCCATAGCGAGGGCCAGCTTATGCACGGTGCCGAGGGTCATCTCATCTTCTTCGTCGGCCCCAGGTGGTCGAATCGGAGGTAACAACTCGTCGCAGCCTGGCAGCACCCGAACCACTTCAACCCTATACATTGTGGGTGGCATTGGATTACCGTGGAACATGGGGTTGCCGGTTGAGCGATTTTGCCCTTGGCGACATCGACCAACTCGGCGCCCATGAAGTGCGAAGAGTGCAAGGCGTCGGCGGTGCCTGCGCGAAACATGTGTAGGGCGTCGGGGATGCCCGATCAAAGGCAAGGAGATGAAGTCATCGGCCGAGAGGCTTAGTTACCGTGATGCCGTCAAGCTCGGCTAATGTCGAGCACCGCCAACGGCGGGCGTAACCGACGGAGGGGCTTCTTTGGCGAGTGCCGGCGGCGTACACTCGGGTGCATTAAGCTCCAATACCGTGCGGTGCGGAGACACGAATACCGCCTCGCCGGAGACACCAATAAGCGCCGCCGCGGAGACACCAATGGCGCCGCCGCGGAGACACCAATGTCGCCGCCGCCGAAGACACCAATGGTGCCGCCGCCATTGCATCGCGATTCTTGCCATGAAGCTGGGAACCGGGGAGGACCCTTTGGCGCCCGCAATCCACGTCGTCAGCCCATGAATCAACGTAGGCACCATGGCTTCGAGCCGTTTCCAGCTGTTGTTCCACTTGCTCTTGGACAAGCTCCGGAATCCGCGCCACTTGTGCCTTGAGTGCTTCAACCTCGCGCGTCGGCTTTCCGAGCTGGCCTTTTCTCCTTCCGCACACCAGCGTATAGTATGACCCCATTTTGTGGACAAGCCTTTGCCGGCCACACGACCAGCTGACGTCGGCTTATCGAGCTTATCCTTCTTTTTCATTACGTTCAACGCCCTATTTAAAGGGGTGTCGAAAGGGGAGCTCTTAGATGACCCCGCGCTCGCTTTCATTGTCTGCGCGAAAGGAACATGAGCCATTTAGAAATATTGGTGATTAATTAGAGTGCAGCCATATGGAGCTAATTACGCGGGGGTGTATTCCTTACCAGAACAAGCTCAAGCGCCCTGGTCTTCGGATCCGTGGTAAGCTCCTTTGTTATCGGGTCCTCCTTGTACCGGGCCCTGACATAGTTCCTGGTCTGCTTGTCACCGCTGTATTTCTCGAAGCGGGGCGGTAGGCCTTGCTCGGCACGCTCCGCGTCCTCCTTGTCCCATATAGGCTCCGCCACTCTATAACCGCCGGGACCGAGTTTGTGTTCCCCTAAGTTCAACTCCCGCATTTCTTTCCCCCACTGACTTGATTCGGAGCTTGCGGGGCTCTGGCACTTGATCTTGAACTCCTTGTACTCATCTTCGCTCATCAAATGATATTTCGCCTTGATCTTGTCATAACTATCACCTTTATCAATCATTCTCTTCGCCGAGCTTCTCCAAGTAGACAGGGCCGTGCTCATCTTCGTGAGGCGGCATTGTTCACTCTATTCCACGAGGCGTGTGTTTTCAAATTCGTCGGGGAACTTGTATCGTTTGTGCAGCCGTGAAGAGGAGGCTGCGCAAATTCCCTCGGTCCTTATGCCTAAGGTTCTCGGTGTTGATCGAGGCGGTGTTCGGAGAATGCACCCGAGCTGAACCGCGTACCCCTTGACTATATGTTTGGGCTCCGTTGGATTCCCGTCGGAGTCCACCTGAGTGAATTCCTCCTTGACGGTGCGGAGCGCATTCGGGCGCCGGTCCTTCCTTTGCTTCTTCGGTTGGCTGCCATCTGTGTGTGCGCCACCATCATCAGTGGTGGCATCCTCGGCAGCACCATCAGTGGTGTCATCCCGGCGCCACTAGGGGTTGTGTAATCAGGATCGGTGTCTTCCGCGGCGTCATCATAGCGGTGAGGTTGTTCCTCCAACTCTTGGGACATCTCCCGAATTGCTTGCCGCCAACCACCGGCCTCATCGTTGTGGGCCATGTTTCTCTCTAAATAGGAAAAAGTTTGGTCAAAAGATGGTTATTGTCAAGGAACAAGATCATGGTCTCATGATTTAGGGTTGGGCCTAATCACTTGGCTCTATTGCCACCTATGTTGGGTTTATCATCTAGGGTTTATCGATGCTAAGGATAATTCTAAGTTGGGCCTAATCACTTGGCTCTATTGCCACCTATGATTTAATGCAGCAAGAATGGCGAGGCGATTGATCCTACTTAACTAAGTACTAAGATAGCCCGGCCCATGCATTAGTCGCAAGTACCCCATATGTCCTATTTTTAGCAAAGTCATGCTAAAATTCACGGAAAATTTCAGCATGACCTTTGCTGAAAATAGGACATATGGAGTACCAATTTGCGGAGCGGAAGTTAATCGACATTCCGCAAACTCAAGGGCCTCTCGGGTACCAGCAAATTTGCTTGCTGAGACTCGAGACTCAGCACAGAAGTACCCACATCCTGCCACATGTGTCCACCAGTTCAACAAACATCCTAGTACCGCAGTACTACAAAATTTGAAAATGACAACTTTTTGTACACAAAGTGTTTGACTCTTAAGCGCTTGTCAAGATACATGTTACTCAAATTTAGTTTACTAAATGCTAGGCACCTCTGAGGATACTTGAGCTCATGATCGTTGAGAACCTCCTCACAGGATGAAACGTTCCAAGTCAACAACAGAAACAAAATTTGCACATGAGCAACAACTAGCTAGTTGATAAAAAAATGAACAATAATGCAAAAAATGCACAAGAAGCTTTACTCGTGACTAATCAATTTTCAAATAAAACCAGAACACAATTTGTCAAACTTGGCTTTGACATGAATTGTATCCGCTGGGTGCAAAGGGCCATGACGTCTTTGAAAATGCTACTGGTAGATTCTAACTAGGACCATAACTAGTACTTAAACTACCCAGCAAACAGAATTTCAGCATCAGAAAAGCAACATCTTGTCCGAGATTACAGAACTAATTGACCCTCCATCTATTTAAATTTGTGTAGACATGCCCAAGGAGTACATCTATGAGCCTTGGACAAACAGGAGAGTACATCAAATAGGGTTCAGACATTCCTCCCCAACACTAAAACATTCACTTGCTCTTTGTGTGATCTAAGAATTGCTACTGAACCCTGAGATAATGACTACTCCCATGCACTACAGCCAACCCCACTAATCTATAATGACTAGCCATGCCATGATGCAAGTGCCTCTGTAATGTAAACAACCCCAATTTTTGCTCAGGCAACACTAGGCAAATTCTACAAAATATACTCCATGCATCCCTACTGAAATATCAACACTAGGCAACAAGTAAATGAAATCTGGGCTGCAATACCTAGGGTTTGCAGGTGAGGGGTGGAGGAGAAGGAGGAATCACACAGGGACGGCAGGGCGCGGAGGGAGGGGACGGCGAGCCTTGGGATGCGGGCGCGGGCAGAGGGGGGACGGAGAGGCGGGGCGCGGGCGGGGGACAGATGGCGAGCGGGCGCGGGAGGGGGACGGCAGGAGGCGCGCGCGGGCGGAGGAGGACGAGCGAGATGGGGCGCGGGCGGAGGGGGCGGTCGCTCTCCTCCTGCTCGGCGCGGCGGGCGACGGCGCAGGGCGGCGCTGGGGCGACGGGCGAGAGGCTGTGAGGGGGGATCTGGCGAGGGAGAGGGAGAGAGGCCAGAGGGAAATAGGTGAAGGATGCTTTCTAATGGCGCACCACACGCCTGCGCGCCATAAATCTGATTGTTCTAATGGCGCACCACCTCGCGGTGCGCCATTAGAATGTTGTTTTTATCTACCACAGTAGCCATATCTACAGCCCAACCCTTTCTACAACAGAACCCACCCACTAGCCCGACTGGTCAGCACGCAGCACACACACCAGGAGGTCCTGGGTTCGATTCCCAGGATCCCCAATATTTTTTATGCATTTTAAATGGTGTTTTTTATATTTATTTGTGTTTAAATATGTTCAAACTTGTTTAAATCATAACAGTAATATTTTTTATGCATTTTAAATGCTGTTTTTTATATTTATTTGTGTTTAAATATGTTCAAACTTGTTTAAATTATAACAGTAATATTTTTTATAAAAATAGTAAAAAATTTAAAAGTGCTCGGCGGTGGAGCGGGGAGGTTGCGATGGGTGGAGCTAGCGGGGAGGTGCAAAGTCGATCGAGATGGAGGGGATCGAGATCGAGATGGAAGGGGAATCGAGATCAAGTGTCCTCATGAATTCAAAAAGTGCCCATGAAATTTAAAAATATTCATGATATCAAAAAGTGCCCATGAAATACAATCGAGAAATGAAGTCTCGATTTAAATACAATCGGTCTTAGCTAGCTATCTGTTCACAATCTTCTTGCCCTTCTTTTTATAAACGGAGTTCTTCCGTGGAGCGGACGTCCTTTAGGTAGGGTGGTCCTGCTTCTTCTTGTGGTGTGTCTGCTACTTCATCGCCGTCGTCATGTTCGATCTTGGTCGCCGTGCTTGTCGAAGTCTTGCTCATGGCTACTCCATCCATTCCGATGATCTTCCTTTTGCCTCTCCTCACGACAACACGACCGGGCTTTGGCGGGTCGGTAATGAAGAAGCATTGGTCCACTTGGGAAGCCAGTACCCATGGCTCATTTTTAGCGGTGACGCTTGCGCCATGGTCTTGGATTTGGCTTCGTATAACCATGGTGGTGAAATACCGGTCTTCTTTTATGACGTTTTGGCCCATCGACACGGAACATCGGGACCTTCTCTCCAACAGTAGCTCAGCTCCCAGATCTCCTCGATCCTTCCGTAGTATCTGTCCTTGTCGTTACGGTGTAGGATTCCATCGTTACCCGGAGTTCGATAACCATCGCTCTTCATGTCCTTGTCCTCGGTGTAGAATGTGTAGCCGTTGATAACGTCGCCTCATAGGTCATCGAGGTTGTGCTCGGCGCCGTGACAAAGGCGAATAGTAGTTGTTCTTCCGCGGAAGAATCCTCATGTAAAGGGTGCAACGAAGCTTCGCTTGAACCAACGCGTGAAACATGAGTTGTGCTCTTTGAGTATATCTCCGTCCGTCCTCTGTTGGCCTCGGTCATTGTCGTCTTCTTAATAAAGGTTTTGTGCTCTACCACCCAAGGATCGACCACGTCTATGTGTTGTAGCGCGACTAGGTTTGCTCTTTCAAAGTCGGTGAGTCGACCCTCGAAGCCGACATGCATTTCATGGCGACCCTCATGGTGACCCCATCCAGCGAGCCTGCCGAGGTGCTGTTGCCGGCGACCAGCGGGTTCTCGATGCCTAGATAATTCGTGCGATGGGAGATGCACTCTTGATCGAAAGCCCCGCTATGCTTCCCTCTCGGCGTGACATGTTGTGAGCGTATCCTTTGATGACACCATTCATCCTTTCGAGCGGCATCATGCTGTGCGAGGACGTCGGCCCGAGTTGGATGATATCCTCCACTATATGGACCAGCAGATGCACCATAACGTCGAAGAATGCGGGCGGAAGTACATCTCAAGCTCGCATAGTATCACCACGATCTCTTCCTGTAGCCTTCGAGTTGCCTCCGCCAATCGACTTCCGAGATGGCGTCGAAAAAGTTGCACAGCCAAATAGCGCTTTCGCGGACGTGCGCCCATTATCCCACGGATTGCAACTGGAAGTATCTGCGTCATCGCGACGTGATGATCGTGAGACTTCATCCCGCTGAACTTCGCTTCACTGGGTCTAGGTATCTGCTTATCTTCCCAGCGTAATCGTAAGGAAGTTTTACTCCTAGGAGGCGGTGAAAAATTGCTCGATCTCCTCGACTTAGAGTGAAGCACGCGGGAGGGTAGTCATTTCCGGTCTTCTTGGCCTTTTGCCTTTGCGACGACTTTCCGTGTCTGCTTCGCCTCATCATCATCATCATCATCATCATTAGCGTGAAGCTCCTGCACGATGCCCATTGATTTCAAGTCGCCCTTGCTTTCGCCCATCTTTGGTCCTCTCGGCATGTTGAGCGGGGTACCAGCAGACTCTCGCACGTTCTTCGTGATATGCATGACATCAAGGCTGTGAGGCACACGGTGGATCTTCGATCGGGCAAGTCCCGAAAAATGACCTCGTTTTCCATACCTTCAGCAGCTGCTCTGGCGCCTTCGCATCTTTCGGCGGTGGGCGGTCTTTCCAATTTTTCAACAGCTTGTCTATTTCCTCGCCGCTCCTCGTATACGGGCGTTTTGAGTTCGGTTTCACCATCGAACAGATCCTTGCGTTTCCTCCACGGGTCATCGTCGCGAAGCCACCTTCGATGTCCCATGAACACGGTTTTCAAGACCCGGGATCTCTATCTAGCTGGCGTCGTTGTGTCATCCATGCACCTTACGCATCCGTAAAATCCGTGGACTACCTGCCCGCGAGATATCCGTAACCGAGATAGTCGTGCACCGTCGTGAGCGGTCACGGCTCTCATAGGAAATATTCTTTCTCTGCGGCGTCCCACGTATTGGTGGCGTTTTCCACAGGCGTGTCTAGCTCCTCCTTCAAGAACCCCAGATCTGATTGATGTCGTTCCTGGTTGTTTCGGCCCTTCAATTAGCATACTCATGTGAATGTACTTCCTCTTCATGCACAACCAGGGGGAAGGTTGTACATCCACACAAACACAGGCCAGGTGCTATGTGTGCTTCTCTGGCTGCCAAACGGATTGACTCCATCGGTGCTCGCGCAAAGACGATGTTCCTTGGATCCTTCCCAAATTCGGGTCTTGAAGTTCAACGCTTGCCACGCTCGCATCCTTAGGGTGACTCAGCATCTTGTCTTTTTATCTATCTCCGGATCATTTGCGTCATCTTCGCTTCTTCTCCTCCCTATCCGGCGTGCCAACGCAGGAGCTTTGCTACCTTAGGGTCCGCGAAATACCGCTGCGGGCGAGGAGTGATCGGAAAGTACCACACCGATTTTCGAGGAGCTTTCTTCCTCTTCTTGTATCGAGTGACGCCAAGACACCGGACATATGGTAGACTCAGCGTGCTCGTCCCGATAAATGATGCAATTGTTCATGCACACATGGTATTTCACGTCGCGGTAAATCCAGAGGACACACGATTTTCTTCGCCTCCTCGAACTGGTCGGGCACTTGTTCCCCTTGGGAAGGCGTTCGTGCGAATGACATGTTCTCGTCGAAGCATCGTCGGTCATTTTGTGTTTTACCTTCATCTCCGAGCCATGAGCGTTACTTTCAAAGGGTATCCTCGGGCCTGCATCCTTCATACAACGGAGTAACGCGTCTATCTCCAGTTGATCCAGCTTGGCTTTCTCTCGGGCGGCAGCTCTTGCGTTATCCGTCCGCTTGAGAAGCAGCTCTTGAATATGAGGGTCCTGCACCCAGCCTCCATCGTCGTCTGCTCCGGCATCTTCATCTTCATGATCATGCCCTTCGTCTTGATCTTCCTCATCATCATGTACGACATCTTCTACATGATGACTGTGTACAGCATCACCGTCGTGATCATGTCCTGGAGATTCTTCGTCTTCTCGCCCGCCCTCGCCACGGTGGTACTTGTCTTGTTGCCCTTCCTCATTTCTTGCCCGGCCCCGGCCATGGACGACTTGATAGTCATCTTCATCACCTTGCCACCGATAGCCATCCATGAAACCACGCAAGAGCAGGTGGTCCCGCACCTGCCCGGAATCCGGGTCCGCAATAAGGCTCTTCAACTTGCATCTTCGACATGGACATCTTATCTCCGTCTCGTTCTTTTGAAGCATCTCGGCCTTCGCGGAGCTCAAAAACCTATTCACGATGCCTTCACCATCATGCGGACCATAATCGTCATGGGTAGAAACAAAACGATATGTTAGAACCAAGAAAAAATTTGGCATGACCTTCCCTAAAAATAGGACCAAAAAGAATGCATAGTGCCAAAACTCTCGCCGAAACGGAAATTAATCAAAACATTCCGGCAAAATATTGGCAACTATCGCATATTTCAAATACCGGTACCTTCAAACACAAACATATATGCAACACCACAAACACTTGCAACACCACAAACATACATAGATCTAGCTAGGCCACAAAAAGTGCATGTGCACGTTGTTGGAGCGAGCTAGGGAGAAAAAAAGTAGATCTATATCATGAAGATAGCTTTCCCTTACTTACCTATCAAAACTAGGTAATTTCACCACATAATTTTGTTGAATCTATGGTGGAAATGAGGTGAGGAGGAGGAGCTGGCCGAAATCTTGGAGAAGGAGGTGGATGGAATGAAGTGGGGAAAGTGAGTGGGTAGGTGTGGGCTGTCCAAAATATCTTGTTGGTCCTAGGTTACTAATGGCGCACCCTGTCCTCATGCGCCATTAGAAACCCTGGTTACTAATGGCGCATCAGAAGAGCGTGCGCCATTAGAAGTTTTGCAAAAAAAAGAATAAAACAAAATTTAGAGTAATGGCGCACTTCCCACTTGGTGCGCCATTAGAAGTTGTATATAGTAATGGCGCACCCTCTCCACGGTGCGCCATTAGTATGTATGGGAAAATGGAAAAAAATAATTTCATACTAATGGCGCACCCTCTCCACGGTGCGCCATTAGTGTCTTCCAATCTAATGGCGTATCTGTGGCAGGTGCGCCATTAGTATATAGTAGTGGCGCACTGCTTCCACGGTGCGCCATTAGAGTCAATCCTATCTATAGGCCTTTTCCTAGTAGTGCTGGTAATGTATAGCTTCGACCGAGGCTGCAGCAGCCATGGCCCAACAGCTGCCTGCGATTGACATGCACGAGATAGTTAAGGTGGTTGCAAGGCAGCTGAAAAATAAACTGTGAAAACGCATGGGAATAAGCTCAAGACACTGACCACAGCGTTTCTGTAACCTCTGCTTCCGTAATAAGTACCTCCGTGGCCAACCTTTAGCCTTTTGCCAACGTACGGGTGGTTCCCAGTTCTGACAGTCCGTGATACAGCTTCTGCCCGTACTGCGCATCGGCACATCCATCACAGTTGGCTCCGGAGCCTCGACCTTGTTTTGGTTCGATCGATGGCTAGGGGACGCCCCCCGGCAACGCGTTTCCCAGAACTTTTTGCCATTGCGGCTGACCCTCGGGTCTTTGTCGAGACGGCCCTTATTGACTTAGGGCGTCTCGCCTTCCGGCGCCCCTTTGGCCCCCTTGAGGTGGCCGCCTGGGATTCCCTCCTCCAAGACATCACACTTCTGCCGATGGACGTAGCGGAGGACCGGGATGTTCTGTCCTGGCACCTCGAGCCCTCTGGTCGTTTCTCCACAAAGTCCCTGTACGACGCCATTGCTCCCTCGACGGCCCCGGAACCATTTAGCCTGATCTGGGACATCCGCCTCCCGCTGAAGATCAGGATCTTCCTGTGGCAATGGATCCGTGGACGCCTCCCCTCTGGGGTTGAGGTCCTCAAGCGTAATGGCCTGGGTGATGGGATGTACCCCATTTGTGGCATGATTGAGGATGCTAACCACATCTTTTTCTCGTGCCACTCTGCCCAGTTCCTTTGGGCCTGCTTCCGCGAAACGGTTGGCGGACAGTGGTGTAATACCAACTTCTCCGACCTGCTTGCCAAGCTTAACGTCTGCCCTGCTCGCTACCGCCATATTAGATGGCTGTGCGTTGGGGTTCTCGCCTGGATGCTTTGGAACATTCGAAATAAGCTTGTTATTCAGAAAGTGCCCCTCCGTCGTGTGACTGACGCAATCTTCAAACTGTGTGGTTACCTGCAGCTTTGGCGGCCGCTTAGCCGCCCCCAGGACCGGGACGTCATCACCGCCCTCCTCTCCGATCTCCGTTCAATGGCGCTCCGCGTGGCTCCCCCGCTACCGCCTCCTCCACCTGAGCCTGACTAGGCCGCCTGGCGGCTATGTGGATTGTGACGTGTGTTTTTGAGTTTAGGGCTTGTTGTGTTGTGCCCTCAGCATTGACCCTTTCTTGTACTATTTGTCCCTGTGAACCTCCATGTGTGTGCGTGTTTGTCTGTTGGACCTTGTTGGATGCTTGTTGTGCGGTTGGCTTTATAATATAAAACGGGGCGAAAGCCTTTTTCGGTAACCTTTGCTTCCTGACAACCGGAGAGACAACACCAGCTTCAACCCAAGCTCTATCACGGCTCTTACACGATCCGCGCGATCCAAGCTCTATCCTTTTTCCACCCCGTCCGAGTGACCGGAGACAGGCCCGGACTTCCCAAAGCTGGCAGTGGCTGTCATGCCGAGCTCCTTTTTTTTGTTGACATGCAGGCCGAGCTCCTCGGCGAGCATTGCTTCCATGGCGGGTGAGCGAGCTCTCCGCTGGCCGGATTTTGAGGCCGATGGTGGAGTCTTTTGTTTTCTTTCTCATGAAAAAAAAAATGTGGGCCTTGGCGGACCAGGCCCAATTTCAATTGGCTTCAACGTTTCGCTCTAGGAGACCAAAAAGTCGGTTTCTCAAAAAGATAAAAAACTACGAGACCAAATAAATCGGAGACTAGAAATTCAACATCAGTATATCCACATTTTCTTGTTGAGAAACATAATGCTCATAAAATAAAATAAGTCATATATATTGCAGTTATAACTATTTTTGTGATGAATTTTCCCATACTTTACTAGGGTAAAAAGTCTTGCCGGTCAAGAATGATGTTTTTTTTAGAAAAGGAGGATGACCTCGGCCTCTGCATCTGGGCTATGCATACGGCCACTTTTTTAGTTATTCTCACAAGACCGTACAAAACCATACAACATCAAGACTAAATCCACTGTCTAAGCAACAACTGTCGCTACTCCTATCCAATCGATGAAGGGGCGCAGATAGTCTGGGCCTAATACCAAATAGACATCACAGCCAAACCTAAACATCTAAGACCTGAGGTCCCAACCAGGACGCCTGCCGGATATGGGGTACCTACCACCAACAGACTCCTCAACCAGGGCCTTTGCCGGGTATGAGGCCGCCGCAGCCACCGCCACCAATCCATCTTGAGCTGTCTTTGTTGCATGTACCGTGTCAGGTCTCTCTGCCATCGACGCCACCACAACGCCCGACAGCGTCGTCCTCCTGCGCGAGTCCATCCTGCCATAGCGAACTTCGAATCTGCACTGCGTCACGCCGTCAAGATCCGTCGTCATTAGTGTGTAGGATGAAACACCGCTCCACCAAAGAATCCGTCCTCTAGTCCCTCGATCATGTGTGTACCTTCAAGAATGACGCTCCCAAGGGAGGAACGACACCAGAGCGCCGCCGTCATCCGATCATTCAATCTGGGGTTTCCCCCGGAGGTAGCAAAGAGTGGCCTTGAACTTCTCCACAGCGATGCCTTCAAGAAGGAAATGACGCAGATAGCGCCCCCACCGCCGGCCTTAGCAGGAGCCGAAGGCAAGATTTCACCCAGATCAGCTCGAAGGGATCCAACTCTCGTGCCCGGGCCGCCGTCACCACCAGCACCACCAGTCACACCCTGGATTACCGGCATATCAGCGAGCCGCCGGCTACACCGCATCCAGATCGCCGGCCACGCCGGGCCGCCGCCATCCAGCGCCCGTCCGGGTCGAGGCGGAGCGCCGATCCAAGACAGGACCGCCGCCGCTTTACACGCCGGAGCACCGCCGAGCCCAGCGCCCGCCATCGCTTGCGAAGCCAACTGCCCGAGCACTGGCGCCACCGTGGAGCCATCAGATCGGGGAGGAAGACGTGCACCGACCACCCTCGCGGACCCCGCCATACACCCGAGCGCCGGCGCCACCGCGGCGCCATCAGATCGGGATGAGGAGGAGCCAGCGCTTCGCCGCCTCGCAGACCATGCCGCCGCCACCAGCGAGAGCCCGCCTAGATCCGTCGGCGGCCGACACCGCCACCGAGCAGCGCCGCCGCGAGCGGCCGGCCGTCCGCCGCGCCAGAGCCTCACGATGGGGAGAGCCCGCCGCCACCGGACGCGCTGGCTTTGCGGGGCGTCCTGGCGGCGGCGAGGGAGAAGGAATGTGAGAAAGAGGAGCGGCGGCGGAGATCTAGGGTTCCGCCCGGGCCGCTCGCGGGAGCGGCAGGGGGGTCTTGGTTTCTTGGATACGAGTTAAAACTCGTACGACTGTGAGAAATACAAACATATTTACATTGTAAATATAACTATTTTTGTATTTATTTTCTATCTGCAAATGAACGAACGACGACATGTTGATGAGGCTTCGGATAACTCTTTTTTTCTATGAGGTATTTGGACGACTTTGGTTTTTTTGTTCTATTTTGTTTTGTGAATGACTCATTGCTGAGGTCATCTTTCAATGACGTTTGATTATATATAAACCTTATGTGAATATGGTCTGAATCGTTACAGGTGGTTCGGTTCAGCCTTTTAATCAACCACGAGGACCCAAACTTTGGACGTTTATTAACGGGCTATTAAATCTTAGTCGACTGAGACAGTCGATGCTATATTCGTGAAATCTTATGTGGAGATTTGTGTAAAATTTTCTTTTAATTTTTTCTTTCTTCTTTTTATATGTTCGGTCACTCGACTGAGACTACCACTGAAATCTAGCCATCTCGGTTTATTAATGCATAAGTCTCTTACTCTGCTACTCCCTCCGTTTCAAAATAAGTGTCAGTGATACTAGACAACTAGACTGCTGTAAAGTATAATGTTGCATGAATATTAATCAAGTGCACTAAGCCTCTTACAGTTGTATGAAAAATACAAATAAGTGCCCATTCATAAATATCACAGTTACTGGTACATAGCAAATCTAACTACTTTTGATGAATTTCCCCTGCACGGTAGCTCCGGTATAGGCTACCTGTATTTGAGCGACCTTTGCATCTGCAATCTGAAGTTCTATTGAAGATAGGCACACATACAGTATGTCACATAATCAGAACTAAACATCGTAGTTATGTATGAAATTGATGTAGCAGCAAAGTGAATCAAGTATTATGACATGGACTCACCAATCAAATCAAAACACACAGCCAGATTGTGGACAATCGGTAGTATCTGGCGCTTAAGCAAGAAATCAAACTCAAAATACAACTTTGGAAGGAAAAAAAAATTACAACTACAAATTCTGGACTCTGGTCTCTTACATGTTGGATGACTCTGTTCGATTCCGAGCCAGGTGGCTGAAGCAGTTTTCATCCTTCAAATAGCTCTCCTAACATCTCCTCCAGCACTTCAGGGTTGCTTGCGTCATCACCAATGTATTTCTCTAGCTCCGGATGCTCCTTCAAGTAGTTGCGGTAAGCTGAAATAACCCTCTTGGCAATAGATTTCCTCAGCGCATCTCTGAGCTGAGGGTCTGGAACCTTCCAGAACTTCTGAGCCTGGTATGTCTTATGAAACGCTGACTTGAATTCAGCCAGTGAGTTGCGTGAAGAGGTGTTCACCCAACGATGGAGCAATCCAGGAGTCTTCGATTGCGATATGCAGAATAGAATAGGAACTCCAAAATTGATGTCCCAGGCGCCCCCTAATTCCAAAGAACATTGTTTGTTCTTGCCGGAAGTTGGCCTTATTCAGCAAATCTAAGCCCAACATCCTTGGAATTCTAACCTCACGTAAGTAATCCTTCCCTAGCTGGGAAACAATCTCAAGTACTTCAATTTCCTAATCAGACCATTTTAAAGTTACAAATTGTAACCCAACATGCAACATCTGATTAAACCAACCATTATTTCAATATCAGATCTAACCTTATTTCCGATGGCAAAGTCCTTTTCAATCGTGACCATTCTAACCTCAATTGGAGTCGTTGCCTTCAATGGACAAAACAGGGCAAGTTTTGGGCAAACATTAACTCATCACATTGCCTATTTTCTTCCTTTCTATGTTCCGGAGACTCGGTGAATGTTCCTTCTCAACATTGTCAATTTTTTCCTTAAATGCAATTTGGCACAAGGAAATCGCGCTTTTAAATTGACCCGACTTAGGTTGGAGGCCCCAAAAAAGCTTTGCCTAATGTGCTCGTACGAAACGCCGTTCGTTTCCCTAATTTAGAGGCCTCTGGAGCAAACTTCTTTCACTCCTCTCATTTCCAACATCTTTCGCATTCAACCCCTTGTACCCTAAACCCAAAGGCAATGCTTCAAACATTTCTCGACCGGTGCATGTTGGCAACCAAGTTTCAATACCTGGTCACCCTGTCCGGATGGGTATAGACGGAAACCCAAAGTTGTTGGTCCTCCAGTTCATTAGGTTCAAGCAGTTCAGATGGAATCATCCTAGCATGGCCACCCAAATAATCATGCTATTCGACATCCCTTTTCCTACCGGGTAATATCTAAGCTTCAAGTTGTAATGGCAGCGAGGGCCACCAGTGCTTCCATTTGGCGTATGGGCCGAGACAAGAGCTCGGGATTGCACGCCCAATCCAGGGCGACAAGGAGGACCGTCAAGGTGGCACCGGATCGCCAATCCGCTGGGGCCAACCAACCGAACGAAGTTTAATGTTAATCAGCGGGTGCATTTCCGGAATCAATTTCAAGGGAGATCCCAAGCAAAGTAGATGACAGAGAATGAAGTCTTACGACAGAATAATTTGAGGCTCCCCGTTTCTAAAAGTTCATAAATGCGGTAAATGCCCAATGAACACGAGCCCAAATCACCCGAAGTAAAACAGGAAACTTCATTTATTCACTACACGGCCTCCTAAATATTATTCCAAAGTTTTAAATTGAAATTAATAATTTAAGACTTTACATCCAACATTAAATTCATAATAAGGTTAAATTTAATAAACTTATCACAAACCGATACTTCAACATCAATTGGGACCTATGATACACCAAAAGAATTTTAACAATAATTTTATTTAGTTACTTTAAATTGATTATAAACTAACTCATAATTATTGCTTATTTTAGAAAAAAATATTCAACAATTAGAACCCTTTCCAAACACCTAAATTTGGATTCTTGAAAAAACACCAATATTCTAATTATACAAACATTCCATTAAAAATCTTGTTATTGAAAGGGCTAAACGAAAATGCAGGTTTGACCCCAACATTCCAAGGCCTTAATCAAAAAAATTGGTGAATAACTATTTATTCAAAATATAAAGCTCCAACCCGAATGAATTAATCAACCATGGGAATGGTTTAATTTGACCAAGATGTAACTTTCGCCATGATGTTTTCTTCCCATAGGAACAACTTCATCTGTGACCTAAATTTATATTATTATTACCCTAGGTTCAATCCACGAAATACTACAGCTCTAGCCTTTACGTACTTTGTATACCACGGGCACTGAGGGTTGCCCAAGACAAATTCGGCAACATCAAGAAAAGGGCCCACGTTCTCTATTTAAACCCAAGCACGGAATGATGCAAGCCGCTAAGCATCCGAGAGGGCCCCGATAAACCAGGAGCACGGGGGGTTCCACCAATGCCAGAGGTCGGCGGCACCCGTTCCCGGCTCCCAAGGCCACCCATGGCGGCTTGGACAGCAGAGCTTGGGTTTTCGGCCGGGCTTCCAAGAGGCCAGGTCCCACGGGACGGAGCGGCCGAGCCAAGACGGGCTAACCCGGTGGCCCCCCTGGAATTTTCTTTTACGCCACTGCCAACTCAAAGGAAAGCGGCCGGTTCGAGAAGGGGGACACGGCAAGGGGGATCAAGACGGTTCTGCAATTTTGCCAAATTTCCTAAAATGTGTAGAATAAGCAACTTGGCCAAGAGGATACCACAATAAAAGAAAGGGGGGCGGGGCCCGAGGCTTTTTGATTGAATTGACAACGATTACCCTTGCTTAGGTCCCATAAGGAATCACCGGGGTGAAAAAAAGAAAAATTGGGGTTCAGATGACAATTTTCATACAAATTTTTTTACTAAATTAACTAATTCCTTATGTAAAATTAACCAAAGTATGAAAGTAAAACATGACATGATTTGAGCAATGCAATAATAAGTTTGTTATAAGTAATTCAAACTTAAAATAGTAATTATCAAAGTAGGATTACCAGGAAATTGGAAAGAATTAAGGGTATTTAATTTGTTAGGCCACATCAAATTAACAACCACCTCATTTTTGTAAATAACCCAAGGACGACGAATACCTATTGCCGGACCTTGCGGTGTCTTATCTTGGCGTCCCATTACAAATCAACGGTTTTCATCCCACAAATCTTTACAATGCCGATTTAAATGACCGGTGTTTCGTGAGCAAAGGACCCAAGAACCCCTAACAGTGAAATCACCGATTTTGTGAACGGATTTAAAACGGCGGCAACCCACACGGGGTAGGGCCCACCCATCACTCCAACAGGCCCCGGTGCACAGTTCCCCCAACCCAATCCCACACGGATTCCCTTTGGACCCACCTTCCATGGTCCTCCTGCACCCACACCCCCACCCCAAACGGCCCCGCCTCCAAAACCCCTGGTGCCCAAGGGGCAGACCCAAAGCTCCCGCAAGACCCCAATGGCCTAAAGACTCAGCCTCCCCACTTTCCCACGGAGCTGCCTTGGTTTTCTGCGGTCCACAGGCCCCCAACCCGACCAATCCCTAGACCCTCTCCGCACCACCACCATTTCCCTCCGGGGCTTCCCAAGACTCGACTCGGGCCACCCCAAGCCAGACCGGGCCCTCATCCCATCCCAACACCCACCAGCATCAGACCCAAGCGGGCGCTACGCAAGGCCACCAACATCAAACATGATTTTCCAGGCGCAACTTTGGCCATCCACCCCAATCCCCAACAGGACACCCCATGAACTCCCGACCCACGACCGTGTTCTTCCTCCCCTCGCGCAAGGGCCCTGCAAGGCCGGGCCACACCCGACCCAACCCCCAAGACCTCCAATCTTCTCCGCAAACCAGTGTCCAAGCCAATGTTAAGCTGGATTTCCCGATTTTCCAAGGCCCCCACGATGGAAGTTCCCATGACTCCACGTCCGACAAGTCCCACCAAACTCCCCTCCGCCTACCAAATTCCCCGTAGCCCCCCTGTTGGCCTTGACCCAACCCCAAGAGGGTCCTCCAGCCAAATTTCACCATGAGGGGCCCTAGCCCCGGCCACCCCAACCCCAACCTTCAGCGTTTCTTTGCGATTCGCTCCCACCCCCTTAGTTCCAAGGAATCCGCCAAGCTCCAACCCTGGACCCCCACCCAGTCCCCTCCACGGCGAACCCCCAAACCGCCCACAGGGCCACACACCACCCAAGAGGTCCCATCCGGAGCCAAATCACCAATGGGCATCGCCGGCCAATTTTAAGAGACAAGCCTTTTTTGCCACGACGGTCTTCCACTTTTTCCGGGCTTCACAAAGCATCCACCTATTGGTCGCAACCACTATCCCCTCCAGTTCCCCACCTAGACCCACCTCCGGAGAGGGCCCACCATGCAACGGGTCCCGGGCAACCCAAGCTCAACCTGTACCCAACACTTCACACACCAAGGCCCCAATCCCACTTAACATTGCCAGCTTCGCCAAGGCACCCTCCCGCTCGGGCCTGCACTCCCACCCCCAAAAGATTCCCCTCTTCGACTCCCACACAACACCCACGGGGGACAACCCACGGCACATGCATTCAGGCCCCCACAGCCCCAGTCGGGAGCCCCAGGTTGAGCACACCCCCAGAGCTCCGACGCGGATGGCTAGCCCAAAGGCCTTCCCCCAGATCACCTGAACCCCAACCGCTACCAGTTGTCCTTCTTCCCTTTCGACGCCCCAGACGAGGCCCCCCAGGGAGGGGCCACGGCACCCCAAAGGTCCCCTCCCAATAGGCGGCCCTTCGCCTGGCAAATTACCCACCCAATCGCAGCGACAAGGTCCAAGCTGCTTACCAACTTTCACCATCACGGCATCCGCAGCCAGCCAGGCCACCTACACCACAATCCCCAGGTCTACCTTTGACGCAAGACTGTTCTTCCAGAGCGGTCCCAACACACCCAAACGGCACAACCACAAGATTCCCGCTCAAACCGATTCGGACCATACCGGCCCAAGGCCAACCGGCCCCGGCAGGACACCACCCAAGACGTAGTTTGGCACCGCTTCCCACAGCCAGAGCCCTACGTTCGCTAGCCCAAATCCTCCCACTCTCTAAAATCCAAGCATGCACTCCGCCCCAAGGCCATATCTTGCCAAACACCCCGACCCATTACCAACCGCCGAGTTTGCCACACCCACACGCCCCAATCCGGGCTCGAGCCCATTCCACGCAAGGGTCTTGCATTTGGGCCATAACACCAGCACGGCCCAGCCCACCCACCCGTTGCCCGCCTCAGCCCCGAGGGGTGTAGAGGGGCACCGAGCCAGAGGAATATTACAAAATTGATGATGCCTAGAAGCAGATTTGGCATGTAAAAGGCAAAAGGTTGCCCGGAAATGACCGCTCAGTGGCACACGCATGGCGGCCAGGGCGCATGATACCGGGATGATGCGACCAGGCAGATGGCCAGCCAGCCAGAATTGGACCATAAATAAGCTAGGCCCTAGAGGGCACAGTGGTGGGTCAGCCCAGTAGGACATGGGTCGTCCAGTGACATCACACTCCAATTTCTTTTTACTTTATTTATATTTAAAATCATATATTTCAAACTTAAATTTACTTAAGAATAATTTAAAACCAGGTATTTGAAAACATGTTAACCTAGTACAAAAAAATGTTAGCGTGGCTTTTATAAAATGTTGATAACTTCGAATAAAATGTTTGTGCCAATTAAAAATATGTTCCCCTGTTTCAAAAAAATGCATGCGAATTTTTTAAGATATGTATACCATATAAAAAAAGTTTTTTCCCATTAAAAAAATAGTACGTGACATTTTTTGGAAATATTGCTGCATGTCAAAAAAATGTCAGACACATTTTAAAAAATGCCATATACAATGTAAAAGTGTTCGTGTAGGTGAAAGAAAGATTATTTTTATGCGAACAAACCTGTGGTCTGGCGGTTAGGATGACAATGTTGTCCCCAACCCACAATAGTTCAGTCCTAAACTTGACATTGGTGCTTGCGTTTTCCTGAAATTATTTCAAGCCTTCTGGCGATGTGTATTCAGTGGGAGGAGACGTTCACGTTGACTATGAAGACGCCTGTGAGTAATACCACAATCCTCGTTCTAATCACAAAGATACCAAATCTTACATTACTCTTGCAGTTCTGCCCCATAAGTTTATGCAATGTGTTTTATATGATAGCCTTCAAAGTTATTGCCAATGTATGAACTTGTTTGTATTTTGCCTCCTTTTTTTTATGTCATGGTACATTTTTATTTTTATAAGAATGTTGCCTATTTTAAATATAATAATCGTTAGACATTTTTATGTGTTCAGTTTGAACATACGGATTATCATTTTGAAAAAATAATTGTTAATTTGTAAAGATTCTAATAAATGGCTTATGTAAATTTTATGTTATATGTCGAAATATGCTTATCCATTCGCTTTCTCGATATACACAACTAATTACTGGCGTGATGGTAAAGGAGCTCAAGGGTACAAAGAGTAGCAGGAAAAGATAAGGTTTGTTATGATCATTTGCTAATTTAGGCCCTCCAAGCTTGCGAGTGATATATTTGTACTCTACTACTTGTGCTTATTTTTGTTCCCGTTTTTTTTTCCCTCTGAAGGAGCTTTTGGTTGCATAATGGCACCGAGGAAGGGCATGCAATGTATGTTCATTCATGTGGGCAGAAGGTATATCAGTTCCAGTACGTCCTCCATATTTATATCAATTCCAATAATTTTGCTCTTGTTATGGATTTCATATTTTGCGGTGTAAATAGTTTAGTTCATGTAAAAAAGCATACTAAGGGGAAGATGCTCAGTTCCTATTTGAGTTTTATTTATAACACGTGACTGGTATTCACTTAAAATACTCTTGGAGAACGAATTAGTTATTCTTTTAAAATACTAATGTTTTCATGTTTATGTTTTCTATCTATGTGTTCTGTCCCCATTTTCAAATCTAATTATTGAAAATGGGGACAGAAGTAGCAAATAAAATCTAACGAAAATATAACAAATTTATTCACAATATCTTTACCAACTTCGGTGCAGCAAAGTGAGCATAAACTCTTTTTCAAGAAGGAGCGAGCATAACTTTGACACACATCCTAGCAGTTAAATGGCGCAGCAAAGCACAGTAATGCTTGTATAGTTCAACTGAAACATAATGATATTAGGAGCAAAAGAGATACGACGCAATTCCATATGCATAGACGGAACAGTAGTAAACTAGAGTAGTTCCTTAATATGTCCATCGAATCTTCTGGCTTCAGATCATGAGTCCCGCAGGCCGAGGTCTAGTTCTGGGAAGGCAAGAGCAGGCTGGTGAGTGCATCGCGAGACAGCATTGCAGCTCTCAGCAGCTTCAGAACCTGTTGACAAGGAAACCAACATCAGTCAGTGTCGACATTCTTTTGACAAAAGCCAGTGTTAACATAGAAACTAAACAGTAGGGACACATAATTTGTCTAACAGTTGTGGTGATCTATCTACCTGTGTTTTGTCGAGAGCAAGCTCTTTCTCCACAAGCTTCTCCTTTGGAATCTTGGCTGCACGCATGACTTGGAGTGTGTTAGCCAGGGAGAAATGAGAGACATGCAGGTCATTGGTCACCAAGAAGTTCCTCATTCCTCCCTTGACATATGCTTTAGCGGTGTTATCACTTGTGTTGCCTTGGGACTTTGGATTCATCTCGTGAAGAGTTATATTCACAGGCATAGTGCAACCACATTTTTTTCCACCGGCGATTCGACGGCACGAAAAGCAGCTGAAGGTCAGGCTTCTTGGTTTCACTTCGTCTGCTTGCAACACATTTCTGCTGCATCCAAAGAAGGGCGCCAAGCTGGGCGTCAGGAGTAAGCTTCGACGTTCTTGTCGCACGCATGCTTTTGCGCTTCCAGCGATGCTTCTGTAAAGGTTATCAATGCACCCATTTGGTGACCACTGGCCATACGTCCTGATTACGGATCCAAGTGGTACGGCAAGGAGGCCGAAAAGGATGTCAAGAAAATCCGCTCCTACTTCTGCATACAGCACTGAAGAGTTGTCCTTTGTATGAACAAGCTTTATCTTAATTGGACCAAACACGGATTTGGTCTCGCCGGCTTGTTTGAGTAACGGATTCTCCGGGAGCCGATTTACATCGTCTATATCATCCGGTGAGATGGCAACATCAAAGCATAGCTCAGTTAATGGCTGCTTTGACATCAATGCTCTCTGAAGCAAACTAGATATCTGAAAGAAGAACATGAAGATGGTTGTGTTTTTATTTTATACTAGAAGATGAAGCCTGAATTGCATCTTCTCAAAAGAAAGCATAGCCCACATGATCGCTGCGTTGATGTCATACCGGCATTGGTAACAGCAGAATTAAACCGATCGATGGTGGAATCTGAAGGGCGGCAAGGCTAAATTTTACTTTATCGAAAGAGCGGAAAGGCTAATTAACATGCAGATGTTTTCATTTCCCAACACGAAAGACATTGAGTCCGTTGAATTATTTCTCCTCGGAGGTTGCTTACCACGATTGAAGGTGTACCGTCACGAAATATAAAACGAGAAAAAAAAAATCTAAATCCAAAATTAAAGCCACACAAAAAATTCACTAATCTCAAAATTCAAAATCCACCAAAAAAATTCATCACAAAACCGCCACAAGCATCAACCGAAAACCACAAATCTCAACCTCAATCTACCAAATCCACGAGATCCCCCAATTCGCGTGTCCCCACAATTAAGGCCGTTTATCGCCGGATTGAATGGATTGAATTCCGCCTGTCCGAAATCAAAACAAAAACGACCAGCCCTCCTTGCCTCATGCGTGAAACACGACAGAACCACCTGCACCGTGCGGCGGATGCGGCGAGAGGACCCAACCACCATCTCCACCACCTGAACGTCTTGTGGGGCAAATCTTGGACTGTTTGCCAAATAACTTTATCAAACTTCGGATATTATAGAAACATATTGTGACCACTTAACAAAGTACCAGGCTAAAAATTAAGCAAATTCAGAATACAGTTTCACTTAAAAATAGAAGAAAACAATCCAAATACAACTGTATAGACTCTGTCCAATGCCCAGCCATGGGAATCAAGTACCTAGTTTTCATCCTTCAAATAGCTCTCTCAGCATATGTTCCAAAGCGTCTAGGCTGCTGCTTCCACCGCTAGCGTGCTCTGCTACCTCTGGATGCTCCTCCATGTAGTAATTGTACCTCCCAATGACCTCCTGGACAATACTTCTCCGCAGCATGCATCGGAGTGGTGAGTCGGGAACCTTCCAGAACTTCTGAGCCTTGTAGGTTTCATGAAGCACTGCCTCAAATTTAGCTAACTTGGATTTAGCTTGTGAAGTTTTGATCCACTTCCAATGATGAAGTAGTCCACAAAAATTCAATTCGGGTTCGCAGTCCAGCCTGGACGTAACATGTCTCCAAGAAACATCGAGATATCTATCACTACCAGAATAAACCCCTATGCCTACGGCTCAGGCCGTAGGCATAGCCCTGATTCCCGTCGGGATAGGCCTATGCCGACGGCCCCCGTAGGCATAGGGCCGTCGGCATAATATACGTCGGCGTATCTCGGGATACCGTCGGCATAGAAAAGCCGTCGACATAGATGATTTGCCGACGGTGTCCGACATCTATGCCGACGGCCAGGGCCGCGTCGGCAACATTCCACGCTAACGGTGGCCGCCGTCAAGTCGCCCATAGAGGAGGCGCCACGCAGCGAGCTATGCTCACGGCGTGCCGCCGGCATAGATTTGAAACTATGCCTACGGCCAGGCCGTGGCATAGCCCCGCCACGTGGCTGCGCTCACTAGCTCCGTGGGCACGGCTATGCCTCACGGCGCGCCTGTCGGCATAGATTTGAACCTATGCCTCTGCCAGGCCGTAGGCATAGCCCCGCCACGTGGCGGTGTCTACTAGCTCGGTGGACACGGCTATGCCTACAACATGGTCGCCGGCATATATCTAAAGCTATGCCTACGGCTATGCCGTAGGCATATGTTCCAGGCTATGCCGACAGCCAAACTGTAGGCATAGTTTAGATATATGCCGACGGCCTAACTGTAGGCATAGCCTCCACGTGTCGTCCTCTTGTAGCACATGGTAACCCTATGCCTACGGCTAAGCCGTAGGCATAGTTTGCGTCTGATTTTTTTTCCTTTTTTCTGTTTGCTTTCAATTCAAATTCACAGCATATATATATGATGAAATAGACATCCAGAACATATATAAGTATCATCCTCACAACAAACACCATCACAACAATATAAGTATCATGACAAACATAATCATCATCGCAAACATAAGCATCTAAAGAAGCACACAAGTCATCTAAAAGATCACAAGTCATCTAAAAGACCACCAAAAGACCACCACCACAAGTCATCTAAAAGACCACCACCACCAAAAGACCACCACCACAAGTCATCTAAAAGACCACCACCACAAGTTTATGATCACCACAATCACACCCAAAGGCTTAAGCGCTAGGCATGTTGATTTAACTTGCGAGGAAACCCACGCCACCTTCCCTTGCCCATGTTCCACAAACCTGCATTGAAAATGAATAAATAATCAAGACATTAAAAATGAAGGAAAAGGCATAATAATAAGGAATAATGAACACATTAATAAAAAGCATAAAAAGGCATATTCCTAAACCATAGAAAAAAAGACTTGAAACGTACATCTGCTAGAACCCATACGAATCATCACTGTTGTAACCTCTTTCTTGGTCGGTCTCATCATCACTATCAATCATATCATCTTCGTTTATCCGACGGAGGTGGAGGCTCTTCCTCGTCGTCGCCGTCTTTGTCTAACTTTTCTAGCATAAGTATGTCATTTTCATCGACAATGGTCTCACCATCATTCCGCATCGTCGCCGCTTGGATCCACATCATCATCACCCAATGGTCTAGCGTCATCGCTTTCTAACCACATCATCATCATCGGGTTGCTCTTGATAGAACACTCCCTCGTATGTCATGGGGTTAATGTTGTAGTAATCGCCTTCATTCGGGTTCGGTAGCTTACCATGTGGCGACACCTTGAACACAACTTCCCAACCCTTTAGGTACTCTTTTCCGCATGGGTAAGGCGATAATATACTTGTGTAGCTTGGGTAGCCGCAATGAAGAGATCGGCTCCGATAGACAGTTGATGGTTTAACTCGACCAAACCAATGGAAGGCGATGTTTTACCCCTCCCGCGGATCGAACCATCGACATTTGAACACAGATGACTTAGGGTCTCGCTACCGTGGAATTTAATCTCGATATATTTTGTACCCTTCCGTAGTAGTTCATCAATTTTGACCGGGGTGTACACTCCGGTATTTATAGTTTTGGGATCAGCCGGCTGTTCGGTGCTCCTCTCGTATGGAAGCGATACCCATTCACATCATACTTTTTACATGTCATGACGGCAGGTCAAAACCCATGGAAACCCATCTCAATTCATCATCCATAGATATGTTCGGATCTTTTCCTACAAGTATAATTGAAATTGTTGCGTGCATTAGTTAACTAATAAATGTTGAACTAGGTATTTAATAGGAGAGTGTGGAAAATTACTTTCTCCATAAACCAAGCAACAAAATTTTTACGTCCATGGTTTCCATGACGGAGAAGAGTAAGTGCCTCCGCCTCAGTAGGAGGATTCATTCCCGTCCATTCCTCTTGAACGAAATCACTAAAAAAGAAAAGCGTGTTAGACCGACTAAGTAAACATAGAACATGATGATGTGGAAGACATAAAGGAATGGTGTAGTGGTATTACCTCATCCACACTTCCTCAACTTCCTTGATGTTGTGCAAGATATAGAACATGAGGTCCTCCCACTCTTGTCGTGGCATGTTATAAGGTTTCGAGGCCCCGGCCCTCCCACCTTGCGCTGCTGAATAGATGGAGCTCAGGTTGATACTTGGGCTCTTCTATATTGTATCGAGGCACCTTGTTATGTAGATGGGGAACGTGGTCTGGATAGTATGATGTCCTGAGGTCTGACACCTCCTCTAGAATAACTGCCTCAGCTATGGAAGCTTCAATCTTAGCTTTGTTTCCACATTTCGCTTGAGATGCTTGTTCTGCCTCTCGTCTTCAGATCGCCAATGATTCTCGCAGGCCCCCAACAATACCTCGCTCGCAAGGTGCGAGAATGAGATGTGTCATCGGAGTAAAGAAGCTCGCGGAAAGATCTTCTCTAGCTTGACTATCAACTCCGTGCCTTCTTATGCAATTTTTCAATCACGCCTTTACTTACTTCTTTAGCACAGAGCGCGGAAGAAATGGCTAAGCTCGGCAAGCACTCGCAAGACATGCTCGGGGACATAGCCTCGAACCATAACCGCATTATCCGCTCAATCCATACATGGTAGTCATGACTCTTCAGCCGGTCACTTTGCCTGCTGAAAGATTGACTCCTTACTTATATTCGATGCATAACCATCGTGAACTTCAAAATTTGTTTCAGCCAGATAAGTACTTCTTTTTTTTCTGGTGGTTTAAGGACAAAGTCAGCATCTGGCTTGAACCAGTTTTTTCGACCGCCTGTGGAAGGCTTCATGTTCAGACGTGGTCTATCACAAATTCTCTGTTGATCGGCTCTAGCTTTTACGTTATCCTTCGCCTTATCGGGAATGTTGAGGATCGTGTGAAAAGGGACTCGCCACATTCTTTTCGTGTGCATCACATCAATATTGTAAGGAAGTTTGAGGTCCTTGAAATAGGGAAGTCATGAGAAGGGGTAATGTGAGTCCAACAGTGCGTCTCACCATATCCTCGAAGCCTTTGGCTTTGGCTTTGCCTTTGCCTTTGACTTTAGGCTTGAGAGCTTTTAGTGAGCAAGAACATCTGCCCCGAAAATGTTGGAATCTCGGTTACTTCATGAACAACCCGCCTTTCGTGAAGTTCTTCTTGTCTTCCCCGTCTCGATGGTCTGGAGGAGGAACCGTCGATGCAGGTCAAAGGCTACATACTTGCCACCCTTACTCAGCCAAATCATTCGCAGAGCCTGCATGCACACTGGCATGGCATCTTACCACTTGTACACCATCCGCAGAATAGAGCATAGCCGGAAAGTCATGCATGCAATAGTGCAACCAAACTTTCATCAAGAAATTTCTCTGCAGATCCCGGCCGATGTCAACCTCGGAAAGTACCAAGAATGGTGCAAAGCATCCACAAGCGGCTGCATAAACACACCCAATTGCTTCCCGGGTAGTCGGGCCCCTAATGATGAGCGATAAGAACATGGTATTCCGCTGCATTAGGGCACCGGAGGAAGATTGAGCGAATTACAAACACAGGCCAGCAGCTGTATGGATTGGACGACATACCATATGGATTCAACCCATCACCGATATGGCTATTCGACATTCCCAAATCGCTGCTTCCTCGGGTATTCTTCATCGAATGACTTCCATGCTTCCTCCCGATGGATGTACGATTTTTTGGATTGTACCTTATACCTTCCTTGTGCCACTTCATCATTTTGGCGACTCTTCGTGATGAAAAGGCGCTGCAGTCTTTTTATAAAATCAAGATACCAAGAACCTTAACGGGATGGCTAGCTGCCTTTTCTCACAATCCTCACCGACCACCTCAATGTACCGAGACGAACCGCACCGCCTACAAGATTTGTCATCCGTGATACTGCGTGCCTAAACAAAAGGCAATTCTTTGGGCAAACATCTATTTTCTCATAATCCATAGAGAGTGCCTTTATGATTTTCTTTGTATCGTACATGCTTTTCGCAGTTCATGACCCTCGTGGAGGCTGTTAGCCCATACTCCCAAGAATGCTTCAAGCATTTCGGCTACACCGTACTCAGCCTTGACGCAATCAATTGTGAGATGGCATCCAGCTGAGATATTTTTGCACCCGCATAAAGAGGTTTCTTCGACGAGGCCAAGACCTCCAAGAAGGCCTTTGCGGTTGCCTCTGGCTCCTCCGGTTCATTCTTTGAAGGTGTTGCATGTGCCGTTTCTGCAGCAATGACATCATCTAGCATGTCCTCGACCCGTCGTCCACATAACCATCGATGCGTTGTCGCATCACCTCCTCTCTACCACGGTCCCGCTCCGCTAAGTTTATTGGCGGCATGTCAAAGTTTGGCATATATCCGTGTGCGAAGGTGGTCACCATGTCCTTCCGATTTTACGGTGACGCCCGCACATCTCGCACAGGGCATGGTGGGATAATTCTCATTGACTACGGAATATCTCCTTCAAATACACATCGGTTTTGCGATCCACTCGATGTTACTCGATTCCGACGGATAAAACCATCAGACATCCACCGATTATCGGCCATCCTCCGCTTTATTGGGAGCCACACAACAAAATTAAGGATTCATTTAAATTAATCACATCAACTTTTTATTTTCTACGGCGATTTACGACAATGAATCCACCTACATCTCTAATAGGTAAAGATGGGTCCTATCCCACCGACGACGATAGATGGAGACGTTGTCCATGCTCTACCCTTCGAGACAAAATTTCGGCAGACACCCCCGCCGTTCTCGAAATACACGCCGCGCTAATAGCCGAGAGGATGTGCTCCGGAGAACAACGGAAGGCGCCACCAAATCCTGTCTCGAACAGGTAGAGCATGGACAACGCATCCAATCTACACATCCTCGGCCGTCCGTGGAAAACGCCGACAATCCGAAGAGCTGCGGTGATAAATATGCAATTGAATGCATATTTATCGATGCAACCATTTCGGACGGAGACGCCTAGGTTACGCGACTTGACGAGAAAAGAAAATCTAGTGACATGATTATTAAGATGGATTCGTAGCTCACCCTCGATCAGTAGACGAAGTAGTCAAACAGCGACGAAATCACGCACCAATGCCTTCGATGACGATGACTCCAAAGATATGCAACACCGTAAAGCCCGTAAATTTTACCAACAAAAAACTTAGATTATCAAGTGTCAAAAGCTTAGATCACGGACCAATGCCTTCATAGATTTATTTACTAGATGCCTTCATAGATTTTGAAACTTCAATAATATCTCAAATGAAACCTACTCCCTCCAAATTCCAAATCACATTAAGTTCAAGTTTTGTCCTAAGTCAAACTTTAAGAAGTTTGACAAAATTATATAAAAATACATTAACATCTACAACACCAAATTAGTTTCATTAGTTCTATCATATATTGCGGCTGACCTAGTTGTTTATACATCCTTCATGTTGAATCTTTGAGACCATAAGTTGGTTGTGTTGGCCTCAAATGGAGCGTAAAAGGCGGATCTGAAAAAGGCTAATGAACCGCCTCCCTAACATTCATTCTACTTTAAAAATTGTATCAGGAGAAATCTCGGATAATTGATTCGACATCAACCACCGCACCTTAATACCATCATTAAATTTGACCTGAAATTTGCAGGCGCATACCGTATCGAAGCACTATATATACAACCACACTACTATGTTAGAGAAAAAAAAACGTGTGTTAGGTGGTGTCCAAGCCATCCAGGTAGAGCGGTTCCTGCTGGCCAATCTCCACGCCAGTGTTGGCTCCACCATTCCAGGAGCCCCCGGTGACCGGCTCAACTTCAATTGGGTCGGCTTCCATCAATCTTAATAATTCTTCTATATCAAAACCGCTCGCTTCCTCATCCGCAAACCGGAAATAGGCTCCAATGGCTCAAACACATCCTCTTCGGACGTGTTCCTTGTAATGCTTGAGCCAAAGATCGTGAACACCGCCTTGATGGCTGTAATGCTCGACAGAGTAAGTACAACCGATTCGTGGACACAAAGATAGATGTATGGATGTGTAGGCTGTCATTTTATTTCTTAGAGTTACAAGCATCGGAAATATCTAGCCAGTCAGTAGCATATCACAAGAGTAGCTTGCCTCACCTCGATCAGAGACGGCAGCAGAGAGACGCCGGATCACGGAGCCGGTGCTCACCAAATGGCAGAGGGTCAAGAAGGGCGCGGATCACGGAGTCAGCCAAGGCCACGCGATGAGCAGCAGCATGAGGCGGGAAGGGGTGGGGACGACGGGCAAGAAGGGGGGGGACGGCCGGGCGATGCGGGCGGGAGGGGACGGCCGGCGGCGTCTGCGGCGGGCGGGACGGCCGGCGGCGGCGCATGGCGGGCGGGCGGGGGACGGGCAGCGCCGATGGCGCGGGCGGGCGGGAAGGCCGCGCGCAAAAGGGCGATGGGCGGGCGTGGACGGCCGGCGCGCGGCCTGGCCGGGCGGCGGGCGGCGCGTAGAGAAGGCGGCGGCGGCGAGATCACGGCGGGCGGGGGTGGATCGAGAGGGTGAGGTCGAGCGGTCGAGCGGGAGTGGATCGAGAGGTGGATAAGGCACGAGGGTTTTTTTTTATGAGGACTTTTTTTTATGAGTACCTTTTTTTACTTAAAATTGTGGTAATAATGCCAGCTTTGCATGAAAGGACTATATCATACAAGTATATTTGAAGAAAATTGTGGTAATAATGCCAGCTTTGTTCATCTGTACGCAAATGCTCAAATTCATTTAGCCAAGTCTTGGAACACATGAAAAATAAAATGTAGATATAACAGTAAACTATGGACACAATAGGCATTAATTTCATAAGTAGAAAAATCTGTACGCGAGGGAGAAAAGGTTAAAATAAGAGAAAATCTGGAGAAAAGAAAAGTTAATTTTTTTGCGACAATAGTTTGACAATCTGATTTTATTTTCTTAATTTTTTTAAATGTCTACCATAACCATCTATGCTTATTCCTTTTGATGTAAAAAAAATAGATATCACAAGTTGGGAACGATCCAAAAGAACAACCAATGAACATGGATCATTGGGATGGAAAATAATACATTCTCTTTTTCTACATACATAATACAAACATTCATTCATCTATGTATATACAAAAGTATGGCATAAAACAATGGACGGATGATTTGGGACAAAGTCATAATATAGTAGGAATATATCAAGGGATAATTTGGGACAAACTCATAATATAGTAGGAATATATCAAGGATGATTTGGAATAGAGCCAATGAGGAATTGGGAATAACTCGACACGGCGGATGTTCTTATGTTGTTAGGGCGTCTACGCATGCCACAACACTTCCACACATGCATCAGGAGCCGTGGGATGTTTCGGTGGCATAGCTACGCCTCGAAGGCCACCCCGAATCCCAATTGACCAGGAGATCTAGCCCTTTGACTTTTGCCGGACGGGCTTTGACCAGTGGTCTCTTCCACCTGGTTGCGACAGGTCTGCCCATAGCAACATTCCCGAACACGGTCTGGACCCAACCCACCACTAGATTCCCTCCGGTTCTACCACACCCGCACGATTCCCCCCTCCAAGTGACGGCGGCGCTGCCGTTCGTGAAGGGGGGCCCCACACCACGGAGCCCCAAGACGAGCGTCTACGCATGCCACAACACTTCCACACATGCATCAGGAGTCGTGCGATGTTTCGGTGGCATAGCTACGCCCCGAAGGCCACCCCGAATCCCACTTGAACAGGAGATCTAGCCCTTTGACTTTTGCCGGATGGGCTTTGACCAGTGGTCTCTTCCACCTGGTTGCGACAGGTCTGCCCATAGCAACATCCTCCAACACGGTCTGGACCCAACCCACCACTAGAATCCCTTCGGTTCTACCACACCCGCACGATTCCCCCCTCCAAGTGACGGCGGCGCTGCCGTCGGAGGAGGGGGGGGGCACACCATGGAGCCCCAAGACGGGTGTCTACGCATGCCACAACACTTCCACACATGCATCAGGAGCCGTGGGATGTTTCGGTGGCATAGCTACGCCTCGAAGGCCACCCCCAATCCCAGTTGACCAGGAGATCTAGCCCTTTGACTTTTGCCGGACGGGCTTTGACCAGTGGTCTCTTCCACTGCTTGCGATAGGTCTGCCCACAAAGAACATCCCGAACACGGTCTGGACACAACCCACCACTAGATTCCCTTCGGTTCTACCAAGCACCCGCACAATTCCCCTCCAGTGACGGCAAGGCCGCCGTCTGCTGAGGGGGGGCACACCACGAGCCCCAAGACGGGCGCTCACGCATGCCACAACACTTCCACACATGCATCAGAGCCGTGCGATGTTTCGTGGCATAGCTACGCCTCAAGGCCACCCCAATCCTAGTTGAACATGAGATCTAGCCCTTTGACTTTTGCCGGACGGGCTTTGACGAGTGGTCTCTTCCACTGGTTGCGGCAGTGTCTGCCCAAAGAACATCCCGAACACGGTGCTCGACCCAACCCACCACTAGATTCCTCCGGTTCTACCGCACCCGCACGATTCCCCTTCCAAGTGACGGCGGCCGCTGCCGTCTGCTGAGGGGGGGCACCACGAGCCCCAAGACGGGTGTCTACGCATGCCACAACACTTTCACACATGCATCAGGAGCTGTGCGATGTTTCGGTGGCATAGCTACGCCTCGAAGGCCACCCCCAATCCCAGTTGACCAGGAGATCTAGCCCTTTGACTTTTGCCGGACGGACTTTGACCAGTGCTCTCTTCCACCTGGTTGCGATAGGTCTACCCATAGCAACATCCTCCAACAGGTCTGGACCCAACCCACCACTAGATTCCCTCCGGTTCTACCGCACCCGCACGATTCCCCCCCTCCAAGTGACGGCGGCGTTGCCGTCCGTTGAGGGGGGGCCACACCACGGAGCCCCAAGACGGGCGTCTACGCATGCCACAATACTTCCACACATGCATCAGGAGCCGTACGATGTTTCGGTGGCATAGCTACGCCAAGGCCACCCGAATCCTAGTTAAACAGAGATCTAGCCTTTGACTTTTGCCGGACGGGCTTTGACCATGGTCTCTTCCACTGGTTGCGACAGTCCGCCCACAAAGAACATCCCGAACACGGTCTCGACACAACCCACCAATAGATTCCCTCCGGTTCTACCGCACCCGCACGATTCCCCCCCCACCCTCCAAGTGACGGCGGCACTGCCATCCGTGGAGGGGGGCCACACCACTCAGCCCCAAGACGGGTGTCTACGCATGCCACAACACTTTCACACATGCATCAGGAGCCGTGCGATGTTTCGGTGGCATAGCCACGCCCCGAAGGCCACCCCGAATCCCACTTGAACAGCAGATCTAGCCCTTTGACTTTTGCCGGACGGGCTTTGACCAGTGGTCTCTTCCACCTCGTTGGCAGTGTCTGCCCATAGCAACATCCCCAACACACCGACACAACCCACCATTAGATTCCTCCGGTTCTACGGACCCGCATGATTCCCACTCCAAGTGACAACAACGCTGCCGTCCGCGGAAGGGGGGCCACACCACGGAGCCCCAAGACGGGCGTCTATGCATGCCACAACACTTCCACACATGCATCAGGAGCCGTGGGATGTTTCGGTGGCATAGCTACGCCTCGAAGGCCACCCCGAATCCCAGTTGACCAGGAGATCTAGCCCTTTGACTTTTGCCGGACGGGCTTTGACCAGTGGTCTCTTCCACCTGGTTGCGACAGATCTGCCCATAGCAACATCCTCGAACACGGTCTGGACACAACCCACCACTTGATTCCCTCCGGTTCTACCACACCCGCACGATTCCCCCCTCCTAGTGACGGCGGCGCTGCCATCCGTGGAGGGGGGGCACACCATGGAGCCCCAAGAAGGGTGTCTACGCATGCCACAACACTTCCACACAAGCATCAGGAGCCGTGCGATGCTTCGGTGGCATAGCTACGCCTCGAAGGCCGCCCCGAATCCCAGTTGAACAGGAGATCTAGCCCTTTGACTTTTGCCGGACGGGCTTTGACGAGTGGTCTCTTCCACTGTTGCGCAGCAGTGTCGCCCACAACATCCCGAACACGGTCCGACCCTACCCACCACTAGATTCCTCCGGTTCTACCGCACCAAGACGATTCCCCTCCAAGTGACGGCGGCTCGCCGTCCGTGGAGGGGGGCCACACCATGAGCCCCAAGACGGGTGTCTACGCATGCCACAACACTTTCACACATGCATCAGAGACGTGCGATGTTTCGTGGCATAGCTACGCCAAGGCCACCCGAATCCCAACACCAGAGATCTAGCCCTTTGACTTTTGCCGGACGGGCTTTGACCATGGTCTCTTCCACTGGTTGCGGCAGTCCGCCCATAGCAACATCCCGAACACGGTCTCGACACAACCCACCATTAGATTCCTCCGGTTCTACCGGACCCGCACGATTCCCACTCCAAGTGACAACGACGCTGCCGTCCGCGGAAGGGGGGCCACACCACGGAGCCCCAAGACGGGCGTCTACGCATGCCACAACACTTCCACACATGCATCAGGAGCCGTGGGATGTTTCGGTGGCATAGCTACGCCTCGAAGGCCACCCCGAATCCCAGTTAACCAGGAGATCTAGCCCTTTGACTTTTGTCGGACGGGCTTTGACCAGTGGTCTCTTCCACCTGGTTGCGATAGGTCTGCCCATAGCAACATCCTCGAACACGGTCTGGACCCAACCCACCACTAGATTCCTTCTGTTCTACCACACCCACACGATTCCCCCCAAGTGACGGCGGCGCTGCCGTCGGAGGAGGGGGGCACACCACGGAGCCCCAAGATGGGTGTCTACGCATGCCACAAAACTTTCACACATGCATCAGGAGCCATGCGATGTTTCGGTGGCATAGCTACGCCCCGAAGGCCACCCTCTAACCAGATTCGCTCCGATGTCGACCAGTTCCCCCCTCCGTGACACGGCGGCAAATGACGCCCATGAGGGGGGCAATCGATATACCATTGGGGTATGATTTGCTTTAGACAAGGCACATTTGTATTGTAGAAAAAGACTCATAAAATACGGTATGCCTACGGTAAGGTCAGAGGCATAGCTGCACACACAGATCTGAGGTATGCCTACGGTAAGGCCGTAGGCATAGTTGTGCACACGGTCATGGATCGATGACGTGGCGATGCACGCAGATTGATGACGTGGCAGAGGGCATGCGCCAGGCCTACGCGGACGGCTATGCCGTCGGCATATCTCTGCCACGGTAAACTAAAAAAAATACTAGTATGCCTACGGTAATTCCGTAGGCATATCTGCGCACACCGATTTGATGTATGCCTACGGTATGGCCGTAGGCATAGCTGTGCACACAGCCAGGATCGATGACGTGGCGATGCACGCAGATTGATGACATGGCAGAGGGCATGCGCCAGGCCTACGCCGACGGCTATGCCGTCGGCATATCTCTGCCACAGTAAACTAAAAAAAATACAGGTATGCCTACGGTAAGGCCGTAGGCATATCTGTGCACAGCGATCTGATGTATGCCTACGGTATGGCCGTAGGCATAGCTGTGCACACGGTTGTGGATCGATGACGTGGCGATGCACGCGGATCGATGACGTGGAGGCGTCCAGGATCGAGGATGTCAATATATCTATGGCAGCTATGCCGACGGCCTAGCCGTAGGCATAGGCTCCACGTGGTAGCCCTATGCCTATGGCTAACCCGTAGGCATAGTTTTTGTCTCATTTTTTTTTCTCTTTTTCTTGTTTGATTTCAATGCCGACGGCCGCCGTTAACCCCGTCGGCATAGTTCCTACACCGTCAAACGGTCGCCTCTGACCGGGTAGGCGGGCCTCATCTAAGCCGACGGCATCATCTATGCCGACGGCCCCGTAGGCGCATTTCCGAGGTCCCGACGGCACTAGTATGCCGACGGCCCCGTCGGCATAGATCAACATATGCCGACGGCTTTTCTATGCCTACGGCCTGCCCTAGGCCGTCGGGATATATCAATCTATGCCTACGGGGGCCGTCGGCATAGATATGGCCGTCGGCAACTACGTTAATTCTGGTAGTGTATCCAGGTACTTCACACATTCAGGTGTAACAAGTCTCTCCTAAACTGAAGAGGTGACACCACATAGTCTGACGGTACCGATGGCTCACATAACACCTGCGATACAAAGTAGAGATTGTTGAGCAGAAACAGGTACCTCAGGCTTAGGTTGGAGCACAACTCTGATTTTCTCAGAAGCAGATTCTTGAGATAGTCGATGGTGTCATCTATCAGGCCAAGAAGGGTCATTGTGTTGCCATTCAGTACAGGGTTCTGCATCGATGCCAATGCTTCCCTCATGGACATGATGCATGCCAACATCCACTTGGTGTTCCGGTGAACCTCGCCTCTTTCTCGCGTGATGTCGACGCTCGACGGCCCAATCACCATCCTCTGCAAGTGTCCGCACCTTCTCCATCGCTTTGGATATGGCCATATTTAGCCTGCTCGCTTCACTGCACAAAGAGCGGCCTGTCTCCAAGAAAAGGCTTGGGTCTCCCGAAGGTGGGGCGACTATGCTGAAGTCGCTAAACATGTAGGACGCACCGGAGACGCAGATATACATGTCTAGCAATGCTCGTAGATTCTCTGCCTTGAGAACATGGATGATGGTTTCAAGGAAGACGAGCATGTGGGCGATGCTCACTTTGCCAAAGAATTCAACCGACTGCCTCTCGTGGGGAGAGGAGACCCAGAGCAGCTCTGTGATACTGACGTCGATCACGGTAAAAGCCCGGATCCACTTCTGTATCAAGTCTTGCAGCGACAACGCCGACCTACCTTGGAGCTTGAGCTGGGGCCCTGACCCATGCTTGTTGCGGATTTGAAGAACCCAATCCACGTCAAGCTCAAAGAACCAACTCTCCAGAGCGTTGTCCTTGCCTCTGCCGCCGTATTCGAGTTCCAATGCTGGCTCTGTGTTAGCCAGTGAGACGTTGACTAACTGGACCATGCGCCGGGTGTACCCGACTCTGACCATTTGGTGAGCAATCTTCCTAAGCTCATCATTGTCCCATAAGGCGGCAGACACCGCGACGGTTCGGCCCGAGCTGCCGGTAATGTTGTACGGGCAAGAATTGGAGGCGACGGTTCGGCCAGAGCTGCTGGTGTTGTTGGACGGGCAAGAATTGGAGGCAAGCGAGCTTGAGTAGCTGGATCCGTCATGATCGGACTGGAGACCCCATCCTATCGGCGCTCCGGACACGGGGACTGTCTGGATCCAGCCTCGGTAGGTGCTGCGCGGCGGGTAATCACCCGTGAAGCCAGTGGTGGTGTTCTCCGGCACGGAAGCAAGGTGCTCCGCCATGGTATTGGTGGACGCCTTGGATCGAGCTCAATGAGACCGGGGGAGAAGAGGAAACTAGCTAGTACGGGAGTGGAGGGCCAGAACCAGAACACGGGACGAACACTGATATGCCGGCTGTTAGATAATCTTGTTAAAGATGGTTAATTAGTGTTAGCTAAGTTGATTAGCGATCAGGTATAGAAGTACTACGTACTAGTTGGTCTAGTTTCAGTAGTACGTGTAGGGGTCGGAGTAGTACTCTGGTTAGTATTGGTTAGCCGTGTCCTAGTAGTATATTGTCTACGTGAGTCAAGGTGTAATACAAGTCCGTTTAGGACTTGTACGTGTGGCCGTGTGCGTTGGGCTGTGTATATATACATATGCCATGCGTAAGTTGTATCGTCGAGAAAAACAGAAAAAGAGAAATAAAGGAAAAAGAACAAGGCACGACAGGTGCCTTTGGCTACAGGTTTTTTGTGCGCGTGTTCATCGTGATTTGATGTGATCGATCCTGTGGGCGAAGTTCCAACAATTGGTATCAGAGTCCAGGTGCCCGGAATGAATCTCCGTAGACTCACGGGTGGTCGGTCATGGTTGGTGGGCTGAAAACGCTGGTGTTAGCGGGCCCATGGATGACCGATGTGTGAGGGGGAGATTGTTGGGTTTAGTCCCACATCGGTTGTGGGCGGAGACATAACACGATTTATAAGGGCGGAGGTGTCCCCTCCTAACAGGCTAGTCTTTTGGGGGAAGAGGGCCCAAGGCCTGTCATAAGTCGGTGTTGCTCTCCGGTTGAGCCTGGTTAACGCATGTGGGTCGGAAACGCTGGTGATAGCGGACCCGGGATTGCGCAACAGAGATCACATGCACCGTAAGCACGTCACGTGACGCACTGGAGACGCAGATGTACATGTCTAGCACGGCCAGTGGATTCCCCGGCTTGTAAACTTGGACGATGGCATCAACAAAGGCGAGCATTGTTGAGATGCTGGCATTGCCAAATCGTGCGACCGCGCTCGTCTCGTGGGCTATGGCGAGCAGCTCTTTGATACTCGCTACAATTACCATGACAGCTCGAATCCAGCTCTTGACGAAGTTGCGGCCCTTGTGGGGGCATAAGAGCAAGTACAATAAGGTGATGTAGGCGGGCTGTAAGACATTAAATATTATATTTGTGCTTACTTGGAAGAGAGAGAAGAGGAGAGAGAAGAGAAGCGGGCTACTAGTTATCAGCTAGCTGCAGCACGTGCTCCTATATACTTTGTGAGAGAGTGGGGTGGGCCATGTTCAACAAAGTAGTACATATTTATATCTAGCTATTATACTTGTTGGCTATAAGTTTGACTATATGTACATGACAACATCATATAGCCAGCAGCTGGCTATATTATTAACCATGCTCTAAGACTGACCTGTGATTGCAGATTTCGAGAATCCAGTCCACGTCAAGCTGGAAGAACCAACTCTTCAGAAGCCCGTCCAGCGCACGGTCCGGGCCGCTGCCGTATCCAGATGCTGGGGCGGGAGATGCCATGTCGAGTGCAGTCACCGTGTGCTGGGTGTAACCGTCGCTGACCATTTGGCGAGCGACCATCGTAAGCTCGTGGGTGCCATCGGACGCGGAGTAGCAGCCGGAGTGGTTGGACATGTGATTGGAACCAGAGTTGCTGGATCCGCTATGACCGGACTGGGTGTGGGAGAAGACAGCCGGCCATGTGTGCCATTCGGGCACGTCGATGCTCCGGATCCACTCGCGGTAGGAAGTGCACGGCGGTTCGTGGGACATGAAGGCTGTGTTCGGGAAACCACCGCTCCGTCACCAGGGAGCGGAGCGCGCGGAGCGGGCTGTTTGCCGCTCTCCGTATTTGTACTATACGCCGCTCCGCTCCACGTCGGAGTTACGGAGCGGAGTGATTCCGAACGGAGCCGAAGTCAGTGGTGCTCTCCTCCGGCACGGCTGCAAGCTGCCCTGCCGTGCTCTCCTCCGGCACGGCTGCAAGCTGCCCCGCCGTGCTGCTACCTTGAAATAGCTCTCTTAGACCGCTGAGCACGCTTGACAGGTGGACCGCCATTCTCCTACTTTGTCGAGCTCGAAGAGATTGTCAGCGGAGAAAACCATGAGAAGTGCCGGGACGGAATCAACACTGATTGTCGATGATGTGACGATAATTTCAATGAGCTTCCATCGTAATTTTCTCCGCTGCCAGCCGCCAATGAAACGGTGGTCCACGGCGTGAACGGATGGAGCTCCGCTGCCACCCCGAGCTACTTCGCGGGCATCGCTTCTGGGCCAACCCTTGTCATGGTAAGCTCCGTGCCTCTAGCATGCGGAACAAAAACGGGCGCCGCCATGTATACCTCGAAATCAGGATTTTTTTTTTTTTTTTGCAAAGATCACACCCATCTTGTCAGCTTGCCTCCACGAGAAGCCTCTCGCAAAAAAAAAAACGTGTGCTTTTGTCTTTTTTGAGGTGCACGACCTTACCTTTCATGAAGCAAATTTGTGCCTCCACGAGAAGTAAATCCGCGCCTCTCGCGGAGCAAAAAAAAAAACATGTTTTTTTCTAGGTCTATACCTCCACGAGAAGTAAACATGTGCCTCTTGCGGAGTAAAGAAGAAAAGAAACCGCATTTTACGCGTTTGATCCAAATCCTAAGAAAAACCGGGGAAAAGAGCGCCCATAGCGCAACGTGTGGCGGTGAGTGAGAGGCTCTCAAAGGAATACTCCTTAATTACTTCTCTCTGTCTCGCTTCCCACGCCTTAAGCGCTAAAACTACCGGTTAGGTGAGTTGATGGCCTATGGCCTAGTTTCCTCGCTCGTGTGCTCGTTCAATCAATAGTTGTACGCTATTTTAGTTTCAGTCATTTTTTCTGCTGCTACTGCTCTGTTGTTTCAGGAAAAAACCTCATAGATATTTTTGTTATTTTTCACAATTTGCTGAAAATAAACATTCAAGGACACCATTTTTATATAATTTAATGAAATTCGAAATGTTCATGAATTTGATATTTCTTGGCAAATTCAAATAATGCAGACGAAATTGAAAAATGTGTTCTTGAATTTGAAAGAATGTTTTCCGTGACATACAAAAGTTGTTTGCGGAATTTACATTGTTTCCCAAATTTAAAAATGTCCACCAATTCAGAAATTTTTTCTGGATTTAAAAATGTTCATGAAATATGAGAAAGGTTCACAAATTACAAGATAATCATGAATTTATAAAATTTCAAGAATTTGAGAAATGTTCATGAATTTGGAAAATATTCATTAATTTTAAAAATAATTGAATTTCAAAAGAGGTTCACAGATTATAAAATTTCGTGGAATTGCAAAAAAATCACAAAATCAAGAAAGTTCACGAATTTGAAAATCTGTTTGCGAATTTAAAATGAAAAATTTAAAATAAAATGACCAGGGTGTAAATATTGTGTTTAACAATCTGAACATAATAATCTTTCACCAATTAAACCAACCAGCATCAAATACAAAGTGTAATCAACACTACAAGCAATTCCATGTACCAATCTGAGGTTTGATACAAAAGATGTAGCACAAGAGAAGAAGTAGGGTTTATATATGAGATGCTGCTGGTGAAGATGTTGATGAACATGATGATCCCTACGATGATGGGAAGTTGGTGATGATGAACGCTTCGATTTGCCCCTCCCAGAGGGAAGTTTCCCTACCGGAGAGCAAAAGTGCTTTGGCTCGTAGTTGGCGATAGAAAGTCCTGATTTTATCTTGTGATTCTTTCTAGGGTAAATGATACTTTTATGGCCAAAGGACGTCGGAGGATGAGCCACCAGGGGCCCACAAGGGCAGGAGCGCGTGAAGGAAATATGTCCTAGAGGCAATAATAAAGTTATTATTTATTTCCTCATATCATGATAAATGTTTATTATTCATGCTAGAATTGTATTAACCGGAAACATAATACATGTGTGAATACATAGACAAACATAGTGTCACTAATATGCCTCTACTTGACTAGCACATTGATCAAAGATGGTTGAGTTTCCTAACCATAGATATGAGTTATCATTTGATCAATGGGATCACATCATTAGAAGAATAATGTGATTGACTTGACCCATTTCGTTAGCTTAGCACTTGATCGTTTAGTATGTTGCTATTGCTTTCCTCATGACTTATACATGTTCCTATGACTATGAGATTATGTAACTCCCGCTTACCGGAGAAACACTTTGTGTGCTATCAAACGTCACAACATAACTGGGTGATTATAAAGGTGCTCTACAGGTGTCTCCGAAGGTACTTGTTGAGTTGACGTATTTCGAGATTAGGATTTGTCACTCCGATTGTCGGAGAGGTATCTCTGGGCCCTCTCGGTAATGCACATCACTATAAGCCTTGCAAGCAATGTGACTAATGAGTTAGTTGCGGGATGATGCAATACATAATGAGTAAAGAGACTTGCCGATAACGAGATTGAATTAGGTATTGAGATACCGACGATCAAATCTCGGGCAAGTAACATACCGATGACAAAGGGAACAATGTATGTAGTTATGCGGTTTAACCGATAAAGATCTTCGTAGAATATGTGGGAACCAATATGAGCATCCAGGTTCCACTATTGGTTATTGACCAGAAACGTGTCTCGGTCATGTCTACATAGTTCTCAAACCCGTAGGGTCCGCACGCTTAAAGTTTGGTGACTGTCGGTATTATGAGTTTTTGTGTTTTGATGTACCAAAGGTAGTTCGGAGTCCCGGATATGATCACGGACATGACGAGGAGTCTATAAATGGCCGAGACATAAAGATCGATATATTGGATGACTATGTTCGGACTCCGGAAGTGTTTCGGGAGGTTTCTGATATATACCGGAGTACCGGGGGGTTACCGGAACCCCCGGGGGGTATATTGGGCCTCATGGGCCCTAGCGGGGAAGAGGAGGGGCGGCCAGGCAGTCCGCGCGCCCCCTCCCCCTCTAGTCCGAATTGGACAAGGAGGGGGGCGGCGCCCCACTTTCCTTCCTCTCTCTCTATCCCTTTCACCCTGCTGCTACTATTACAAGGAAAGGAGGAGTCCTACTCCCGGTGGGAGTAGGACTCCCCCCTTGGCGCGCCCTCCTCCTAGGCCGGCCGCCTCAGTCACGCCCAAGATGTGACCCTATCCTAAAGGAACTCGAAGGTCCCACCAAGGATAGAAGCGCATCTTGAAGACGCTTTTGCAAGGTGGATATCATTACATCAAACCATTACATAATAGTTGGGATACATACAAGAGGCACAAACGCCCAAGAATACATCAACATCATATAAGAGATCAACATCCGGCTACGGATGGAACACAAACAGAAACTCAAACAATATCCACCCTGCTAGCTCAGGCTGCCGACCTGGAACCTATCCCCTGATCGAAGAAGAACTCCAAAACAAGTAACATCACTCTCGCATCAAGATCATCGCATAATCCTATACCTGCAACTATTGTTGTAGTAATCTATGAGCCACAAGGACTCAGCAATCCCATTACCATGGGTATCAAGACTAGCAAATCTTAAATGGGTAAAGGAATGGATAAGTGGTGAGGTTGCAGCAGCGACTAAGCATATATGGTGGCTAACATACGCAAATAAGAGCGAGAAGAGAAGCAAACGGAACAGTCGAGAAGCTAGAAGTGATCAAGAAGTGAACCTGAAACTATTTACGTTCAAACATAACCCAAAACCGTGTTCACTTCCCGGACTCCGCTGAAAAGATACCATCATGTCTACACACACGGTTGATGCGTTTTAGTTAGGTCAAGTGTCAAGTTCTCTACAACCGGATATTAACAAATTCCCATCTGCCACATAACCGTGGGCACGACTTTCGAAAGATAATACCCTACAGGGGTGTCCCAACTTAGCCCATCACAAGCTCGCACGGTCAACGAAGGATATTCCTTCTCCCAGGAAGACCCGATCAGACTCGGAATCCCGGTTACTAGACATTTTGACAATGGTAAAACAAGACCAGCAAAGCCACCCGAATGTGCCGACAAATCATGATAGGAGCTGCACATATCTCGTTCTCAGGGCACACCGGATTGTCCAAACTTCCGGTAGGCCAGCCCAGAGTTGCCCGGTGGCTACCACCGGTGACAAGTTGGACCAACACTCACGACGAGCACCGCCCCGGGGGTAATAAAGATGACCTCAGTTCCGAAACCCAAGGGAAAAGGCTTAGGTGAGGCAAATGGTAAAACCAAGGTTGGGCCTTCTTTGGAGGAGTTTTATTCAAAGCGAACCGTCAAGGGGTCCCATAAATCACCCAACCGCGTAAGGAACGCAAAATCAAGGAACATAACACCGGTATGACGGAAACTAAGGCGGCAAGAGTGGAACAAAACACCAGGCATACGGTCGAGCCTTCCACCCTTTACCAAGTATATAGATGCATTAATTAAATAAGAGATATTGTGATATCCCAACATAATCCTGTCCATCATGGAGCAATCTTCAACTTCACCTGCAACTAACAACGCTATAAGAGGGGCTGAGCAATAGCAGTAACTTAGCCAAACAACAGTTTGCTAGGAAGGTGGGTTAGAGGCTTGACATGGCAAAATGGGAGGCATGGTAAAACAAGTGATAGGTAGCGCAGCATAGCGATAGAACGAAGCAACTAGCAAGCAAATATAGAAGTGATATCGAGGGTAATGGTCATCTTGCGTGAGATCCCGCAAGGAAGAAGAACGAGTCCAAGAAGAAGACAAACGGATGTAGTTGAACGAATCCTCACAACTCCGGAACGAAAACGAAGCTAACGAGAGAAGCAAACCGGAAAGAAGCAAACAACATGGTAAACAACCATCACATAATCATGCATGATGCACAACCAAGTATGATGCATGTCTGGTTTAGATATGCATGGCATGGCAAAGTGCGACAAACGATACTACAAGTTAAGTGGAGCTCAATATGCAACGAGTTGCATATCGACGAAACACCACATCCATTTATTTAGTTCGCTCTCGTTTATGTACCCAACAATATTAAATGTTATTAAACATGGCAAGGGGTGAAGCATAATAAAACTACCTAACTAGGCAAGTTTAAATGAGTCCGGAAACAACAAACAACAATTCTGAAAAATCCTCATGTCCATATTTTAGATTCGGTACTGTTCTGCCCTAAACCATATTTTATTGTTGTTAAACAGGAAAATAAACTGCACCATGTTAAACTAGGCATTGATGCAAAAGGCATTCAAACATCAAGCAAACACTCTCAAAACAAGGATTCAACATGACAAGATCAAACTACATGCAAATCTAAGCAAGTTTCATATAGAGCACACTCAAAACGGAGCAACGGTTCAACACATACACATGAAACAAGTTTAAAGGACAAGCTGTCCAAAACAGCAACTAGGCATCTAGCAAGCATCAAAACAATATACTACAGCACCTCAACATGAAAACAAAAGGCATGGACATGATGTACAGGTAAAGCATGACAAAACATGAACACTGAGGTATCACCAGAAATCACTAGAACATGCTCAAAAGGACATGGCAAGATTGCAAATAATAACAGTTTCACAAACAGCAAAAATCACTGGACATGGCAGAAATAACATCAGGTTGCAATGTTTAGAGCTATCAAACAACATGCTACAGGAACTTATCATGGAAAACAAAGGCATGGCATGCTAATACTAAAGACAAAGAACAAAACTCCCTTACTGAACTTATTCCAAAGATCTACAGAAAAGATGGTAGCATCCATGCAAACATGGCAAATGATATGACAGATTCAGAACAACAGTACATGGCAGGAACAACGATAAGTAGACATGTTGGTGAGCTTATAACACTCTCCACAGAGCAACACATGGCATGTGAAGTAAACCAACAGTAAGAAGACACATTTGTGGAGCTAAACATGGAAATGGCATGGTCATAGGGTGCATGGATCACCAGCAAAACACATGGCAAAACTGAACTTAATGTTAACAGGCTGATAGCAACATTATTTAGCAACTCTGAGAGCAAGAATAAAACAAGCTACAGCAGGCTATAAATGCAACCAGGGACATTGATGGATAGATCATGACATGTATAACAAAACATCCTTAGTGAATATCTCCATATTATGCACAGAATGATTTGTAGCAGCAGATTTACATAGCATCATGATATAACAGATTCAGCCTAGCAAAACAGTAACAACAAGTACCCTACTTCGCAAGCTTGATGCACTCACTAAAATACTAAAAAAAATACATGGATTGCATCACTGTAAAGATGGCATGATGTAGCTCATAACTCATGTAGATATCAAACTCATAGGATGCACACACAAAATGCAATGAAAAAGATAAAACGGCAAGTTATAACAGTTTCAGCAGGTTAACATCATATAGCACTCTTGCAACGATGATTAGGGCATCAAGATGAACTCAAACAAGCATGGCACAGTCGAACAAAATGAAGAGCATCTCACAATGAACATTTTGACATCTTACACGCACGAAACGGAGCAGCACACACAAAGTTATGGCATGATGAATAGTGCACTAGAAAGTAAATATTTCAGGACTTGGAAGAAAAATGGGGTCAACCTTATGGATCTAGGGTTTCGGGCACGGTAACCGAGGATGGCCGGAGCTGGGTCGCCGGAGTGGCATGGAGGAGGTGGCGCCAGCCCGGATCTGGCCGGAGCTTGAGGGTGGCGAGGCGGAGGGCTGGCGGCTGGAGGAGCTCGGCCCTCCCCATGGCGGCCGGGCGGCGGCGCGCGGGCGAGGCGAAGGGCAGCAGACTCACCGGAGCGAGGCGGCGCGAGGAACGGCAGCGCGGCGGGCACGAAGGCGGCGGCGGGCCGTGGTGAAGTCCGGTGACGGCGCGGCGGCGGCGGGCGCCGCGGCGGGTGTGGTGGTGCACGCCGGCGGGGCGCAGCACGGGAGAGACAGACGGTGGCGGCGAAGGCGCCCGATGGGCTCGGCGGGCCTGGGCCTCGCTGGCTCGGGCGGGCCGACGACAGTGGGAGGAGAGGGAGGAGGCGTGGGGACACGTGGCGAGCTCCGGTTGGCTGCGGGCAGCAGTGGACATGTCTGGCGGCGGGGTGGACGTGTCCGGTGGCGCGGTGGAGGAGAAGGCTAGGGTTAGGGTAGGGTTCGATCCGAAAATTCAAGGGAGGTCTTTATATAGGTAGAGGGGGCTAGGAGTGTCCAAATGAGGTGCGGTTTTCTCCCACACGATCATGATCGAACGGCGGGGAGCATGGAGGGGGTTTAGATGGGCTAGGTGGGCTGTGTGAAAGGATGCTGGTGACGGTGTAAAAGGAACCGATAGTGAATATTTAAGCTCCTATGACTAAGTGAAAGTTATAAAGCCCACATATCTGATGGGCCACTTCCAGAATATAAACGGTCGCAACGGAAGTGAATATTTGGGTTCATTTAGACCACAGAGTTTGGAAGCTTTCCCCGAACTAAATCCTCAGTATTTTCCTCCCACATTGATCGGAGCTGAGGTTTCATGATCATGCTTTGCATGACAACCCAAAGAAAGGAACCGATACTGGGACTATTTTCTTTGGACGATGTTTCTTATGTTAAAAATAATATAACATGTCTCTCTGCGTACCTTTGTTTATAAAACCATATGGCCGAATTGCCTTGTTTGCCATAAATCTTTGCCCTCATAAAGGCTTTGTAAAGTAGGACAAACACTCCTCGGCTGGTTGCCGAGGAGGTTGAAGCTGATGGTCAGTCAACAAAGTCTTGTACAATGCGGATCTGAGCATTAATGATGTAAAGTACTTGGGTACATAGAGTCATTACACATAATTTGTGATTTTACTATGGACATCGATCCTTAATTTGGCCTCCCGTGCCCGCATTAAGGCTCGAGGGCTACTAGGCTTCGGGCTTATTATTTACAAATATTAAAAGGGCACATCGATCCCCTGATCTGGTGTTGCCACCCGACCAGTGTCTCGAAGGCTACTGCATTGACAATCCAATGCAGAAAATTTAAAGTGCAATATAGTTTTTGAGGAGATTATTATCCTCAGGTTGGTCGGCCGCACCCAACCTGAGTCTCGAGGACTTTGCACACCGCGTTTCTATTCCTGAGTATTTTGCCGAGCTGGGAATTGATCCTCAGGCTGATTTTATGAATCGACCTGAGTCTCAGGGGCTACTAGGGTCAGCGGTTTGGTTTTTTCCTTCAGGTGCATCCCGAATATTAGGCCAACACGCACCTTGAGGGCTACTGGCTATACATCTCGTCGGAGATTACATTACACAATTCGGAATTAAATTCATAAAAATCAGCCCATGGCCAAGGTGGTGCACCACCTCGGAAGTAGCCCGACATAAAGCTCGGGTGCCAGTGGCTGGCTCCATAGAGGGCATTTCTGGCATTAAGCTCGGCTAAACTCCTGCAACCTTTTTGAACCAAGGTGATCTATGACACCTCGGATACAGTCCGGCGTTGGAGCTCGGACATAGTCCGGCGTTGGAGTTCGGAATTGTCCGACGTTGGAACTTGACATAGTACGGCGTTTGAGCTAGGATACAGTCCGGCATTGGAGCTCAGAAGCGGTCCGGCGTTGCTGCTCGGCTGCAAAAGATATCTCAAATACAATCTGGCATTGGAGCTCGGATGCAAGAAGATACTGCCCCACGGGAACAACTTCAAACCCGAGGTGGGCGTAAAAATAACAAGGCATTGATAAAGGCCGAAGACTTAAAGGGCTCCTCAGATACCCGACGTATAAACTCTTCACATAGCTTGGCAATCGTCAAGATAGATGATCGGAAGATTTGTTGAACCAGTTTTCAAGACCGACGACCGAAGATGAAGAACAGTTCGGAAGAATCGAGGAGCGTCCCCAACTTGAAGATCGGTTCAAGGGGCTACTGACGGTGTCCTGGACTAGGGGGTACTCACCACGTCGTCTCCCGATCAGTAGGATTGGGCCGAGGACCCCCATGGCCGTATACTCATGGGTCAGTTCGGACTACCCCTGCCGCATACAAGGAAGACTCAACAAGACTTGGCGCCCAAGACAAGGACTCTCCTAAACCCTAGGCCTCCGGTGTCTTATATAAACCAAGGCCAGGCTAGTCAATAGACAATCTCATATTCATTACTACAATCTCGTGGTAGATACATGTACTATGTACTATCCCCATATGAATACAATCAAAGCAGGACGTAGGGTTTTACCTCCATCAAGAGGGCCCGAACCTGGGTAAAATCCCGTGTCCATGTTACCATCGCTCCAACTCGCCTAGCTTAGGACCCCTACTACGAGATACGCCTGATATTGAACCGATAGCTGGGCTGCAAGAGAAAAGGGGGTTTCGGTTAGCTTGGTTAACCGTTGGGGCATCAAACGACCTCCAAATGGAACGAAATTTGGCGGGCGGTCTACCGGTGATATACCAAGGCCACTCGGCAAATCTCGGTCCATCCCGTTTTCTCCCGCTCATGAAACAAGGTCTGAGAGGGGGCGACGGGGCACGTGCGAGTGTGTCTGTGCTCAAAACGGACAACGGAGAGAACCGGCAGAACCCGAACGGATGCAAGTTTTGAAAAACATGCAGATGAAATGCAGATGATGCCATGGCAAAATGCAACACGCAAGCAAATGACATGGCAACAACGATGAATAGCTGGAAGACACCTGGCGCATCGGATCCGGGGCGTTACGGCCTCCCCCCCTTGCTCCTTTATATACGAGGGCAGGGGGGCACTTCTAGACACAACAATTGATCATTAATCTTTTAGCCATGTGTTGTGCCCCCCTCCACCATATTCCACCTCGGGAATATCGTAGTGGTGCTTAGGAGAAGCCCTGCATCGGTAGCATCATGAACACCTCATCACGCCGTCGTGCTGACGGAACTCTCCCGCAAAGCTCTGCTGGATCGGATTTCATGGGACGTCATCGAGCTAAACGTGTGCTGATCTCGGAGGTGCCGTACGTCCGTTACTTGATCGGTCGGACCGTGAAGACGTACGACTACATCAACCGCGTTGTGCTAACGCTTCCGCTTTTGATCTACAAGGGTACGTGGACAACACTCACTAGTAGAAAAAGGGTCAAACGTGAAGCACGATAGTGCCGGTTTGAATTTCAGCCGGCACTAATGTGTACAATAGCACCGGTTCGTGGCGGCGGTCAATAGCACCGGTTCGTGGCGAACCTTTAGTATCGGTTCATGCCACGAACCAGTACTAAAGGGGACGTGTCAGCCTGCGGTCAGGCTATGGCCCCACCATCACCATTTAGTGCCGGTTCGTACCACGAACCGGTACTAATGAGGTTATGGCAAGCTGTTTTTAGTCCCACCTCTCTCCCCTAACAAGCCTTTTACCACCTTAAATATGTTATTTCTCAAACTATCACAAGCACTTGGTCTTCATTGAACTCTATGTGTAGAATTTGTGGCATAATATGAGTCTTCATCGGTTTATAAATCGTTGATGACTCATATTGACAATTCAGATTGTACACACAAAGATCATTGATGATCAAAGTATTTTGATGTTATAAGATCATATTGACAGTTTAGATCAGAAAGAAATATAAGATCATGATTTAAATGCTCTTATATTTTTTATGCTCAATATGCACCATTCAAAGCGACGCCATCAAGTTTCAACCATTTCGCCTTCATTTGCTATTTTTCATGCATTCAATGATTTGTTTTGAGAACTAAATGACCTGAAATTGAAAAGCACTACAAATGAACTCAAAAAGTTGAAACTTGGCATGGTATCATCATTTCACCCACATAGATTTTTCAAAAAGTAGAGAGGGTTACGGCAAAAACTGGATGCACTTCGCTTACAAACCGGACAATCTCTTTCAATTATTCAGGTTTCACGTAAATTAAACTCATCTGTTACAAAGGCATTTCATTTTTTAAACTTATTACAACTCCAGACTTTTTGTGCATTCAAGATGCATCATTCAAAGCGACACCATCAACTTTCAACCATTTCGCCTTCATTTGCTATTTTTCATGCATTCAATGATTTGTTTTGAGAACTAAATGACCTGAAATTGAAAAGCAATACAAATGAACTCTGAAAAAGTTGAAACTTGGCATGGTATCATCATTTCACCCACACAGATTGTTCAAAAATGTAGAGAGGGTTACGGCAAAACTGGATGCACTTCGCTTACAAACCGGACAATCTCTTTCAAGTATTCAGTGTTTCGATTTAAATTAAACTCATCTCAAAAAAAATAAAGCAGAAAAGAAATAACTATATAAAAAATTAATCAAAAATAAATAGAAGAAAATAAATAATGCAGAAAAGAAAAATTAATATAAAGCAAAAATATTCACAAAAAACTAAATACGGCAAAAAACTACTCGAAATAAATAGAAGCAAAAAAATAAAGCAGAAAAGAAATAACTATATAAAAATTAGTCAAAAATAAATAGAAGAAAATAAATAATGCAGAACATAAAAACAATTATATAAAGCAAAAATATTCACAAAGAAACTAAATACGGCAAAAAACTACTCATAAATAAATAGAAGAAAAAAATAAAGCAGAAAAGAAATAACTATATAAAAAAATTACTCAAAAATAAATAGAAGAAAATAAATAATGCAGAAAAGAAAAACAATTATATAAAGCAAAAATATTCACAAAGAAACTAAATACGGCAAAAAACTACTCATAAATAAATAGAAGAAAAAAATAAAGCAGAAAAGAAATAACTATATAAAAAAATTACTGAAAAATAAATTGAAGAAAATAAATAATGCAGAAAAGAAAAAAATTGTTGGGGCGCTACCCTATGGGCCTGCCAGACCTTGGGTGTGCAAATACATGCCCAGTAGGGCCAGCAGACTCACAGGGCAGCGCGCCCTAGTTAGGCCCAGAAGCCTGCTAAATAGAGGAGTTCGAAAGGGCAGCCGCTGCTGGGTTTTTAAACCAGTGCGGCTGCCCTTCGCTCGGCGAGGTGGGACTAAACATAGCGCATTGCGGTGGCAGCGCACGGCCTTTAGTACCGGTTGGTGGCTCCAACCGGTACTAATGTGTTCACTTTCAGTACCGGTTGGAGCCACCAACCGGTACTAAATCTCGTCGCACTTCATTACACTTCTCGCCTCTCGATCTATCGTAGTCTCGGCGCCGCCGCCAGCCGTCTTGCCGTCGCCCGCCGCCGCCCGCCGCCGTCGTCGTCGTCGCCGCTGCGCGCCGCCGCCCGTCGTCGTCGTCGCCGTCGCTGCGCCGCCGCCGTCGTCGTCGCGCCGCCCGCCCGTTATCGTCCGCCCGCCTTCGCCGCCGTCGTCGCCATATCGATCCCGCCGCCGCCTGCCCGTCGTCGCCGTCCCCGCCACCGCCGTCCATCTCGTCGCCGTCCCCCCCGCCGCCGTCGTCGCTGCCCCGCCACCGTCTACCGCCATGCCCACTCCATATATATACGTACACACACACGCATACACACATACACACACACACTACTCACACACACACACATACACACACAGTACACACACACACGCATACACACACACATACACACAGACACACACAAACACACACACACACACTACACGTACACTACACACACACATACACACACACGTATACACACACACACACATATTTTTTTACTTATTTTCTGTTTTCTATATATAATGTTTAGATGAATTAGACTATCTAGTTTATTTTTAGAATGTTAGAAATGTTATCATCAATGAATTAGAAATATGTTAATGTTTAGTTTGAACTAGTGAATTAATATATAGAACGAACTAGTTTATTTTTAGTAAATGCTTAGTTGAACTAATTGAATTAATATAACTAGTTTATTTTTAGTAAATGCTTAGTTGAACTAGTTGAATTAATATATATAACTAGTTTGTTTTTAATAAATGCTTAGTTGAACTAGTTGAATTAATATAATAACTTGTTTATTTTTAGTAAATATAATGCTTAGTTGAACTAGTTGAATTAATATACAGAACTAGTTTATTTTTAAAAATGCTTAGTTGAACTTGTTGAACTAATATATAGTACTAGTTTATTTTTAGTAAATGCTTAATTAGTTGAACTAGTTGAATTAATATAACTAGTTTATTTTTAGTAAATGCTTAGTTGAACTTGTTGAATTAATATATAGAACTAGTTTATTTTTAGTAAATGCTTAATGTGAACTAGTTGAATTAATATAACTAGTTTATTTTTAGTAAATGCTTAGTTGAACTAATTGAATTAATATAACTAGTTTATTTTTAGTAAATGCTTAGTTGAATTAATAGAAGTAGTTGAATTAATTGAATTAGTAGGTGTTTAATGTTTCGCCTAATATGAACATAGGAAATGTCGTCTGACGACGGAAAAAATTTCATTATGTGCCAATACTGTGAAGACCAGCGCGGCCAGTGCGATAGAAATTTCCTTGTTGATGGTAGGCGATTCAGCATCAAGTTGGATGAGACTTTCGAATTTGATACAGTAAGTCACAATGACAAGTCTGTTTTCGTAATTAAGCATGACTTATATATGCTTCATTTGCCTGACTTATAATTTTTAATTTTCACTATTCTACTAGCGCATCCCCTGCCATGCAAGAATTTTTGTCTTGGATAAGATAGGTTTCAAAGATATGGAAACTATGGAGGTAAAGAGAGCTTACCTGAAAACTGAGCATGATGGTTATACTTTCAACGTCAAAGTATACAACACACAAACGTACACCTATTTTGAATGCAAAACTTGGCAAGCACTATGCAAGGCTTATGCATTTGAGTCTGGTATGGTTATGACCTTTGATATTCGTCCGGAAGATGATATTGAAGGTAATAGATACATATGGGTCGATGTGCAGACGCCTCCAGTTCTACCATTATGTGAGTTCTTCTCAACTATATTTTTGTCTTTGATATTGCTTATTTCAAAAATAACTGACAACTAATTTCTATTGACAGCTTATCTCCATTCAACCAAACATGTCCGCGCTTGGTAGACGGGACCTACTACTGTCCCGGAGCTGAACTAAACTGCGAGGAGATAAGTCATTATGTTTCATGGCTTGAGGATCTTCATACTGTCAAGACAAATTTTCTTCCCAAGACTTAGAAATGTTAGTACTCAAAACGTCGACCAATAGTGATGGTATTGAACTATAGTCACATCTATTTAGGAATGATGTTAAGATATTTACTATTTGTCCTCGAGGCATATTTTGCATACATATTTTTTTGCTAAACTTTCATTGCTAAGTATATTAATTAAGTACTATACGATGTTCTTCAACTGGGACTCCGATGACAGTTGTGCCTCGAGATCGAGACTAAAGGTCGATGTCAATTGTTAGCTTACGGCCAAGATATCCTGCATTGCACATGAATGCATTCAGGATTTCTAGAAGCGATGAATGCTTAATAGTGAAAGATTGGAGGAAAATTGTTAATGATCGCAGAGAAGTACTAGGGGGCAGCAATGAGAAGCGCAGCCCACGATTAGGAGACAGGTTCATCGGCATGCTCCAAAGATGATCAATCAGAGAGCTATACATGTTCTACAGTGACGTTAAGTTTTGGGGAAGAGGGGAGCCGTATAAGCGTAGTGTCTATGTTTGTTACGTGGGAGGAGGAAAGGGCCGTTGGCCTTAATTGCGAAGCGCCACGTTGAAACCCATTCAATGTCACATGCAGATTCACCAAATTGGAAAGAGATTTAATGGCAAAACCAAGCGGAATTGTTTTTAATGCGGAGCATTTTGAGCCTTTCGATGGGCATTCGGCGGCAGCTTTTAACTCGCTTACAATCCTGCGCTCGAATCACTCCTGGGTTTGCCTTGGGGGCGGCACATGGGATGTTGGGCTGAAGCGGTACAATTTAATTTGGCCTGAGGGAGAGAGAGGAGAAGAGGGAGGGGGATCACTAAACGATTAACAGGGAGAGGGCTCAGTAAAGTAGCTTTTAAAAGTAGGGCAGGCTTTCGTTGCTATTTATTACCGTTGTACTAGTTACAGGGGCAAAAACAGCTGGCTATAGGCCAATTTCGGACCGTCCACGTATGGAACCAACCCAGTCCACGCAGCCGCAGACCCTAGAGCTGGGTGCAGCCAGTCCTGTTCGGTTGTGCGGACCATTTGGATCACCATTGGTGATACGATAGTGTGGCATTGAATCCTAAGCCGCCTTGAAGGGAGCGCCGGGGATTGGCCCTTCCAGGAGCACCGCGAACCGGCTTTGGGAAACCCTTTCGGAAAGCCCCCGACGGAGGCCGGAGCGGCGTTGAATCGTTAAATTTAACTTGTCCACTGGGAACGGAGAGAGGAGAAAGGCCGAGTTTCCAGGGCCCGTCCTTACTTTAAGGTTGGGCTCCAGTACCACGGAGAGTGTTTTAGGTATCCTACGAATAAGTCTTTCGACGGAAGACCTCCGGTGCCCATCCACTGCACTCAAGAGTGCGACCTAAGTTATAACCGAGCCTAAAGGGACCTGCTTTCAATTTCCGCTTCCGCACCCTGAAGGTACCGTGAGGAAGGCCCGGCCAATTTCCCGGCTTGGGCTGTAATCAAGATGCTCTTTAGTGCATTCGCGCAGTCCCCGTTGTTCGGTGGTAAGTCTTTCAATTGGAGAAGCCCTCAAAAAAGTTCTTTGTGCACACTTCCGGATAAAAGGTAAGTCCGGAAAGTGCAAAAAAATGTTGGATTTCAAAGGTTTTGAAAATCCCATTTGGGGAAAGCCCCATTTGAACCTCTAAAAAAAATTCTCTTGGGGTCACCACTTTTAATAACTTTGTGCATGAGGTTTAAAACCCCCTTAAACAAAACAAAGGGCGAGTTTTCTGGTTGCCCTCCAATGTAAAGTCCTTGCCAAAAAGTTAATTTTAGGTTTATTCGACAGCCTTAATTGGAAACCTCTGAAAAACCTACCAAGCTGCAACAAGGTTTAAATCTTGGCACCAGTAACAAAATCCGGTTTGATACCTTAAAAGTTTAGCCTGGCGAAAAAGTTTAGAGTTTATTTAGTCCATTTTCTGAAGTTGTTTTGAGAAAATTCATGATTGGAAGTTTTAGATAACTGATTTCCAATTAAGAATTGAAATGTTCCATGAAGAAAATTTCTTGTTCAAATATATTAAAATGGTTTTTTCGGGAAATGAATTTTGCCACCCAGATTCAAAACCATTTGTTTGAAAAAACCTGCAAATTTAATTTTTAATTGAAAATTTAAATTTCCCAATTAAAACGGAAATCAAATACATTTTATCAAAATTCAAATTATGCATCTATGATGCCAGAAAAGAATTGGTTTAAAAAAATTTTTGTCAAGAGGTCAAATTAAAATAATGGATGAAATCTTCTGGAAATCCCAAGTATCTTTAAAATTGGCAAGAAATGTTTTTTAATCTCCCAAAAAATACAGGTTTAAGTAAAAAAAGGTTTAAGCTGAATTAAATTTTACAATTTAAAAACCAACAGTCAAATGAAGTTTGGCTGAATGAAACCTAACAATTAATAATTGGTTAATACATTAAGCAAAAATAGGTAAAATGGCTAATTGGTTATGAATTGATCCCAATGATGGAGTTTGTAGTAGTAGTAATCAAATTTACCATGAGTCCGTCATTTTTGAAAGTATTCATTTAGAAACCTATTGTTTTGTTTGTATTTTATGCAAAGTTTTGTGATAAACCAAGGCACCTGAAAATTTTGACATAAAATTCAATATATGAATTATGTATTTCCTGAAATTTCGAAATAATGATGACGTTACAAGAAAATTGGTCTTAATTTCGGAAGAAGTTCGGCGTCCTAATGATAGAAAGTTACATTTTTCAAATTAAAATTCATAAAAATAGGATAATTCGGTAATCTGCGGTTTCATCCTCAGAACTATGAATGTTCCTATCTAAAGATATAATCCCATAGAAACACTTTAAATTATAGACTTAAAACGGTTATAAGTTGAATTTCAAAGGTCTACCAAAATTTTAGAATTTTTCAATAAAGGTTGTCCAGATTACTAGGTCTAAAATGAACTAAAAATTACCAAATGTACAGGAGAATTGAGTCAAAGAATAAAGGTTTGCGTAAAGAATTAAATAGAGAACAAGTTTAATCCCAATGAACAAAGGACACAAATTTATCTTTAACCGATCAAATCAAAATAGGAAAGAATCCATGTATTGAGGACTCCTTGTTAATAGTAACCCAAAGGAAGAGACTTAAAGTGAAGTGGATGAAGATTTGTTGAGTACAAATACACCCAAAAGTTGATTCAACAAGACCAGGATCTACAAAAGGAATAAATCGTGGCAATGTTTCCACCCAAGCATTCGAAATCCATACAACGATACTCTTATCCTAGCCCTGAAAAGGCCCAGACCCCACCCTTAGAACAGAGGCCCCCAAAATCCTTCCGATCGCTAATCATTAAATTATTATGGTAGGCGAACGAAATTGGAACTGCAGAATTGTACCGGAAATAAACCATGTCCAAATTACAACCAAACCAAAGGTCCTCAAGCCCCACATGACACACTTGAGAAATTGGTGATATCTAACAATAAACCATATTAACAATTTCCATCAAGGGATTCGAAACCTCAATTCCAAAACCATAAAGGAGACCAACAAGGATACCCTAAACATGACTACTAGCTTTGGGACCCCTTCCGATCCACTATAAGCTAATATAGATTATAACCTTTTCAACCCCAAAACCTTGCCTATAGATTTCACACCAACTAAACTCAAAGAGTGCCCAATAAGTATCACCAACAAACTTAGTGGTAAAGGAAGAAGTTTGAGGTGGTTAAAAGGATATAAGGGCACAACAAAACGAAAGCAAACAAAAGTATAGAGTGCCAAGAGGAACAAAGTATGGTGACGCCAACAATAAAAATTAAAAAGGATATCAACCCGAAAATTAACTAGACAACCGAGCAAACTTCGGAAAACTAATAACACGATATACAAAAGGAATGAGTATTAAAATTGAAGTAAATACTTCAAGTGGGAACCAAATGGCAACAAGTCGAAGGTACCAAATTTTGGCCCAGAACCAATAAATGAATTAGGATACATAAAACCAAGAAGAAGAAGAGTGAAAAGAAACCAATTAAGAATTCTCCAATAAGCACGGGCACAAACCGAGGACTTAATGGCAACAATAAAGATGAAACAATGGAGTTGGACAAAGCTTCAGCAAGCCGTAAAAATACCAAAGACCTGCAAAAAGCAAAGGCAATAAAGTTCCCTCATGAAAATTTGATTAAACGGAAAGGGAAGGGCTATAAACAGCACTAAAAGCAAAAAAGGGGAAAATCTCAAACCTATTCCAACTCGCCTAAACACAAATTGATTAAAAATAAAAAGTAAATACCATTAATCATAGAAGTAACTCCAAAATCCAAATCAGAAACCACAGCAATCTAACCACCAAAGGAAAACCCAACCATAAAGGAAAAAGAAACAAGGCAAAGCAATTTAGGAAGGCGAAGTGAACAAAAGACCATAAAAAATGATGGTAGGAAACAACAAAGCAAAAGAAGAATCACTAGAACATGCCAAAAAGGAACAAATGCAAAAAGGAAGAAAACAATGAAATAACAATCAAATCCAAAGGTTAACAGCCGAAACAAAAAAACTCATCAACAAAATAACAAGACACCAAATATAAATTACAGTTAATTCGCATGGAATAAGACGATCACAAAAAGTCCAGCAATATTGAATGGATTTAAACCACAATATAAATCCCACCATGACAACAAATAAAAAATGGCAAACATAAAATAAAGGAATGTAAAAAAGAGTTGAAAACCGAAAACAATTATTGGCTAACATGAAATATTAGATGCAAAAATTGAAGAAACATAAAAATGTTAAGAAATAAATGCATTTAATAATTACAAAAGGATCTTCAAGTTAAACAAACAAGAAACAACAAGCAAACCATGCAAATTAATCCAATCTAAAAAAAGGGCCAACAAATTTCAATAATTGCAACATAAAATAAGCGACCAAGAGATAATCTGGGCGTAACCAAACTTAACACTCACCAACCCAAGGCATCGAACTAGAGGAATCCCTTGAAGAACCCGCCAAACCTGCATCTCAGGAGGCAAACAAAATGAAGACCACAGGGAAAACAGCGAAATTTATGGATAGCCTGACGGACGGCTGGAACAAGGGTGCGTGGCACGCCAGGAGCAAAGGGGGCCGAAGCGCCATCGCGGCCGCCGGGGCGGTCGACCGGGGAAACAAGGAGAGAGCGGTGAATGGACGGGACGCGCAACGGGACAGGTTGGTGAGCAAAGGGACCGGAAGGGGGAAGTAGGGAGGAAAGGGCGATCCAGAGGAAAGGAGGCTGGAAGGCGTGCAATGGCGCACAAGGAACATGGCCGATGCGGGAAAATAGGGCAAGTGGGAAAAAACAGGCTATTAAGAACCAAGGAATTAGTTAGACATTATAAAAAAATTATGGGTTCCTTAGATAATCTGCCAAGAATGCAATATGAAAGGTTATGAAAATAACAACACTGAGTTTAAGCCTACTAAACAAGGCCTCCATGGCGGCCTCTGGCGGCGGGGTTCGGCTCATGGGGAGAGAGATGGGTGAGGGAGTAGGGGAGGAGAGGAGAGAGGGCGGTGGCGCAGGGGCTCACCATAGCCGCGGGTGTCCATGGCGGCCACCACCGATCGAGATGGAGCACGGGCATCATTTCCGCGCAACCCTAGATCAAGAGATACGCATGGGAGGCGCGGCAAACAGATCTCACGCAGTCGGCGAGGGGAAGGGGAGGCGGAGGTGGGGGCTCACAGAAGAGGATGAGGCCTCAAGGCGCCGGGCGAGGGCGGAGTAGGCGACGCGGCGGATGGAGAGGTCGAGGCAAAGGCCCCACTTGGCGCCGAGGTCGTGCAGCAAGGGATCCCTGACTGGCGGGCGGGGCAACCAGCCGGCGCCGGGCCGAGGCGGGCGGGAGGAGGCGGCGGCCCAGCGGGCGTTCTCGGCGACTCCGCCATGGGAGGGAGGGAGGGAGGGAGGAGAGGATGGGACAAGGGTTTCTCGCGACACGGGGAGGTGGACGGGGGGAGGAGGAGGCGAGGGGAGGTGGGTTGGAGACGCGACGCAAATGGGGAAGGGAAAGGCGGAGGAGGGTTGGGGGTGGGGGCTATTGGGCGTTCTGGCGCCCTTATCCATTGGGCCCCACCCACTTCTTTTCCATCTGCCAACAGACGGAAAGATTCTTTGCCATCTATTTGGGCAGATGGCAAAGAGGTGGGTTGACAGCCGTTCTGAGATCGACCTGCTTACCTCTTTGCCATCTGCGCCAAACAGATGGCAAGATTATTTGCCATCCACTAGCAGATGGCAAAGAATTGGTGATGGCAACCATGTTCTTTGCCGTCTGTCAATTCTTTGCCATCTATTTTTATAAGCGAGATGGCATAGATTTTTTGCCATCACCGGCGATGGCAAAGAGTCTGGCTGATGGCAAATTCCCGCTTCGAAGAGTGTAAAGGAGACGCTATGATTCAAGTTATCGCAAAAGGGTAGTTCAGAGCTCAGAACATTTGCATACCAATCACACTACATCATAGCCTATAAGAAAGGATAACAAGTGGGGAAAGACATACCCTTCCTTCCACTAAATCCTGTGTGCCAATGTTGACAACAATGATTAACTATTGCAGCCGCCAGCCGCCAACCCCGCCACTGTCGCCTGCGTGGCGGCGCCTCCTCCTTGGCGCCACCCTTGCTTTAGATTCAAAAACTCCTGCGAAACACCGCACAAAATTCACCATTCAAACCAAACACCACACTGAGCTCATATTTAGTTCAGCATAATCAAGAATAAACATTCAAATGAAATCCCATGAGTATTCTATGACCACCGAATGAAGCCAACCCAAAGGTCGTGAAGACATTTACAAAGAAAAGCCTAATTTCTGAAGTTTCATGCGCAAAACAGAGATGTAATGCCTAACAGATTATAGAATTTCCATTTGTGTTAATAAAGGAAATGTATAGGATAATCTATAGTACTTGGGCTTGTTGCCTGCTCATCCTAAACAAGAACACTTTGTTAAATCCATTGTTTTTTTTATAATCTACAATATTTAATACCTCAGCAGGTTTGGCAACCTTGGAGATAACTCCTCACAAAAAAAAGTAAATGGAAACCCTCCAATTTCCACCATCATCAATCACAACATGCACTGTTCTAAAAATAATAACCATTGAATGAATGCAAATTATAGAGTCTCCAATCGTGTCCTACATACTGCATGAATATCAGCATGACAGGCATAAGTACTAAGCATGTAAGCACTAACAGTCTACATTATAAGTTACAACTCTGAAGGGACTACTATAGATGTAGGCATGAACATAAATTTGCTAGACCTAAATGATGATAGGATACATGAAATTGAGGCATTGCAGGATCTGTTAGCACTGAACCGAGAACAGCATACGCCGAGCTTTGTGCATTACTATCTGAACAAACAACATTGGATTTACATGAAGTATGCATCATCGTCTAGAATTACCAACGGGTAGGGGATGGAGATTGGAGAAAGAAGGGAGGGAAGAGAAGACCCACCGATTTGAGAAGCACGGGATCTGGCTTCAACGGCACCAGCGAGCACATCACAGATCGAGATGGAGATCCGAGGCGGCACACAAGTAGCAGGGGATGGAGTGGTCGAGTGGAAGAATGGCTGCGTCGTCGCCAGAGCAGGAGCATGCGGAGGCTCCCATCCCGGGGCGGGGCTGTGGAGAAGGAGGCGACCTCGAGCACCTTCTCGTGGCCAGCTCCAAGCCCTTCGTCGCGAGCTTGGTGTTGGATCCTGGAGAACTAAGACGACGGCGGTCTGGCGCGGAGGAACGTGGGGCGGCGGTTTTGCACGGAGGAGTGCGTGGCGGCGGCCGGAAGGGGAGGGGAGCGGCGCTGGTGGCGATCGAAAGGGGAGGGGCGTGGCCGCGTGGGGTGGGCGTGCTAATCTGTGGCGTGATTTGCACCCGAGGGGAGGGGCAGGGGGACATAGGCAGGATAGTCTGCCGGCAGAACATTTCATCTGGGACGTCGGTTTGTGTCACGAAACCTTGATGTAATATAGACTGTTCGATGTGACTTAGTGAGATTAATCGGACACCCCTGGTAATCCTGTGTACATCTTTTGGTGTGGTTATAGGGTAATTCAAGTTTGCTCTTTTAATAGTAGTAATAGAAGAGAGCGGGAAAACAATTGTGATCAAGTGATAAAGTGGAAAAACCAAAGGGGGGGGTGCCGCGTTATGGGGTCGCGGCAACAACACTACGTTACAATTTCCCGAATATCCTCGAAGGGGCTCGCCGGGTGTTTTGCTTCCACAAGTCTCCACATCTCAAAACTTCTGCGGATGGCGTTGATGATTTCCTCCCTAGATGCTGGTTTGCTCCTGAAGATTGGTCCTGTCACACCTGCACCTACAAGTGCCACGGTGGACCTGAGCAGCCAATAGGAAGGGGAGGGACAAGTCATCGCTGGCCAGATCAGCAGTGGGACCGAGCCGCGAGTAGCTACATTACCAGCCCCTGCGTGGGCGCGTGAGGCATGCGTGTATTGTGTGATCACTCTGTCATCTCTCCTGTAATCTGAACCTTCCTCTCCTACAAGTAAAGCTACTTTCCCCTTTCTGAATCTCATCCCCTTTCCTCTCGTGCGATCTGATCATCGTCGGATCATCACAACTGGTAATCAGAGCCATCTGCGATTCCGGCCTGAAATTTTTTCTTTCCACCCACTCCGCCGCGAGATCGATCTGTAACATCCACTGCTCTGGGTGTCGAATTGCTCTGGCAGATTGACAAAAAAATCCCAAGCAGGGTTAGATCGGCCGAGCAGGCACGGCGCCTTCTTCCAAACCCTCGGCGCAAACCAAGCATACCCTCCTCACCATGGCGGAATCGTCGGAGGAAATCAAGTACATGCTCTCGTCCCTGCTCACCCGCTTCCACGAGAGCAAAATCGCCGGTGACAAGCAAGCGGAGGCGCAGCTCGCCTTCAACAGGCAGGTCACTGTCGATCTCGTTCACCTGCATCGACAGGTGGATTTGACGCAGGCTGACGTCGACGAGGTGCGTCAACAGCACGACACCGCGCCACCACCACCCGCGACCTCGCCGCGCGGCCGACCACCAAGTACACCTCGGGGCGGCCCACTCACCGGCTCCTCTGCGGCACCGACGGATCCACACGCGCCACAACCTCGCCTCGTCAACAACGGTCCTCCTCTGCTTCAACTCCGACACGACGGGGGGCGCGCGGACGGCCCACACCACAGTGACTTCGCTCCAGGCCACCACAACACGGAGATGCCACGGCAAGAGGAGTATTTCACCAAGCCACCCAAGCATGATTTTCCAAGGTTAGACGGCTCCGCTCCGTACCTATGGATCAATCGTTGCGTTGCCTACTTCGAGTTGTACTGTGTTCCGCAACACAATTGGGTGACCACGGCGACGCTGTACATCGGCGACGTGCAGCTCATCGCTTCAGCATACCGTCGAGCTCATCGCAGACCGATGGGACGCCTTCATACAGGGCGATCCACAAAGAATTCGGGGCGGACGAGTTTGAGCTGGAGATGAATCAGCTTCTGCATCTGCGGCAAACCGGCACGGTGGCAGAGTATCGAGCGGCCTTTGAAGCTCACATGTACCATCTACTCGCCCTTGACGCCTCGCTGAGCCCGTGCTTCTTTGTCACCTAGTTCCTCCTCGGATTACGGGACGATCTCCGCGCTGCGGTACGTCTTCAGGCTCCGACCAGCATCACGCGCGCCTCGGTGCTGGCCCGCATTCAGGAGGAAGAAAACAACGTGCGCCGCCCGCGCCCTCGACCGATTCCAGCCGGACGGCCCCCGCCTCTGCCCGCCGTGATTCCCCCGCGGCCACCAGCAGCGGCAGCAGTGGCTCGGCCGGCCAACGACGAGTTCGCCCGCAAGCGCCAACTCTGCAACTTCCGTCGTGCCAACGGGCTCTGTTTCAAGTGCGGCGACAGATACTCCCGCGAACACCGTTGCAAGCAACAGACGCAGTTGCTCACCGTCCAAGTGGGCGACTACGGCGAGGTGCTCACTGACGATGCCGTGCACGCACTCGATCTATTGGACGCGCCTGAGCCGAAGCAACCTGCACCAGAGTGTTGCCTCATCTCCACCCATGCGGTCTCTGGTGGGGACTCGCCGCGCACTATCCGCCTTCGAGCCATGGTGGGAAATCAAGTGATGTTGATGCTCGTGGACTCGGGCAGCACACACAGCTTCATATCACAGGCGTTCGCGGAACGGATCAAGGCCACTAGCACGCCTTTGCCGCCCGTGGAAGTGCGTGTCGCCAATGGGGAGTGAAGTGCGTTATATCGACTAGAGGGGGGTGAATAGGCGATTTTTATGAAATTCTTCACTGAGGAATTTGCCGGTGAGGAAATTCCTTAGCGAAGAACTATTTGCAGCGGAATAAGTACTCAGAGGTAAACACCACAGATTACACCCATAGTCAGCATGATGAAATGAAGACTAGAACAGAGTACAGGAAGCGTAAACACAGGATAACAAGATGAAGACAAACAGACTGAAGAAATTGAACTGAGGAATTTGTGAAAGTCTTTAGTCAAAGTCTTCAAGCACGATATGAACAACATGCAACATGAAATGAGGAAATGGATGAGTTGAGGAAATAGAACCACCAGTTGGTGAAGACAATGATTTGGTAGACCAGTTCAACTGCTGCCTCGGCTTATACGTCTGTTGGAGCGGCCGAGTATTTAAACTCGAGGACACACATCCCCGGACACCCGATCTCGAGCCGCAACTCAGACACCCAGTCCTCACCGTATTCTCCTTGAACTAAGACCATGCAGCCTCGTCCCAATCACTCGTGGTAAGTCTTCAGTGACTTCCAAACCTTCACAGACTTGGTCACTCGGCGATCCACAATTCCTCTTGATGCTCTAGACCTTGACGCCTAACCGTCTGGAAGAAGCACATCTTCAAAGGTAACAAGCGCCGGATCCACGCAGGATAAATTTCTTCATGATGCTCAATCACTTGGAGTTTGTGGGGTTGGTTTTGGGATTTTCCTCACTTGATGATTTTCGCCAAAGTCCCTGAGGATGGGTTGCTCTCAAATGACAAGTGTCAAGTTCTCTCGAGCAGCCAACCAGCTAGTGGTTGTAGGGGCGGCTATTTATAGCCTAGGGAGCAGCCCGACATGATAAGACATATATGCCCTTCAATGATATGACCGTTAGGTGGATAAGATATTTTAGTCCGCGGCCAAAGACAAAGAACGGTCGGAAATTTGACTTTCAAAGTCCTCGGGGCTATCATGTTCCTCATCTGTAGGCAATCCGACCTTTGGCGAATTCCTAACTCCTCAATCGAAAGAAGTCATCGATGACTGTAAGAACTGCGTCTCACATCAAGAATTTGACCGAATCAGTATGAGATTTCCAATGGCTTCACTCAAGGGATTGGTAGTTGTAGGATTTTGAGTTGAGCATCACATGGAAAATTTTCCTTAGTATTTCCTCGACCCCTTTAACAATGACGGTGTTTCCTATGACTCAAGAAAGAGAAAATGAAACTACGAAAACAAAAGTCTTCACGCTTCATATTCCTCGAATGAATATCAAGTCTTCATGGTCACACCAATTTCTTCACTTTCAAAGTCTTCGAAAGTCTTCGTAATATCAAAGTCTTCATCAAGAACTTCATTTTTAGGGTCGACTTTCTCTGAAATATCAAACTCCTTATTGACTTATAGACCTGTGTACACTCACAAACACATCAGCTTATTTAACCTATAAGTCTTCAATACACCAAAATCACTAAGGGCACTAGATGCACTTACAATCTCCCCTTTTGGTGATTGATGACAACATAGGTTAAGTTTTCAACGGGATAAACATGTGAAGTGTAAATACTGATATTGAGGAATTTGATTGCAAGATATAGAAGAACTCCCCTAATATGTGCATAATGAGGAATTTGCTTTTGAGGCAATGCACATTTGAAGAATTGAATCATGGAGATCTCCCCCTATATCTTGTAATTCATACACGCATTTGATATATATACTATGAAGAATTTGAAATGCATGATGAAATATGGTGCCTGATGAGATTCTGCATGCATGCAATAGTATTGACTAGGAATGAGCATGCGGAATATCACATCAAAAGTATCAGAGCTCAAATATCACATTCAGAGCTTAGTGCTTCAAAAGCATCAGAGCATAACACGTATCAAAATCAGAGCATCAGAAGCATGATTAAAAGTATTAGAGCACAGTGCAAAGTCAGCACAATGCACGATCAAAAGTATCAGGGCACCATCGGAGTTAAGATTACAACTCGATCCAATAAAAGTTTCAGAAGAACGAGAGTTGTAACTTAATAAAAATGCCCATAGTATAAACCCGCTTGAAGACTAACTCAGATTTCTCCCCCTTTGTCATCAAATGACCAAAAGGATCGAAACTGAGGACTAACGCCCCTAAAGATATTCAAGTTGATGAAGGAGCGCCGGCGTTGTCGGGGTTTGTTGTTGAAGTAGGGCCTGCCGCAGTGTCGTCCAAATCTTCATATTCATCGCTTTCGCGATGAAGAATAAGAGCTGGCCACCAAATCAGGAACTTTGACTCTCTTGAATTTCTTCGGAGGTGGTGCAGACCAGTCATAAGCTTCCTGAAGACCCATAGTCTTCAATTCTTCCGCGGAATAAACATGATTCAGAACAGCCCAGGTGCGGTTGAGGGTTTCATGAAGGTAGTACTGGTTTTTCTTCACAGCATTATGCGTTGAGGTCATATTATGAAGAATTGCAGCAAATTGGCGCTTCACCCATTTCTGATTTCGATCAACCTTCTGATGAAGACTGAGGAGTAACTCACGGTCAGTCATCACCCTGGGTGCAGTTGCTTGAGTCTGTTTCTTGGTTGAGGTATTTGCGGCAAGATCATGCGCTGCGAATCGTCATTGGTGGAGTAAGATGCAGCCTTGCGGCCCGACCATCCAATGGACGAGTGCCTTCATCAATTACAGCTGCTGCCTTGCCCTTGTCATCGATGATGAAATTGGTCGCTTGAGGACTTCAATGGGCGGCGAGGAAGCTGCCATGGTTCGAGTGTCACCTTGTAATTCAAAGAAGATCTTGCCCTTATGAATCTCATGATCCAAGGCGATATGGCTTCAGCTCAAAAGGTGACATTGCAACGCTTGGCGAGTCCTCATGAAGAAATCATGGAAGTTGACAGAACGCCATGAATGATATTGAAGAGCAAGTTCTTCATGATGCCAACGACGCCTTCATCATTTGAGTCGTGGCCTTTGATTGACTCATAGTCTTCGCCAAGATTCTCAGAAACAGTCCGAGGCACATATAGCAAATCCTTGACGAGGAATTTGGTTCGAGGGCTTGGCCTCGCTTCAATGGCTTCATCAAGACTTGCATAAAGTGATCGACAGTTCACGCTCATTGTAAAGGCAACGAGCGATTCATGGGGAGGATCAAGAGGAAGGACACGAAGCAATTCATTGTTGGTGCCTTGTAATGAGTATTTTCACCATCCAATCCGAACCCATGAGTTGATGTCTTCAAAGATCTCCGTGATGTGCGGTGGCATAGAATCAAGAATGAGTTCTTCATTCCATCCACATATATCGGTCAGTAAATTCAGCAGCCGCATCGTGAAGAACACGGAGTAATCGGCTCAAGCACGGCAGTGATTCCATATCAACATGAGGAATATGCTCATGGTCGAAGATCTTGTCCTTGTCGAATAGCACCGAGGAATAGAAATTTGCTTGTGTTGGAGTCCGTAGCGTCTTTTCCTCATTCGAAAGCAGAGTCATAAGGATTATAGGCAATGAAGAACACATGCTCGTAAAAGAAATCTTCAGCCTTGAACTTTTGCTTGCTTGAAAACGGATTCTTTGGCTTGGGCAGAGGAATATCTCGTTATTTGAAGCACAACCTCGTGAATCGCGATTTCGTGTTCTTCAGTCGAGGAATTTCTGGTTCCTCTCTCTGTGCGCTTTGAGGATCAGCAGCTGGTTCTTCAATAGCTAGTGGCTGGAATCTCTTCGTTGATGATAATGTGGGATGAGTTTCTTCAGAGCCCATTTGAACAGAGTAGTTGGTGATCGAGGAACTTGTTGAAGCGGAGTGAAGAGAGGAGTATTGGGGTGCCGACTTTCCCAAAAGTCATCGCTCATTATAGGTGTAGTGCACCCAATATCCACATCTTCATCTTCTTTTCAATTTCTCAACACCGCCTCTTCACCGTGAACCGAGGCACGGGTGAGGAGACAACAGAGTCAAAGGAAAGCTTCCACTTCAATTTCTTCATCAAGCTATTCAAGTAGCAACAGATTGATTTTCTTCATCTGATCCGCTTGGGATCGTGTATTCTTCTCCAAAGGAACAATTTCCTTGGATGACATGGAGGAAATGGGAATGGCATCGATAGGATTTTCAATCGAGCTGGTCATTGGCTTCATTTTCTTTGCAGCCGAAGAATTTGACGCAGCCGATGCCTTCCTTTTCTTCACAGCAGCTCGCTCTGCAGCCTTTGTTTTCTTCACTTCATAGGCAGAAGGAAGAATTGGAGTTGGTCTTGGTGCAGGAGGAGCTGAGGATTGTGGTACAATTTCTTCAGCACAACCGTGCAGCTTGCCTGCTTTTTCAGATTCTTCAGCGCACCACTAGTGGATGCCCCAGGAATTTCTTCAAAGAATGGAATGGAGTCATCAGCCACGAACTTGTGTTCTCATCAAGACATCAAGGTCATCGATAGTCTTGGCATGTTCATCAGCAGGCTGAGCAGATTCTTCAGCCTGAGGGTTTTCTTGTTGCGATGAAACTGCAACAGTTGACATTCTCTTCGTCAGAGTGACGAATCTCACCTTGGCTCCTTGCCACCAAGATTGTAAGCATCAAAATCCTTGCCGAGTGCTTGATTTCGATTGAGCTTTAAGAAGTTCTTCAGGAGACAAGTTGATGATGTTTTTCCTTAGAAGCTTCTCTTTTCTTGCTTTTCTCTCTTCAATTCACGAGCCTTTTCAAATTTCCATTTCTCTTCAGCGATGAAATGGTTCAGCATGTGACTTTGACCAGGAGTCAGTGGCAGATCCGGAAGAGGAGTGTGTGGATCCTGATGCCACAGGTCGATGAAGTCTAGGATCTTCTTCGGATCCAAAGCAGAGGTACACTTGTTCCTTTGGCTCTAGCGGCCTTGGTCAGTCTGTCTCTGATGATTTCTTCAAGTTCTTCATCAGAGGCCTCATCATCAGAGGGAACGTTGAATGCAACCTGTTTCTTTTTTGGACTTGGCCGAGGACCGCGTCCAGCAGTTGCTTTTGTCTTCAGCAGAGTGGGACCTGTTGAGGACATTGGTGTAGCTGAGGAACTTGTCAAACACGTAGCAATGGAGAATCCTTGAGTCCTTTGACAAGTTGCAAGATGCACAGTGTTGAGGACTTGGAGGAGCTGCTGAGGATTTTGAATGAGCAGCAGCAGCGAGGAATTTGCCGTGAGGGCGCAATGAGAACTGGGCCGTGAGGGCGCTGACGGTGAAGCACTTGGCTTATGTGCAGGCTTCTTTGGCATTGATTTCCTCGGTTTGACCGAGGGCTCAAGAGCGGTAACAGCAGCAGATCCTCATTGAATTTCCTCACCGCCTCCTTGGCCTGTCTTGCCAATTTGGCTTGGCGCCTGACCATTCTTCAGAAAGTCCTCACCACGCTTGACGCTGGTGGGATCAGCACTTGGCCAAAGCGGAGGAGCTCTTGGGCATGGAGGATTCAAAGTAATTTCCTCATGTACTTAGGAGTGACATAGCGGTATTCACGCCATTCTCGTGCCCATCTCCTTTCTATTCTCTCAGATAGACTTTATACTGGTTCTTGGTCTCCTTGCCAAATTTGGATTCATCAAAGTGCATTAGTCCTTGTATATTTCCTCAGAATTTCAAAAGCAATCATGACTTCCGTTTCTTTCCTCCTTCTGCGGTCTCTTGCCTTCTCGCCATTTTCTTTAGGTGAGGAATTTGAACAATAGAGCACTCAAGAAGTATGCAGTTTTTCTTCGAGGAACGCTGCAAATGAGTTAAGTTGATGAGAACCTAGTGATTCAAAGAATGACATGAGTACCTGTGAACAGAGTGTAGGTGCGAGGAATTTGGAGAGGTCATATGCGTTCTCAAAAAAATTTCAAAAGAAGCAAGTTTTGAGGAATTTGACAAGTTTGAGCCTTGAGGAATTTCACTGAGCGTTTCATCTTAGGTTCCAGAGTTGTACAGATCGAAAATCCGCACAATTGAGGAATCTTGAGGAAGTGAATGCTTAGGGAGATAAATCAAGAACATACAGTGTGTGAGGTGTTCATATGTGAAGATTTTGAAGAGTAAAAACACCTTTGAAGATTTTCAGAAAGATTTGAGAATCAACGCGAGTAATAAAAGTGACTTTTAATTACCCGAGCTGAAGAACACGACGAACAGAGATGAACTGTAGAGACGTTCGTCACGTTAGATCTCCCACGCCCTAACTTGGCAGAGGAAGTTGACTACGGCGGCGGCGGAGTGAAGAATTCCGCGACCGGCGCGAGTACGACGACGATGAGGTCGAGGCAGTGAAGCTTTTCCTCACCGGTGGCGATGGAGTAGCGGCGGCGCTAGGGTTTGAGGAGAGCTCGAGCGAGAGACAGCGATCGAGCGGAGTAAATGAAGTGAGGAGGGTAAAGGGGTATTTATAGCCACGGTGAAAAACTGTTCGCCCGAAGATTTTGGACGAACATGCCCCTGCCCTTTCTCCTTCACGCGACGTGTGTCACCCACGTACTGTGCAGATGAGATCATGTAAGATCGTGGGTGATTAAACTAATACATCGTGGGATGCGGAACGGTTTGAGCGGTAAAACCGAAAACTTGGATAAGATTTGTTTAAAAGTTTCGTTCGCAATTTCTTCAAATTGTCAAGGACCAAAGAAGACTTTGAACGAGTTTCAATCGTAACACACATGAAGAATTTGTGAATAGATTGGATTGAGTATAGCATAGAGGGAAGGGTCCGATCACATTCACTTAGCGTAAATCGCAACTTGAAGAAATAGCAATAAGTGAATGTCTTGTAGAGGACATAAACTCATATATATATATATATATATATATATATATATATATATATATATATATATATATATATATATATATATATATATATATAGCCAATGAAGAAAGACGACGGAAATACTGAAGAATTTGCAAGGTTGAAGAATTTGAAAAATGAGGAATTTCAAAACGAGGAAAAACTCAAATTGAAGATTTTCAACTTTTGTGGTGGCGTAGTCCACCGTATAAGAATGATGATTTCAGACACCGCGTACAATTGTCGTAGGGTTCTGAGAATCAAATTCTTCATTGATTTCTTCACACTTAGAGTGTTATTCTTCATTGATTGAGGAACAACGTTTCTTCATGTGTTGCACATCTAAGTCATCAATTATGCATAAGGGTTAGGATGTGTGTCCTTTTCAAAGAACATTCAAAGATTCTAAGATATTTAGCTCACACCACAACTTGCTAAATCTCTTCTCATCCAAGGGCTTGGTGAAGATATCAGCTAGCTGTTCTTCAGTCTTCACATGCTCGATGGAGATATCGCCCTTCAACACATGATCACGAAGAAAATGATGACGAATCTGGATGTGCTTAGTCTTCGAGTGCTGAACTGGGTTGTGAGCAATCTTGATGGCACTCTCGTTGTCGCAGAGGAGAGGCACATTCTTCACGTTGACGCCATAGTCCTTGAGGGTTTGCTTCATCCAAAGCAGCTTGAGCACAGATGACCCAAAGAGAATGTATTCAGCTTCAGAGAGATGTGATACACGCTCGCTTTCTTCGAGGACCAACGCACCAAAGATCGTCCGAGGAAATGACAAGTGCCGATGTTGACTTGCGGTCCACACGATCACCAAAGATAGTCGAGTCGAATATCCAATGAGATCAAAAGCAAAGCCCTTGGGGTACCATAATCCTAGTGTTGGTGTGTGAGCTAGATATCAAGAATATGCTTCACAGCCTTATGGTGTGATTCCTTCTGCAGCTTGAAATCGGGCACACATGCAAACACTAAGCATTATATCCGCCTAGATGCACATAGGTACAATAAAGAACCAATCATGGAGCGGTATACCTTGTGATCAAGTCGCACCATTTTCATCAAGGCATAGATGACCATTTGTGGGCATAGGAATTTTGACGCTTTTGCAATCTTGAATGCCGAATTTCCTCAAGACATCTTTGAGGTATTTCTCCGAGATATGAATATGCCATTGCGCTGTCGATTTAATTTGAAGACCTAAGAAGAATTTCAACTCTCCCATCATAGACATTTGATATTCTTCACTCATCATATAGGCAAATTCATCACTATATCGTTGGTTAGTACAGCCAAAGATAATATCATCAACATATATTTGGCACACAAACAGTTCACCATCATATGATTTAGTAAATAGAGTAGGATCGAGTGAACCGGGTGTGAATCCATTCTTCACGAAGAATTCCTTCAGAGTATCATACCACGCCCGAGGGGCTTGCTTGAGGCCATAGAGAGCCTTATTTAGTCTGAAGACTTTGTCAGGATTCTTGGGATCTTCAAAACCTGGGGGTTGAGCAACATATACTTCTTCCTCAAGCTTACCATTGAGGAATGCACTTTTCACATCCATTTGATATAAGATGATATCATGATGGTTAGCATAGGCAAGTAAAATGCGAATAGCTTCAAGTCTAGCAACAGTGCAAAAGTTTCATCGAAATCAATTCCTTCAACTGTGTGTAGCCTTGAGCTACTAGTCGTGCCTTATTCCTCACAACGAGGCCATTTTCATCTTGCTTGTTGCGGTAGATCCACTTTGTGCCAATGATATTATGCTTATGAGGATCCGGGCGATCACCAATTCCTGCACATTGTTCAGCTCGAATCGATGTAATTCTTCTTGCATAGCCTGAATCCACTCCGCCTCGAAATGCTTCATCTACCTTAGTGGGCTCGAGATAGAGACAAAAGCATAGTGCCCACAAAAGTTAGATAAGTGTGAGGCTTTTGAGCGGTAAGAGGACCTCGTGCGCTGATGTCATCGATGATCTTCTCCACTTGCACTTCTTTTGCAACGCGGGATGAGCTGGTTGTCGCCGAGGATTTTGATCAACATTTTCTTCAAAGACCAATTTCCTCATCACGTTCTTGGTGCATCACCGACGTTCTTCACGAACAGGAATGAATTCTTCACCAGATTCTTCATGGGAATGACATCCTCGGTTGCCTTTGTGCTTGATAGCATCCTCGGTGCTGGTTCATCTAACACGAAGGTAGGTGCTCTCTTTGCAGCCATTAGTTTCATCGAACCGCACATCTACAAAGGTCAACAATCTTGTGAAGAACAATGTTGAAGACTCAGAGGTGTGCGAGTCCTTTCCGTAACCAAGCATAAAACCTTCATGTGCTTTCAGTGCAAATTTAGAGTTGTGGTGAGGATCTCTAATCCAACATTTAGCAATCAAGACTTTGAAATAACTCACATTGGGTTTCTTGTCGCTGAGGAGTTCATAGGCGTCTTCTTGAAGAATTTGTGAAGATATACTCTGTTGATGATGTGGCAGCAAGATCAATTGCATCAATCCAAAAACGCGAGGCGTTTTGTATTCATCAAGCATAGTGCGAGCCATCTCAACAAGAGTTCTCGTTCTTGCGCCCACGACACCATTTTGCTGAGGAGTATAAGGAGCAGATAATTCATGAGTAATACCAAGTTCATCAAGATAGGCATCAAGACCAGAATTCTTGAACTCAGTTCCATTGTCACTTCTGATATGCTTGATCTTCACACCAAAGTTGGTTGAAGCCCTCGAGGAAAATCGTTTGAAGACTTCCTGCACTTCATGTTTGTAAGTAACAATGTGTACCCATGTATATCGAGAATAATCATCAACAATGACAAAACCATATAGAGATGCATCATTAGTGACTGCTGAATAATGATTAGGTCCGAAGAGGTCCATGTGAAGCAATTCGAATGGACGAGTAGTGGTCATGATAGTCTTCGCTGGATGCTTGGCCTTGGTCATTTTTCCGGCTTCACATGCTCCACATAAGTGATCCTTGAGGAATTTGACATTCTCAATGCCAATGACATGCTTCTTCTTCGCAAGCGTGTTCAAATTCCTCATGCCTGCATGACCAAGTCGTCGATGCCATAGCCAGCCTTCTGAGGCTTTTGCAAGTAAACACATGGCTGGTTGTAGTCCCAGAGAAAATCAACAATATACAGATCTCCTCTCCTAAAGACTTCAAGACTTTGGAATTGTCACTTCCATAATCACAACACAAATGATATTTGCCAAAGACAACAACCATATCAAGATCACAAAGCATTGAGATCGACATGAGATTGTATCCTAAGGACTCAACAAGCATGACTTTGTCCATGTGCTTATCCTTAGAGATAGCAACCTTACCAAGACCCAATACCGACTTTTGCCTTTGTCAAGAAATATGATATGCTTCAGAGGTGACGGTGATAAAGGAGCATCCATCAATAGATTCTTGTCACCAAATATGTGATTTGTACACCCACTATCGAGGACCCATTCAAGTGGTTTTGGGTTGATCATCCCGCAGATGAATTAGTGTAACTTACAATCTCATATGCTTCATCGAGAAGAATATGATATCAAGTTCATCGATGAATTTCATCAAGCAAAGAAATGATATAGCAAGATGAGGACGTGTGAAATGAAGATTCATTTCATCATGATTCGCTGCGGCCCTTTCAGCAAATTGTCGTCCCCAAAGAAATTCTTCAGACGCTCGAGCACGCCCGAGACCTCGACCCTGCAGAAGAGATTAGTTCTTTTTCTTCACCACCCACATCTGGAGGGGTGGCAAAGAGTTCATCATCCTGCGAGCACCATGTGAGAAAGGTGGCAAAGATGCCAAACCATTTCGCTTAGCATTGGAGGGGTTAGGATAAGCATATGCATAAGCAGAGTAGTTCTTCGAGGACTTATGAACATAATGGTTTGAAGAATAATGCACATATTCATAGCCCTTAGCTTTGCCCTGCGAGACAGATTTGTTAGCATGATAATGATCATATGAGGACTTTGATCCAGCTTGAGGAATTTGATCCTCGTGAAGAATTTGGTCCATCCGAGGATTTGGATCCATATGAAGAGTTTGGTCCATATGAAGAATTTGATCTGGGGTTCTGTTCTTCACCGGTGGTGTCATGAGGACATTCACCAAGACTTTCTACATGGCTTTTGGGAACCCAGATTTTCTTCATAGGGGAACTGCTCTGCAGCTTAGTGCCAACATATCTAGCAAATACTTCACCATTCTCGATTTTTGAACAGTTTATAGTTGAGTCAAATGACTCATCGAAGAATGAGGAGATTCACATGTAAAGCCGATAAGTTAGATGGATCAATCGAGGTCCTTTGCAGCAACCCATGAGGTTTTGGGATACCGCTCAGTTTCCAATATGTTCCATCGGCATTCAGCTTCCTCTCAAAGGCAATACCCTCTTTCCTAGGGTTTCGTTGAGGATCTGCTTTTGAGCACATCACAAAGTGTCTGATGCCCTTTGAGGCTTTTGTACATGCATGTCATGTACAATTCCTTCAACCTGCATTGTCAAGGATACTAGCAATGTCCTCGATGAGGAATTAGTGATAGCAGAGGCAGATGAAGAATTTGTAACATTTGAAGCATTTGAACATTCAGTGATGAATTAGCGATTCTCGCTCAATGCACTTTAAGCATGGAGGAACAAATTCTTCCCGAGAAGTGCTGATTTGTTGAGCTAGTAATGAATCGCGCCTTCTCAAGATCTTCATAACATACTCTTAGCTTTTCAAGATCTGCCTTTCTTTGAATAGCTTCAAGAGAAAGCTTCTCATTGTCTTGCTTCTCTTGAAGAAATTCATAAGAAAGTTTCTCATGATCGATAAGAGGGAGTTATGATGACCTTGAAGGTTATCATACTTAGATCAAGTCTCTGAAGATTTTCAATCGTATTTTTAGTGCGATCCATTTCTTCACCCAACATATCATCACTTTTATCTAGCATGTTTTGAACCTTTTCAAGAGCCCGTTGTTGTTTCACAGCAATTTTAGCAAGTTTAGAGTAGCTAGGCTTAAGATCCTCATCGATTCATTTTCACTAGAATCGAGGAGTTGTATTTGAGTACCTTAGCTGCTTTTGCCATGAAGCAATAGGTGGGAGCGTAGCCATCATTATCTTCATCAGGCTTGTTGATGGAATCAGTTTCTTCAGTGTTGAAGATGGACTTGCTGACGAAAGCAGTAGCAACGGCCAGACTCGCCACACCAGACTCAGATTCTTCAAACTCTTCTTCTTCATCATTTTCCTCAGATTCGGCTTCAGAGTCCATCTCCTTGCCAATGAATGCCCGAGCTTTCTTGGAGCTGCCCTTCTTGTGAGATGAAGACTTTGATGGTTTTGAAGATGAAGATTTTGATGATTTCTTCTTCTTCATTTCATCAGAACTGTAGTCCTTGTATTTCTTCTTCTTCATTTCCTTCTCCCACTGAGGACAATCTTGAATGTAGTGACCAGGCTTCTTGCATTTGTGACAAAGTCTTCTTGTAGTCACCGGATGAAGAATCACTTCCCTTGAGGGTTTTCCAAAGCGACCATGTCTTGTGAATTTCTGAATTTCTTCACAAGGAGAGCTAGATCCTGGCTCGCTTCTTCAGATCACCAAGGCTACTACCGTAATCCTCACATTCAGAGTCGACACAACCTTGGCCTTCGTGGCATGTGGTTTGCCATAGTTCGAGCCATAGAGATCTCTTTTTGAGAAGTCGAACTCGTGAGTGTTAAGCCTTTCGAGGATATCAGCAGGATCAAGTGACTTGTAGTCAAGACGCTCTTGTATCATCAGTCCCAGAGTATCAAATGAGGAATCGCTTATCTTAGCAGCTTTCTTCACCACTTCGTGGTCGAGATATCGATGGCACCGAGGGCTTGAAGCTCATTTGAGATGTCGATGAGGCGATCGAAGGTTTGTTGAACATTTTCATTGTCGAGTCTTTTGAAGCGATTGAAGAGATTCCAAGAACATCAACTCGAGAGTCACGCTGAGTTGAGACTCCTTCATTTACTTTGGACAGCCTATCCTAGATAAGCTTGGCGCTTCCAAAGCACTCACTCTTCCATACCGCCCTTTGCTCGATGGCCACAGATGATATTCTTCGCTTGAGAGTCGAGTTGTTTGAATCTCTTCACATCAAGAGCGGTCACCGCTTCAAAGGATGGGGACACCATTTTCCACAACATACCGTAGATCATTATCAATTGCCTCAAGATGCATCCGCATCTTATTCTTCCAAAGAGGGATAGTCCGCTCCATCAAAGGTAGGACACCCACCGAGACCTTGATCATACCTCGGTCGACATAACTAGAACTCCGTGGTTAAACTAAATCACACGTAACAAGGGAGTACCTTGCTCGATACCAATTGAAAGTGCTATATCGACTAGAGGGGGGGGTGAATAGGCGATTTTTATGAAATTCTTCACTGAGGAATTTGCCGGTGAGGAAATTCCTTAGCGAAGAACTATTTGCAGCGGAATAAGTACTCAGAGGTAAACACCACAGATTACACCCATAGTCAGCATGATGAAATGAAGACTAGAACAGAGTACAGGAAGCGTAAACACAGGATAACAAGACGAAGACAAACAGACTGAAGAAATTGAACTGAGGAATTTGTGAAAGTCTTCAGTCAAAGTCTTCAGTCAAAGTCTTCAAGCACAGATATGAACAACATGCAAAACAGAATGAGGAAATGGATGAGTTGAGGAAATAGAACCAGTCAGTTGGTGAAGACAATGATTTGGTAGACCAGTTCCAACTGCTGTCTTAGTTGTACGTCTGGTTGGAGCGGCTGAGTATTTAAACTCGAGGACACACAGCCCGACACCCGCCTCTCGAGCCGCAACTCAGACACCCAGTCCTCACCGATTCTCCTTGAACTAAGACCACGCAGCCTCGGCCCAATCACTCGTGGTAAGTCTTCAGTGACTTCCAAACCTTCACAGACTTGGTCACTCGGCGATCCACAATTCCTCTTGATGTTCTAGACCTTGACGCCTAACCGTCTGGAAGAAGCACAGCCTTCAAAGGTAATAAGCGCCGGATCCACGCAGATCAATTTCTTCTGATGCTCAATCACTTGGAGTTTGTGGGTTTGGTTTTGGGATTTTCCTCACTTGATGATTTTCGCCAAAGTCCTCGGAGGATGGGTTGCTCTCAAATGACAAGTGTCAAGTTCTCTCGAGCAGCCAACCAGCTAGTGGTTGTAGGGGCGGCTATTTATAGCCTAGGGAGCAGCCCGACATGATAAGACATATATGCCCTTCAATGATATGACCGTTAGGTGGATAAGATATTTTAGTCCGCGCGCAAAAGACAAAGAACGGTCGGAAATTTGACTTTCAAAGTCCTCGTGGCTATCATGTTCTCATCGTAGGCAATCCGACTGGCGAATTCCTAACTCTCGGCCGAGAAGAAGTCATCAAGGACTGTAAGAACTGCGTCTCACATCAAGAATTTGACTGAATCAGTATGAGATTTCCAATGGCTTCACTCAAGGGATTGGTAGTTGTAGGATTTTGAGTTGAGCATCACATGGAAATTTTTCCTTAGTATTTCCTCGACCCCTTTAACAAAGACGGTGTTTCCTATGACTCAAGAAAGAGAAAATGAAACTATGAAAACAAAAGTCTTCACGCTTCATATTCCTCGAATGAATATCAAGTCTTCATGGTCACACCAATTTCTTCACTTTCAAAGTCTTCGTAAAGTCTTCGTAATATCAAAGTCTTTAGTCAAGAACTTCATTTTTAGGGTCGACTTTCTCTGTAAATATCAAACTCCTTATTGACTTATAGACCTGTGTACACTCACAAACACATCAGTTACTTAACCTATAAGTCTTCAATACACCAAAATCACTAAGGGGCACTAGATGCACTTACAGGGAGCGCCTGGTTTGTGACAGCATGATTCCGGCTGTCCAGTGGTGGTGCCAAGGACACACATTCAACACGGACATGTGCCAGCTTGCGCTCGGGGCATACGATGGCGTGCTGGGCATGGACTGGCTCGAACAAAACAACCCCATGAACTGTCACTGACTGGACAAGACCATTTCCTTCACGCACCAGGGCGAGACTGTGACACTGCAAGGCGTTTGTCCCAAGGGCACCACTACCGACATCGACTACATCGAGCCAGATCAGTTCCCCAAGTGGCACGCCGGGAACGATATCTGGTACATGGCGGTCGTGGACTGGCGCGCGCCGAGCACGGACAAGGACAAGCCCCCTCCCCCAGTAGTGCAAGCGGTCCTCGATGACTTCGCCGACGTGTTTGTCGAACCCAAGAAACTGCCACCACACCGGCAGTACGACAATGCAGTCACCCTTGTGGACGGCGCACCACCGGCGAACGGTCGGCCGTACCGGTACTCGCCGCTGCAAAAGGACGAGATCGAACACCAAGTCGAAGATATGCTGCAATCCGCCATCACCCACAACAGGAGCCCTTCGCAGCACCAGTCCTCCTCACAAGAAGAAGGACGGACTCGCATTTCCGCGATCGACATAAAGCGACTCAATGACATCACCATCAAGAATCGGTTCCCCTTGCCGATCATCGACGAACTGCTCGATGAACTGGCCAGCGCGGCTTTCCTCTCCAAACTCGATCTCCGCGTCGGCTATCACCAAATCCGTATGCGAGAAGAGGACGAGCACAAGACAGTGTTTAAAACGCACCACGGCCATTTTCAGTTTCGAGTGATGCCGTTTGGCCTGACGAACGCACCGGCAACCTTCCAGTGTCTGATGAACGCGATCTTCGGCAAGCACGCGCGCAAGTTCGTCATCATCTTCCTCGACGACATCCTGGTCTTCAGCGGCACCTTGGAAGAGCACGTGGAGCATCTGCGGCAAGTGTTCGAGCTTCTTCGTCAGCATGAGCTGTTCGTCAAGGCTTCGAAGTGTTCATTTGTGTAGGACAACATCGAATACTTGGGGCACATCATCTCCAAGGAGGGAGTGGCCACGGACGCCGACAAGACGCAGGCGATGCTGCAGTGGCCCGTGCCCACGACGGCCACTGAGCTCCGCGGGTTCCTCGGCCTAACTGGCTACTACAGAAAGTTTGTAGCGCGCTATGGCATTATTGCCAAGCCGCTCACCAACTTACTGACGAAGAAGGGCTTCACGTGGTCTGAACAGGCGCAGACTGCATTCGATCTGCTCAAGCGCGCCATGGCAAGCACACTTGTTCTCGCTCTGCCTGACTTTGACAAGCCGTTCGTCGTCGAGACCGACACATGTGACACAGGCATCGGCGCGGTGCTCGTCCAGGATGGTCATCCAGTGGCATATTTCAGCAAGGCACTAGGTGTTCGAAATCAAAAACTGTCTGCATACGAGAAAGAGTTTCTTGCAGTGATGATGGCAGTGGAGAAGTAGCGTGCCTATCTTCAGCGCGGGCCGTTCACCATCCTCACAGATCACAAAAGCCTGTCCAATTTGGGGGATCAGCAACTGAAGACGGATCTGCAACGCAAGGCTATGTCCAAACTGGTGGGGCTGCGCTCATGTTCCAAAGATGATTTAGGAGCAGAACGGAGCACCGACGCTGTTCTCGGTGGGCGCTGACCGAAGCGTGGCCGCGCTCTCTCTTTGCCAGCCAGCTTGGGTGCAGCAGGTCGCCAATTCATACGCGACGGATGCCATAGCGCAAGAGATGCTCTCCCACCTCGCCATTCATAGTCCAGACGAGGAGGGGTTTGAACTGCACAAGGGATTGATTCGCCGCAGCGATAGGCTCTAGATCGGCGGCAACACGGCGCTCCGCACCAAGCTCATCAGCGCGTTCCATGACAGCGCGGTGGGAGGACACTCCGGCATCACCGCCACGCACCAGCGTGTCAAGAAGCTCTTCCTCTGGCCTGGGCAGAAGCGCAATGTCGATGACTTCGTCAAGCAATACCTGGTGTGCCAGCAGGCTAAGCACGAGCACTGCCGGCCGCCTGGACGATTGTTGGGGAACGTAGTAATTTCAAAAAATTTCCTACGCACACGCAAGATCATGGTGATGTATAGCAACGAGAGGGGAGAGTGTTGTCCACATACCCTTGTAGACCCGGGCGAAGCGATCACAACGTAGAGGAAGTAGTCGACGCTCTCCTCGCGATCCGACCGATCCCAACCAAGCATTCGACGCCCCGAGTTCTTGACACACGACAGCTCAATGACGCCCCTCAGACCGATCCAGCCGAGTGTCGAGGAGAGTTCCACAAGACGACGGCGCAGGACGATCTTGATGTTTCACTGGCGCAGGTTTCGCTTAAGCTTCATGACAGTATGACCGAGGTGGAATATGGTGGAGGGGGCACCGACACGGCTAAGGAACGATCTAAAGATCAAACTTGTGTCTCTTGTGTGTTCTATGGTGCCTCTACCTCAAGATATAAAGGAGCCAAGGGGAGGGGCGCCGCCAGAGAGAGAGGCGCAGAGGAGTCCTACTCCTTCCGGGAGTAGGACTCCTCCCATCCTATTCCAATTAGGATTCCTGAGGGGAAAAAGAGGAGGAGGGGTCACCTCTCCTAGTCCTAATAGGACTAGGGAAGGGGAGGCGCAGCCCATCTAGGGCAGCCCTTCTTTTTCCACTAAGGCCCACTATGGCCCATTTACCTCCCGTGGGTTCCGTAACCTTCCTGACTCAGTAAATTCTGCCTTAACCATTCCAACTCCAAACATAGGCTTCCAATATATCAATCTTTATGTCTCGACCATTTCGAGACTCCTCGTCATGTCCGTGATCACATCCGGACTCAACTTCTTCGTACATCAAAATACATAAACTCATAATAACCGCCATCAAACCTTGCGTGCATGGACCCTACGGTTCGAGAACAATGTAGACATGACCTAGAACTATTCACGGTCAATAACCAACAGCGGACCTGGATGCCCATATTGGTTCCTACATATTCTACGAAGATCTTTATCGGTCGACCGCATAACAACATACGTTGTTCCTTTGTCATCGGTATGTTACTTGCCCGAGATTCGATCGTTGGTATCCAATACCTAGTTCAATCTCGCTACCGCAAGTCTCTTTACTCGCTCCGTAATACATCATCTCACAACTAACTCATTAGTTATAGTGCTTGCAAGGCTTCAGTGATGTGCATTACCGAGAGGGCCCAGAGATACCTCTCCGACAATCGGAGTGACAAAACCTAATCTCAAATACGCCAACCCAACATCTGCCTTTGGAGACACCAGTAGTACTTTATAATCACCCGATTATGCTAGACGCTTGGTAGCACCCAAAGTGTTCCTCCGTAAACGGAGTTGCATAATCTCATAGTTACAGGAACATGTATATGTCATGGATAAAAGCAGAGCAACATACTAAACGATCGTGTGCTAAGCTAAGGAATGGGTCATGTCAATCGATCATTCTACTAATGATGTGACCTTGTTAATCAAATAACAACTCCTTGTTCATGGTCGGAAACATAACCATCTTTGATTAACAAGCTAGTCTAGTAGAGGCATACTAGTGACATGTTGTTTTGTCTATGCATTCACACATGTATCATGTTTCCGGTTAATACAATTCTAGCATGAATGATAAACATTTATCATGAAATAAGGAAATAAATAATAACTTTATTATTGCCTCTAGGCATATTTCCTTCAGCCTCCCACTTGCACTAGAGTCAATAATCTAGATCACATCACCATGTGATTAACATCGATAGTTCACATCATCATGTGATTAACACCCATAGTTCACATCGCCATGTGACCAACACCCAAAGGGTTTACTAGATTCAGTAATCTAGTTCACATCGCTATGTGATTAACACCCAAAGAGTACTAAGGTGTGATCATGTTTTGCTTGTGAGAGAGTCTTAGTCAACGGGTCTTTCACATTCAGATCCGTTATGTATTTTGCAATTTTTCTATGTCTACAATGCTCGCACGGCTACTCTAGCTAATTGCTCCCACTTTCAATATGTATCTAGATCGAGACTTAGAGTCATCCGATCGTTGTCAAAACTTGCATCGACGTAACCCTTTACGTTTAACCTTTGTCACTTCCATAATCGAGAAACATATCCTTATTCCACTAAGGATAATTTTGACCGCTGTCCAAAGATCTACTCCTAGATCACTATTGTATTCCTTCATGCAAACTCAAAGGCAGGGTATACAATAGATCCGTACACAAAGATGGCATACTTTATAGAAACTATGGCCAAGGCATAGTGAATGACTTTCATTCTCTTTCTATCTTCTCGCTGTGGTCGGGTTTTGAGTCTTACTCAATTTCACACCTTGTAACACGTGCAAGAACTCTTTCTTTGATCGTTTCATTTTGAACTACTTCAAAATCTTGTTAAGGTATGTACTCATTGAAAAACTTATCAAGCATCTTGATCTATCTCTATAGATCTTGATGCTCAATATGCAAGCAGCTTCACCGAGGTCTTTCTTTGAAAAACTTCTTTAAACACTCCTTTATGCTTTGCGTAATAATTCTACATTATTTCCGATCAACAATATGTCATTCACATATACTTATCGTAAATGCAGAGTGCTCCCACTCACTTTCTTGTAAATACAGCTTCACCGCAAGTCTCAGATAAACTATATGCTTTGATCAACTTATCAAAGCGTATATTCCAACTCCGAGATGCTTGCACCAGTCCATAGATGGATCGCTGGAGCTTGCACACTTTGTTAACTCCCTTTGGATCGATAAAACCTTCGTTGCATCATATACAACTCTTCTTCCGTAAATCCATTCAGAATGCAGTCTTTACATCCATTTGCCAAATTTCATAATCATAAAATGCGGCAATTGCTAACATGATTCGGACGGACTTAAGCATCGCTACGGGTGAGAAGGTCTCATCGTAGTCAATCCCTTGAACTTGCCGAAACCCTTTGCATAAGTCGAGCTTTATAGACAAGAATATTACCGTCGCCGCACGCCTTCTTCTTGAAGATCCACTTGTTTTCTATTGCTTGCCGACCCTCTAGCAAGTCAACCAAAGTCCATACTTTGTTTTCATACATGGATCCCATCTCGATTTCATGGCCTCAAGCCATTTTATGAATCTGGGCTCACCATCGCTTCTTCATAGTTCGAGGTTCATCATGATCTAGTAGCATGATTTCCGTAACAGGATTACCGCACCACTCAAAAGCGGATCTTACTCGTTGATCTACGAGGTTCTGCAAGAACTTGATCTCAAGTTTCATGATCAACATCATCAACTTCCTCACTACTTGGTGTAGGTGTCTCGTAAACCGCTTTCATGATTTAACTACTTTCAAGTAAGGGAGAAGGTACTATTACCTCATCAAGTTCCACTTTCCTCCCACTCACTTCTTTCGAGAGAAACTCCTTCTCTAGAAAGGATCCATTCTTAGCAACGAATGTCTTGCCTTCGGATCTGTGATAGAAGGTGTACCCAACGCCTCCTTTGGGTATCCTATGAAGACACATTCGATTTGGGTTCGAGCTTATCAGTTGAAGCTTTTTCACATAAGCATCGCATCCCCAAACTTTAAGAAACGACAACTTGGGTTTCTTGCTAAACCACAGTTCATATAGTGTCGCCTCAACGGATTTAGATGGTGCCCAATTTAACGTGAATGCAGCTGTCTCTAATGCATGATCCCAAAACGATATTGGTAAATCAAGAAGAAACACCATAGATTGCACTATATCCAATAAAGTGCGATTTTATGTTTGGACACACCATAACATTGTGGTGTTCCTGTGGCGTGAGCTGTGAAACTATTCCACATTGTTTTAATTGAAGACCAAACTCAGAACTCAAATATTCATCTCCACGATCGATCGCAGAAACTTTATTTTCTTGTTACGATGATTTTCCACTTCACTCTGAAATTCTTTGAACATTTCAACTATTTCAGCACTTATGTTTCATCAAGTAGATATACCCATATCTGCTCAAATCATCTGTGAAGGTCGAAAATAATGATACTTGTCATGAGCCTTAATATTCATCGGACCACATACATCAAGATGTATGATTTCCAACAAATCTGTTGTCGCCCAATGTTCCGAGAACGGCGTTTTAGTCATCTTGCCCAAGAGGCATGATTCGCAAGCATCAAGTGATTCATAATCAAGTGATTCCAAAATCCCATCAAGATGGAGTTTCTTCTTGCGCTTTACACCAATATGACTTAAACAAAAAGTGCCACAAATAAGTTGCACTATCATTATTAACTTAGCATCTTTTGGTTTCAATATTATGAATATGTGTATCACTATGATCGAGATCCCATGAACCATTTTCATTGGGTGTGTATCCATATAAGGTTTTATTCATGTAAATGAATAACAGTTTATTCTCTTACTTAAATGAATAACCGATTGCAATAAACATGATCAAATCATATTCATGCTCAACGCAAACACCAAATAACATTTATTTAGGTTCAACACTAATCCCGAAAGTATAGGAGTGTGCGATGATGATCATATCAATCTTGAAACTACTTTCAACACACATCGTCACTTCACCCTTAACTAGTTTTTGTTTATTCTCAACTCCTGCTTTGAAGTTACTACTCTTAGCAACCGAACCAGACCAAATACCGAGGTGTTGCTATAAACACTAGTAAAGTACACATCAATAACATGTATATCAAATATACCTTTGTTCATTTTGCCAACCTTCTTATCCGCCAAATACTTGGGGTAGTTCTGCTCCAAAGGACCAGTCCCTTTGCAAGAGAAGCACTTAGTCTCGTGCTTAGGTCCGCACTTGGGCTTCTTCACTTGAGCAGCAACTTGCTTGCCATTCTTCTTGAAGTTCCCTTCTATCCCTTTTGCCCTTTTCTTGAAACTAGTGGTCTTGTTAACCATCAACACTTGATGTTCTTTCTTGATTTCTACCTTCATCGATTTCATCATCATGAAAAACTCGAATCATTTTCATCATCCCTTGCATACTATAGTTCATCATGAAGTTCTACTAACTTGGTGATGGTGACTAGAGAATTCTCGTCAATCACTATCTTATCCGAAGATTAACTCCCACTTGATTCAAGCGATTGTAGTACCTGCATAATCTGAGCACATGCTCACTAGTTGAGCGATTCTCTCCATCTTTTAGCTATAGAACTTGTTGGAGACTTCATATCTCTCAACTCGGTATTTGCTTGAAATATTAACTTCAATTCCTCGAACATCTCATATGGTCCATGATGTTCAAAACATCTTTGAAGTCCCGATTCTAAGCCATAAAGCATGGTGCACATAACTATCAAGTAGTCATCATATTGAGCTAGCCAAACGCTCATAACGCCCGTGATCCGCTTCCTGCAATAGGTTTGTCACCTAGCGTGCATCAAGGACATAATTCTTCAGCAGAATGAGGATGAACCTCCGATCACGGATCGAATCCGCATCATTGCTACCAACATTTTTCAACACAGCTTTCTAGGAACATATCAAAACAAACATATGAAAGCAACAACGCAAGCTATTGATCTTACAACATAATTTGCAAAATACTACCAGACTAAGTTCATGATAAATTTTAAGTTCAATTAATCATATTACTTAAGAACTCCCACTTAGATAGGCATCTCTAGTCATCTAAGTGATCACGTGATCCAAATCAACTAAACCATAACCGATCATCACGTGAAATGGAGTAGTTTTCAATGGTGAACATCTTATGTTGATCATATCTACTATATGATTCACGCCGACCTTTCGGTCTCCATGTTCCGAGGCCATATCTGCATATGCTAGGCTCGTCAAGTATAACCCGAGTATTCTGCGTGTGCAAAACTGGCTTGCACCCGTTGTAGATGGACGAGAGCTTATCACACCCGATCATCACGTGGTGTCCGGGCACGATTTAACTTTGGCAACGGTGCATACCGGGAGAACACTTCTTGATAATTTAGTGAGAGATCATCTTATAATGCTACCGCCAATCAAAGCAAGATAAGATGCATAAAGGATAAACATCACATGCAAATCAATATAAGTGATATGATATGGTCATCATCATCTTGTGCTTCATGATCTCCATCTTGCAGCACCACCATGATCACCATCGCCACCGGCGCGACACCTTGATCTTCATCGCAGCATCGTTGTCGCCTCGCCAAACTTATGCTATTACGACTATCGCTACCGCTTAGTGATAAAGTAAAGCATTACAGTATGCATTGCATTGCATACAATAAAGCGACAACCATATGGCTCCTGCCATTGTCGATAACTTCGTTACAAAACATGATCATCTCATACAATAAAATATAGCATCACGCCTTGACCATATCACATCACAACATGCCCTGCAAAACAAGTTAGACGCCCTCTACTTTGTTGTTGCAAATTTTACGTGGCTGCTACGGGCTTAAGCAAGAACCAGTCTCACCTACGCATCAAAACCACAACGATATTTCACAAATAGACTCCGCTTTAACCTTCTCAAGGACCGGGCGAGCCACACTCGGTTCAACTAAAGTGAGAGAGACAGCACCCACCAATCACCTTTAAGCAACGAGTGCTCGAGCGGTGAAACCAGTCTCGCAGAAGCGCACGCGTAATGTCGGTCCGGGCCGCTTCATCTCACAATACCGCTGAACCAAAGTATGACATGCTGGTAGGTAGTATGACTTGTATCGCCTACAACTCACTTGTGTTCTACTCTGCAAAACATCAAACCATATAAAAACCTAGGCTCGATGCCACTGTTGGGGAACGAGTAATTTCAAAAATTTTCCTACGCACACGCAAGATCATGGTGATGTATAGCAACGAGAGGGGAGAGTGTTGTCCACATACCCTTGTAGACCCGGCGAAGCGATCACAACGTAGAGGAAGTAGTCAGACGCTCTCCTCGCGATCCGACCGATCCCAGCGCCAAGCATCTCGACGCCCGAGTTCTTGACACACGACAGCTCGATGACGCCCTCAGACTCGATCCAGCCGAGTGTCGAGGAGAGTTCCACAAGACGACGGCAGGGTGGACGATCTTGATGTTTCATCGGCGCAGGCTTCGCTTAAGCTTCATGACGGTATGACCGAGGTGGAATATGGTGGAGGAGGGCACCGCGACACGGCTAAGGAACGATCTAAAGATCAAACTTGTGTCTCTTGTGTGTTCTATGGTGCCTCTACCTCAAGATATAAAGGAGCCAAGGGGAGGGGCGCGCCGAGAGAGAGGCGCAGGAGGAGTCCTACTCCTTCGGGAGTAGGACTCCTCCCATCCTATTCCAATTAGGATTCCCTGAGGGGAAAAAGATGAGGAGGGGTCCACCTCTCCTAGTCCTAATAGGACTAGGGAAGGGGAGGCGCAGCCCCATCTAGGGCAGCCCTTCTCTTTTCCACTAAGGCCCACTATGGCCCATTTACCTCCCGGGGTTCCGTAACCTTCCCAGATTCGCAGAATTCTGCCGCCGAACCATTCCAACTCCAAACATAGGCTTCCAATATATCAATCTTTATGTCTCGACCATTTCGAGACTCCTCGTCATGTCCGTGATCACATCCGGACTCAACTTCTTCGTACATCAAAATACATAAACTCATAATAACCGCCATCGAAACCTTAAGCGCATGGACTCTACGGTTCGAGAACAATGTAGACATGACCTAGAACTATTCACGGTCAATAACCAACAGCGGACCTGGATGCCCATATTGGTTCCTACATATTCTACGAAGATCTTTATCGGTCAGACCGCATAACAACATACGTTGTTCCTTTGTCATCGGTATGTTACTTGCCCGAGATTCGATCGTCGGTATCCAATACCTAGTTCAATCTCGCTACCGCAAGTCTCTTTACTCGCTCCGTAATACATCATCTCACAACTAACTCATTAGTTGTAGTGCTTGCAAGGCTTCAGTGATGTGCATTACCGAGAGGGCCCAGAGATACCTCTCCGACAATCGGAGTGACAAAACCTAATCTCAAATACGCCAACCCAACATCTCGCTTTGGAGACACCTGTAGTACTCCTTTATAATCACCCAGCTTACGCCAGACGCTTGGTAGCACCCAAAGTGTTCCTCCGTAAACGGAGTTGCATAATCTCATAGTTACAGAACATGTATATGTCATGGATAAAAGCAAGAGCAACATACTAAACGATCGTGGTGCTAAGCTAAGGGAATGGGTCATGTCAATCGATCATTCTACTAATGATGTGACCTTGTTAATCAAATAACAACTCCTTGTTCATGGTCAGGAAACATAACCATCTTTGATTAACAAGCTAGTCTAGTAGAGGCATACTAGTGACATGTTGTTTTGTCTATGCATTCACACATGTATCATGTTTCCGGTTAATACAATTCTAGCATGAATGATAAACATTTATCATGAAATAAGGAAATAAATAATAACTTTATTATTGCCTCTAGGGCATATTTCCTTCAACGATTGGCTCCATTGCCTGTTCCAACGGCACCCTGGAAGGAGCTCACGATGGACTTTGTCGAGGGGCTGCGTACCTCGGAAGGATACGACTCCATCATGGTGGTCGTCGATCGCCTTACCAAATTTGCCCACTTCATCCCTCTTCGTCACCCATTCAACGCAACCAAGGTGGCGCGAGCATTCTGGGACAACGTCGTCAAGCTCCATGGCGTGCCAAATTCAATCGCTCCGATCGCGATCGCGTTTTCACCAAATAAGGCTTGCGCGAAGCTGTTCATGTCATGGGCACTAAGTTGTCAGATTTATGGCGTACCACCCGCAGACGGACGGCCAAAGCGAGCGGGTCAACCAATGCATGGAGATGTACCTACGCCAGGCGATCCACGACGACCCCGTCGCTCGCCGGGCGCCGGTGGCTTCCGCCGCTGAATTTCGCATAATTCTCCTTCCACGCCTCCCTTAATCGCACTTCGCTCAGAGCTCAGATGGCACCGAGCCCAATTTGGGGCCACGGCGCTCGGGACGACAAGCCGGGCGCCGTCTCGATAACGAAAGCAGCTGGATCAAGGCGACACCGCCTGGCCTCACAAGAATCGCTGCGAGCTCAACAACGCTTTCAAGAAGAAGGCGGACCGCCATCGCACGGAATGAAGCTACCAGTTGGCGAGGACGTCTTTGCTGGCTTACACCAGACGCTGCAGTCCTCCGTCCGCCAATCGACCTCGCGCCAAGCTGGCCTACAAATTCTTCGCCATTCAAGTTGAGGCCAAGATCGACACTCGCCACAAATTGATCTCGCCACGGACAACAGATCCACAACGCTCTTCCATGTCTCCCAACCGGCCGTGACACGCCTAACTACACGCCTGTTTTCGCCGAGCCGCCTAAGCCGCCAGATTCGTCCATGGTGGAGACGGCGCCCGTGGAGATCATCGCCAGACGATGGTGAAGCACGGCGACGCCGCTTGGTGCAAATTCGCGCGCTGAACTCCGCCGCCCCGCAAAGCGAGGATATGGGAAGACTTCGAGACGCCAAGCTTGCTTCCGCCGCCGCAATCCGGCGAGAATCGGCGAGCGCCGGTGACGCCCTTCGATGGAGGGGAAATGTCACACTGCACCTACAAGTGCCACGGTGGACCCGAGCAGCCAATAGGAAGGGAGGGACAAGTCATCGCCGCCGATCAAGAAGGGGACCGAGCCGCGAGTAGCTACATTACCAGCCCTGCGCATATGCGCGGAGGCATCCGTATTATGTGATCACTCACATCTCCCAGAATCAACCTTCCTCTCCTACAAGTAAAGCTACTTTCCCCTTTCTGAATCTCATCCCCTTTCCTCTCGTGTGATCTGATCATCGTCGGATCGTCACAGCTCCCTTTCGAGTTTGCCATAAGTCCCATGTTATCAACATGATCATCGATTTGATCCCCCGTCGCGCCTCCTTTGTCGTTGCTTGGACGACCATTCTCACCACCTCTGTGGTTCATCAGCTGGAGCCCCAGCATGCTGGGCTTAGAGCAGAGCAGCCGATCCAGCTATTGGCCTCAGACCAGGTCTCTCGCGACACAGCACACTCCCAGACGAGGTGTATGGACAACTCGAGGCTTCTGAAGCAGAGCCCACAAAAAAGTTGTTCGGCCAACCCCTCCGTAGCAGCCTGTCGTTGCACCATAATCTGTCTTGGCGGAGGAGCCAAGAGAACATTTTCAACTTTGCCGGCGCCCAGGTCTTCCAGAATAGCTGGTTGTAACCTGGTCTGCACGTCGTATGGAACTGCGCCTTGTACGCCGACGTAGTCGAGTATTTTCATGAGCTGTCTGCCGTCCATCGAATCGAATCGGGGGTGCCCGGCAGCAAGCACTCCTAAGATAGCACCATTATACATGCCCTAACATTGAATTTGCGTTATTTCAGTGTCATACTGTTATGTTTTATCTACGCTTTTCTGGATTAAAATTAATAAAAATTGCTCACTTATTCAGCAGGACAGCCGTCCAAGTGGAGCGTTTAGAACGCCACGCAGCAGCTGCTCGTGTGGTTGACGTTGACCCGGGTGCTGCCGTTGCCGTTCCACACTTCTCATCCTCACTCCCCTGCCAATCTCACCGAGTTCGACCAAGGGCGTCTATCCACAAAGTAGCAGCCATGGCGGCCTGCCCGCCGCGCGGCCTCTACCGCGGCTGGATCCGGACCGTCGCCGTGCCCGGAGCACAGATAAGATCCACTCTCTCCTCCCACTCTCAGTCCGGTCAAAGCGGATCCAGCTGCTCCGGCGACTCCGGTGCTTCCGTTTCCTGTAACAACTCCGGCACCCCCTCCCATTCGTCGTCCGCCGTCGCAACGGATTTCGGCGCTCACGAGCTCGCCGCGGTCGCTCGCCAAATGGTAAGGGACGGTTACACCCATTATATGATCCAAGCGTTCCATGTCGCATCTCCCGCACCAGCATCTGGATTCGGTGGCCCGGACCGTGCTCTGCAGGATTGGTTCTTCGAGCTCGACGTGGACTGGGTTCTTCAAATCCACAACGAGCGTGGCTTATGTCAGCAGCATCAGCTCCAAAACAAGTCGCCGTCATGGCTCCGGCCAGCGTCATGGCTCCAAGACTTGGTCGAGAGGTGGATTCGAGCTCTCATGGTAACTGCCTTCAGTGTCCAAGCGATGGTCATCACTGCTCACCAGATGTCGGCGGTCGCACGGTTTGTCAAAGCGAGCATTGCAAAGATGCTCATCTTCGTCGATGTTATTGCCCCTGTTCTTAGGGTGGAGAATTTACCGGCCGTGCTAGACATGTTTACTTGTGTCTCCAATGCATCGTACATGTTTACGCCGGTCGTGATCTCTCCGGAAGCCCAAAGCATATTCAGCGAGATAGGCAGCTCGTTGGAGAGACAAGGAGACAGGCTATATGAGGTCCTATCGAGCATGATGGAGGAGGTGAGGACACCCATGGAGGAGGACGACACATGGGCGATTGAGATTCTTCGAGGAGGAGGCGGGGTTCACAGAAACACTCGGTTGATGGTAGATTACATCACATCCATGAGGGAAGCTTGTGCGTCGACAAAGAACTGTGCACCGAGCAACAACACCGTAAACCTTGGTGACCTGATAGATGACACGATCGAGTATCTGGAGGATCTGCTTATGAGAAAATCAGAGCTATGCTCGGATCCAAGCCTGAGGTACATGTTCCTGCTCAACAATTCCCATTTCGTCGCACAGGTTTGTGAGCCATCGGCATCGCTTTGTCTTGAGCAATGGTCTGAACCTAACCTTACACCTGAACGTAAGAAGTTCATGGATAGCTATTTCGATGTTTCTTGGGGACATGTCCTGTCCTGCATACCCAAATCAAGATTTCCTGGACCAATCCATTGTTGGATCAACACGTCTTCGCTAGCCAAATTCGAGTCGGCATTTCACAAAACTTACCAGTCTCAGAAGTTTTGGAAGGTTCCGGACCCCCGGCTCAGAGATGTGTTGCGGAGAGCTATCGCCGAGAGAGTCATTTCAGGTTACTGCGACTACCTGGAAGAGCATCCAGAGCTAGAGAAACACATTGGCCGTGAAAGCAGCAGTCCCGAAGTTTTCAAGAAGATGTTGGGAGAGCTATTCGAAGGATGATAACTGCTCGAGGCATCAAACAGAATCACGTGACAAATGAAATGCCAGAGTAATGTTTCATCGTTGTATTAAGATTTCTTGTTTCCTTTTGAAGTGAAGCTGTGTTGTATTCTGAATTCAGTTGGTAGCTTAATAAGAGCCACATTCTGCTTCTTTGTCAATTTCATACGTAGATAAGTGCCATGTGTTAGTTTTAATTATACAGCATTCTGTATGCACTTATTTATACCCTGTTCAGTAAAATTTCAGCTTGCAGATGCCAAGGTCACTGAAACCTAATGGTAAACCCCGTACTGATAAACAATAGGATGGGAAAATTCGTTCCAAAAACAGTTTTATTTACTACATGTCTGTAGTATTTATATGTGAAAATCCTTTTGCATTTATTATACATTTCTAAGAGTACTAATGTTTATAAATCTAGACCAGCCGAAATAAGCACTGTTGATCGCAACTAAGGTAACAATTGATCCAACAGGATAATGATACCAAGCCTCACTATCGATGGCATATTTTCTAATTTTTCTAATCTTCAAGCGCATTTTCTCCGCCTTGATCTTGTGATCATTGACGACATCGGCAACATGCAACTCCAATTCCATTTTCTCCCCCCTCAATTCTTTTCATTTTTTTTCAAATACTCGTTTTCTTTTTCAATTAAATTTAACCTCTCGACAATAGGGTCGGTTAGAATTTCCGGTTCACATACCTCCTAGATAAAAATATCTATGTCAACTTGATTTTTCTCCACTGTTGTTCTACGACGTGTCCGTAAGATTGCCTCGGCTGCTTGTTGCTGTGAAGTCGAAACTGAGGTGCGGAGCACCGATGGTGTACGATAACGGGCGGCAGGCAGTTCCTTCGGTGATCTTCCATAACGCCAACATTACATTGTTCTCTGTAGTTCTTCGTCGGAGCCAGAGCTGCGTTGTCTTGTTGTGGATGGATGGAGTTCTGCCTTGTAAGAGTAGTGTTGTTATGCAGCCAATAGGGTTGCCTTTTTCTTTTTCTTTGATCTTCGGATCCTTCCCATGTTGCCCTTCCATTATTTTCTGCTAAATCTAATCGAAGCCAACAATTTGGTGGATTTTTTTATTAAAAAAAAAAGTTGTCGAGCGAGACGGTATCGTTGATGTATGAAAAGACAGAGCTCACTAATTTGGCCCCTCAATTTGCCGTTTGCTAACACCGCAAATGCATACACCAACGATATACCTTGTGCGGCCATTCTTGTTCTCTCTCTTGACCTTTCCCCACTCGACCTTGTTTGATGTAGTGGTGGGGCTGAAGGAGATGCGCCCGGTCGGACGTGGCCCCATCCACTGCTTGGCGCGCCGAAGAGTCGTCGTCATGCAGCTCCAGTACAGTGCCTGGTGTTCACTGTTGGTCCGTGCTCTGCACTTTTTAGTCCTTGCGCGGTTCCAGCGATCAGTGTTCACCGCAGTGGCTCTGCTTGGATATTCTAACTCACTTAGAGATTATAGTTAGATTCTAACCCTTAACTAATTCTAAACTAACTCTAGTCAAAGAGGTGTTTGGATGACAGGGTTAGATGAAGCACAGATACGACAAGGCGCCTTCACGAACGGTGCGAGAGGGAGAGAGGGAGAGAGCGAGAAGCTTCGAGAAAGTGGGGAAGGATCTGCTGCGGGGAGAGAGAGAGAGAGAAAAAATGTTTTTTTAGTGGTCCGAGAAGAACTAACCCAAATAAACACCTCTTGGGTGGGTTAGATTTGCATCTAACCCAAATTAACACTCCTGTTTGAATATTTTTGGGTTAGTTGAGTCCAAACTAACCCAAACTAACTCTAACTCATGGATTCAAACAGGGCCAGTGTCCTGGGCCTGCGCTTCACACGGTTTTCCCCTTGCAAAATATCATCGATCCAGCTCGACCAAGGGTTTCCATCCTTTCACAACAATTGTACGCTCAAAGCAACTTCAACACGCCGACCCAAATGAACACATGCTTTATCTGCAGGACCAGCCCTGAGAGGGGCAGGGGGGCGACCGCCCCGGGTACCCAAAGTACAGGGGGGGCCGTCAGGTACTAAGTAGCCCATGTACGTATCATGCTAGGCAAGGGCAAGCGCGATCGCAGGAGAAAGTAGCCCATGTTTATCCGCTTTTCATTCATTTGGATCGGCCAGTCCAGTGTGCGCGTCTGCTTTTTGATTTGGGTCAGCAGGTGTGCACAACGCAAGGCATACCCATTTTTAACCCGTGTGGCTGAAATAAATTTAGAAATACTTAATTAAACATAGGTGGCCGGTCATCGCCGTTCAAAGTTCTCTTAAACAGTAAATAAACATTAAAAACCCCGCCCGCACATTATCCTAGTCGTCCGCCTTGCACTTGCCCTTGTCGTCGTCGCCGCCAGTGAGGTCGATGAAGATGGGAGGCGGCCCTGCGCAGCCAAATGTGGTTTGATAGGCCGACAGGGTTGTCTCCTCTGGTGCCTGCTGTTGCGGCGACAATGTGGCGAGACGGGCGCGCTCCTCCTCCTCCTTCTAACAGTGGTCCTCCTCCTCGCGCTCTCTCCGCATGCGCCGCTCGTCGTCAGCGCACTCCTCCACCAGTGCGCGCTGCCTCCAATGCTCGAGGTATGTGGCCTCGCGTGCTGCTACCGGCCAAACAGTAGGGTGCCGACCCACTCCGCGAATCGCCGGTCCAGACGCACGGCCGGGCGCTCGGCATAGGCGTGGGGGTGTGAGCGACGACGGCAACGGCGGCACCACCCAGTCGCGGCCCGCAGAGAGGGTGATGGCCTCCGCCAGCCTCATCTGGTAGTCCGCCTCCTCCACTTCCGCCTTCAGCAGCTCTTCCTCGATGGACGTCTCCAAGGCCACCGCCAGCGTCGCCTGGTAGGCAGCCTCCTCCTCCTGCTCCTGGGGCTTGACGACTGGGGGAGGCGGAGGTTGGCATTGGTGCTGCACACCGAGCTGTCGTTGCTCCTCGTGGTCGAGGGCAAAGCAGACCTCCTAATGGGGAGACTCTGCCACATACTTCGGCATCCATCGCCGCTCCAGCGTGAGCAGCGTCCGCACCAGCGCACCTCCTCGACATGCGCCCACTGTGACCGCGACATTGCCGGCATCGGGATCCGCTGCGAATCGAGATGCAAGTGGTGCGGTAGCGTGACGTCAGGATATGACAGCGGCTGTCTGAACTCCAAGTGTCATTGTGCTTGGTGCACCGGGATGTGCAGCCGCGGCCTCGCGGGGCGGGCAAGCACCGACGGCGGCGGAGGTGGAAGAGTGCGGGAGGAGGAAGTGTCGGGGGTGAACTTCCCCTTGCTCTTGCCGGAGCCACATAAGAACCCCCTGTTGGGGAACGTAGTAATTTCAAAAAAATTCCTACGCACACGCAAGATCATGGTGATGGCATGGCAACGAGAGGGGAGAGTGTTCGTCCACGCACTCGTGAGACCGTAAGCGAAGCGCTAGCACAACGCGTTGATGTAGTCAGACGTCTTCACGATCCGACCGATCCAAGCACCGAACGACGGGCCTCCGAAGTTCAAAGACATGTTCAGCTGATGACGATCTCCGTGCTTCGATCCAAAGAAAGCTCCGGAGATGAGTTCCACAAGACGACGGCGCAGGACGACGATGATGCTCTACTGGCGCAGGGCTTCGCCTAAACTCCGCGACGATATGACCGAGGTGGAATATGGTGGAAGGGGGCACCGCACACGGCTAAGGAACGATCCGTAGATCAACTTGTGTGTCTATAGGGTGCCCCCCCGCCCCCGTATATAAAGGAGCAAGGGGGGAGGCTGGTCGGCCCCTTGGGGCACGCCAAGGAGGAGGAATCCTCCTCCTAGTAGGAGTAGGACTCCTCCTTTCCTACTCCTACTAGGAGGGGGAAGGAAGGGGGAGAGGGGGAAGGAAAGGGTGCCGCCCCTAGTCCACCCGACCAGAGGGGGGCGCGCCCATGCCGGCCGCCTCTCTCCTTTCCCCTAAGGCCCATAAGGCCCAATACTCTCCCGGGGTTCCGAACCCCGGCAAGACTCGATTTTCTCCAAATCACCCTAATAATTCCAAAGGTCCTAATATAGTCGTCCAATATATCAATCTTTATGTCTCGACCATTTCGAGACTCCTCGTCATGTCCGTGATCACATCCGGGACTCTAAACAAACTTTGGTACATCAAAACTTATAAACTCATAATAAAACTGTCATCGTAATGTTAAGCGTGCGGACCCTACGGGTTCGAGAACTATGTAGACATGGCCTAGAACTATTCTCGGTCAATAACCAATAGCGGGACCTGGATGCCCATATTGGTTCCTACATATTCTACGAAGATCTTTATCGGTCAAACCGCATAACAACATACGTTGTTCCCTTTGTCATCGGTATGTTACTTGCCCGAGATTCGATCGTCAGTAACCAATACCTAGTTCAATCTTGTTACCGGCAAGTCTCTTTACTCGTTACGTAATGCACCATCCCGTAACCAACTCATAGGTTACATTGCTTGCAAGGCTTATAGTGATGTGCATTACCGAGAGGGACCAGAGATACCTCTCCGACGATCGGAGTGACAAAACCTAATCTCGAAATACGCCAACTCAACATGTACCTTCGGAGACACCTGTAGTACTCCTTTATAATCACCCAGTTACATTGTGACATTTGGTAGTACCCAAAGTGTTCCTTCGGTAAACGGGAGTTGCATAATTCTCATAGTTACAGGAACATGTATAAGTCATGAAGAAAGCAATAGCAGTACACTAAACGATCAAGTGCTAGGCTAACGGAATGGGTCGTGTCAATCACATCATTCTTCTAATGATGTGATCCCACTAATCAAATGACAACACATGTCTATGGTTAGGAAACATAACCATCTTTGATTAATGAGCTAGTCAAGTAGAGGCATACTAGTGACTATTGGTTTGTCCATGTATTCACACATGTATCATGTTTCCGGTTAATACAATTCTAGCATGAATAATAAACATTTATCATGATATGAGGAAATAAATAATAACTTTATTATTGCCTCTAGGGCATATTTCCTTCACCCCCATGGCTAGCGTTTTGTTGTAGCCGGCGAGGAAGCATGCGGGGGCGGCTAGATGTGGACGGAAGTGCAAGTGGATGAGGTCGCCCCCCGCACGCGTGGGTTAAAAAAGGCTGGCCTCCCGACTCTTCCACTGGCAGACGCGTGGGCCCAATGTCGGCGGCCGCTATTAATGTGATGTCGTTTGGTCATTGGCGGGCCGCCATGTGGGACCGCGGTGGACACTAAGGGGCTTCGTGTCCGCGTCGACGCATTTCAGGCCCAAATTTGAGCCTAAAATGGGTCGGCGCGGACATGAAACAAACAAGTTTTGGATTTGGGTCCACATGTTGGGCCGCGCGACCTAAACAGATGTGGACGGATGAAATTGGTCGTCCAGTTGGAGTTGCTGTCAGTGCGATACATCCGGTTTAAGCGACAAATAATATGGATTGAAAGGAGTAGTATAGACATACAGTATAGATGGGTCCAGCGGGAAGGAGGCCCGTGTACCGCGCTCTCCGTCCTTGCCGGCATCGGAGGCGGCTACTGTTCTTCTGGGAGGGTTGGATACTGGCCGCAGACAGGTGTCTTCACCGGCCAGTCCGGCTAGGGAGACGTCTTCACCACTTCACGCTGCCGTTGGTGCGCCGGGGCTGGGGGTAGTTGCCTCACCTGCCCCCACAGTGTTGGGTGGGCTGGTGGAGCCGCTGCAGCCATCGCCTCCTCGGTCTGGGCGATGGGCTGCCCCGAGCCGGCTGGCTCAAGGGTCGCTTGTTGACGGGCTGCAGCGGTGCCTCCGCTCTACTTCTCCTGCTGTGACGGCGACACGGCGCGCCATGGGGAAGGGGCAGCGGTCTCCCTTGCAGGCTTCCCGAGAAGGTCATCGCTTTGGTGGTATCCCGACCCTGCCTCCTGTGGGAGGCGGATCAGCGGAGGTTGCAGGAGCAGCCGGATGTCGATTTACATTCAACTACGGTGCGCCGTGAGAGCTGCCAAGTTGCGGGATGTCGAAACCACCACCGGTATAAATCATTATTAAGTCAAATTCCATTTTGCATTTCATCGATAATGAGATCATCCATAATGCAAATCAACTAGGAATTTCACTTGGTAATAATGATCTTCGATTGCTAAATCGTTAATCTACATTCTTGATTTGGAAGCTGAGCGCGCGTAGATATGATTCGTCACATAGCTGCAGTTAAACCAATGAATGATTCGGAGATTCATGCGCTTGGGGTTAGGGTTCTAGATGGTATGTGTGCCGATCTTGACCCTGCTTGTCTCGAGGCGGAGGAAGATTCACAGCCTGAGACGTCTCTTCATGTAGATGAGCCTTTAGTGCTAGAAGCTGAGGATGAGGGCCATATTCCGGTTGATGGTCAAGTCAAGCCTAAGCGGACGAAAAGAAAGGTTTATCCAGTTTCCGATGTGCGTAGGAGTGCTAGGACGTACCGCCAAAAAATTTCATGATGACTTATGAGATGCATTTTCTGGAATAGCAGAGGTCTTAGAGACTTGGCTAAAAGGAGGTTTCTGGCGGATGCTTCTCTGGAACATCATTTGGATTTCATTGCTTTGTCCGAGACTGGAAGAAGTAATTTCACTAATCAATTTCTCGCCACTTTGTCTGGGGGTAGATTTTGATTGGCACTGCCTCCCACCTCAGGGAAGATCCGGCGGGGTTTTACTTGGGGTTAAATGTGAAAAGTTGGAGGTAAGGAGCGTAGTTATGGGCGAGTTCGCTGTCAAGTTTCGGGTTAGATCGAAGGCAGATGGGTTTGATTGGGCTTTGGTGGCAGTCTAAGGAGCTGCTCAACCAGAACTCAAACCAGATTTCTTGGCAGATTTGGTGCGCATCTGTGCTAATGAACAGTTACCTCTCTTAGTGGGAGGGGATTTCAACATAATCCGAAGAAAAGAGGATAATAATAATGCCAATTTTGACGGCCGTTGGCCCTTTATGTTCAACACTATCATTGAAAGTTTGGATCTCAGAGAGATCGAACTCTCGGGTAGGAAATTCACTTGGGCTAATTCGTTACTGATCCCGACCTATGAGAAACTTGACCGAGTGCTAGCTAGTGTCGAGTGGGAACAGAAGTTTCCACTGGTAACGGTGCAGGCTTTGACTTGAGGTGTTTCGGATCATACACCGCTATTAGTTGACTCTGGAGTTCAAAAGTTTGTGGGCAACAAGAACTTTTTTCGTTTGAACTTGCCTAGTTTGAAAGAGAAGGGTTCCTCGAGTTGTTAGCTAGAGAGTGGGCTATGGACTCGGGAGGTAGGACACCTATCAACAGATGGCAATCCAAGATTCATCATCTCCGTCGTTTCCTTCGTGGCTGGGCTAAGCACACGCATGGGATTTATAAGGTGGAGAAGGACAGACTTCTTCTAATCATTCAAAATTTCGAAGCTAAAGCAGAAACCTCTATCTTGGATGCCACTGAGTTGGCAACAAAGATAGACGCAGAGATGCAACTCAAAAAGCTTCTCCGTGAGGAGGAATTGAAGTGGGCATTGCGAGCCAAGGTTCGCAAAATCATAGAAGGCGAGGATAACACTCAATTCTTTCACATGATTGCGAATGGGAAGCATCGTAAGAAGAGAATTTTCCAATTAGAACAAGATGAAGGAACGATAGTTGGTCAGGATAATCTCAAAGAGTACATTACCAATTATTACAAACAGATGTTTGGTAACCCGATAGAGACATTCGTGTCGTTGGATGAGTCTAGGGTTGAGGATGTGCCTCAACTTGAGACTGCCGAGAATGAGCTCTTGACTGCTCCTTTCTCGGAGAAAGAGGTGTTTGAGGCTATTACTCAAATGGAGAACAACAAGGCTCCGTGTCCGGACGGGTTTCCCATGAGTTTTACAAGAAGTGTTGGCATTTTATCAAGGGTGACTTGATGCCCATGTTTCACGAGTTTTTTGAGGGGCAGCTTCAATTGTTCAAGCTAAATTTTGGGACGATTACTCTTCTGCCTAAGAAGACTGACGCTGTTCGGATTGAGCAGTTTCACCCATTTGTTTGCTAAATGTGAGTTTCAAGATCTTCACTAAGGTGGGGACAAATAGGCTTACACAAATAGCACACTCAAGAGTTCAGCCGCCTCGAGATAGCTTTCATGCCGGATAGAAACATCCCGAAGGGGTTGTTGTCTTGCATGAACGCTTCCAGAAATCCACCCAAAAACTTGATGGCGAAGTTTTAAAGTGGATTTTGAAAAGCATATGATAAAGTCAAATGGCCTTTCCTTCAACAAGCGCTATGTATGAAAGGTTTTGATCCGCCCGAGAAACCAAATTGACTCTTTAACGCAAAAAGGAGTGTCGGGATTAAGGTGAATGATGACGTGGGTCATTATTTTCAAACACACAAGGGCTACGGCAAGGAGACCCTATGTCACCGATCCTGCTTAACATAGTGGCTGATATGTCGACTATTTTAATAGGTCGGGCAAAGGATGCAGGATGTAAGTGGCCTGGTTCCACATCTAGTAGACGGCGGGTTATCTATTCTCCAAAGATAATCGATGATACTATCATATTTATGGAGCATGATATGGCGAAAGCAAGGAACATGAAGCTGCTGCTTTGCTTATTTGAACAATTGTCCGGGCTTAAAATCAACTTCCACAACAGCGAATTGTTTTGCTTTGGAAGAGCTAATGATGACCGGAATCGATCAACAATTGTTCGGATGTGAATTGGGTTCTTTACCATTTACGATTTAGGTATACCCATTCATCATCGTAAGCTAACCAATGCTGAGTGGAAATGTTTGGAGGATCGCTTTTGAAAAGAAACCGAGCTGTTGGAAAGGAAAGCTTATGTCATATGGAGGTCGATTAATTCTGATTAACTCGGTCCTTACTAGTATGCCTATGTTTCATTATCCTTTTCTTGGTTCCTACGGAGTTAGAAAAGGTTAGATTTCTATCGATCTCGATTCTTTTGGCAAATTGATGAGCTTAGACGGAAGTATAGACTTGCGAAGTGGGATATTATCTGCAGACCTAAGGACCAAGGTGGCCTAGGTATTGAAAATTTGGAAATCAAAAATATATGTCTCCTTAGCAAGTGGCTTTTTAAGTTGTCATCTGAGACGGAGGCCACTTGGGCGCAGATTTTATGCAATAAGTATCTGTTTGCTAAAACCTTGGCCCAGGTGTCTGTAAGACCTTCAGATTCGCCCTTTTGGAAGGGTCTGATGCGAGTTAAACAAATATTTTTCAACAAGACTAAATTTTTTGTTGGGAATGGTACCACGACGAGGTTTTGGGAGGATACGTGGCTTGGGGAGACCCCATTAGCACTTCAATATCCTTCTTTGTATAACATAGTCCAACGAGAGGTGCCTATGTTGCTATTGCTTTTACAAATTCCCCTCAATATCAGCTTTAGGCGGACGCTTGTTGGTAATCGCTGGGAGGCCTGGCTCCATCCGGTTCGACGCTTGATGGATGTCCGGTTGTTCGCTAACGCTGATCACCTGCATTGAAACTTACTAAGAACGGTGTGTTCTCGGTCAAATCAATGTATCAGTCTGTCATTAACTCTACCACATCCCTACCTCCTTACATGTTTGGAAAGTTAAGGTACCTTACGATTAAAGTGTTTATGTGGTTTGTACATAAACAAGTCATTCTCGACTAAGGATAATCTTGCAAAACGTAATTGGGTAGGTCCGCCTCGATGTAGCTTCGTGATCATTCGAAAACATCAAACACCTCTTTCTCGACTATCCGCTGGCTAAGATTCTGTGGCGGTCGGTTCATATTGCTTTTTAATATCACCAGCCCACCTCTATTAGTATGTTATTTGGAACATGGCTAGATGGGGTGGATTCTGACATTGCAAGACACATTCGGGTTGGCGTTTGTGCACTTTTGTGGGCAATATGGAATTGCAGAAATGACTTAGTCTTTAACCGATCAACAAACATTCACTTTTTGCAGGTTATCTTCTGGCCACGGCGTTCATCCGTATGTGGTCGCTACTCACTCGACGGAGGCCGTGGAGCGCTTTGGTTATCGCGGCTCACCCGATGGGAGATGGTAGCTCGATATTTTCAACCGTTTGATGGCGGTCATGTAATAGGATAGAGTGATCCTATAGTTTTGCCAGCCGGTTGTGGCTTTGGGCTTTTCTTATTTACAAATTTTGTTATAGTTTGTACTATGACCTTTCGGTACTTTGTGACTGGTTTTCTACACTTAATAATATGAGCCGTATGCATCTTTCTGATGCAGAGGCTGGGGCACGGCCCCTTTTCCAAAAAAAAGACATACAATATAGATATTTTAGTGAAAGTACGATTGTATTTTGTTAAAGTATGTGTTGAGCATGATAGATCGGCTACGGTCTACTCGTGGTACTATCAAGGAGATTCAAGCTACAGCAGGGCACCTACTTTGGAAGAGCATGGCCGATGGTCAACAGCTGGCATCTTACTCCACATTGATGACGAGACAAAGTAGTACCAGTGGCTTCCCGTTGGCATCAAGCACATGGCCATTCGCCTCTGTTCCCTCTGAAAACCTGCTTGACCCCGCGTCGCCTGAGCCGGGTGATTCGGAGGAAACCCTAGCCGCCGTCGGCCTGGCCCCCACCTCCCGTCCACCCCCGCGTTGCCTTCGTCGAAGAGTCGGCGGGTGAAGCAGCGCCTGGCACTCGGATGGCGGCGGCAGGGCTGATTCTTCTCCAACTCCGCCCAACCTTCTCCCTCCACCCCACCCCTAGATCTGGTGCTGGCGGGGGCGGGTGCGGCCACCCCATGTGTCGGCTCTGGCCTGCCCCGAGCGCAATCTGGGGGCCTGCTCCGGCTGGATTTGGTGCTCTGCGGCCTGCCTCTCGTGACGACCTGGAGTGCCCTTCTAGATGTGGCCACCCCTCGCCTCGACCCTCTCTCCCTTTGAGCTTCAGGCCAGCCTCTTCGGGAGGCAGCCTTGGAGGCGGTTGGTTGTGCCTGGCGGTGGCTGTTTTTGCAGCGCCTCGCCCGGGAGTTTTGACTGAGCGTGAGTCCCCTTCAGCTTCCCCCCTCCCTCGGCTTGGGCGGCTTCGCCCGGCGGGCATGGACCTGCACCCTCTCCTGTATTCATGGCAAGTCGCGCAGCTTCGGACTCAGCGCCCGGGAGCTGCGCTCTTTTTGGATCATTTGGCGCGCTGGCTCCTCGGCGTCCCCGCACCACCACCATCCCTGCTGGTATCTTGGTTGGTTGTCCATCCTAGCGCATCTTCGTCTCCGACACGCTTTGTTAGAATAATCTGAGGCACTCCGTCGATCTACCGAGGACCAAGCAATCACACGAGGCACGACACCGAGATTTGTTAACGAGGTTCACCGATATGGCTACATCCCCGGGGCATGACTACGGGCGCTCCTCCCCATGACACCGCTACAATACCGCACCCCGGCCGCCCAGGCGCCGGCACACACCGCCGGCTCCCCCGCGTGCCCATGCTATTATGTTGGCATAGGTTACATCGTGTGTCTACCCCCGATATATATGAGAGGTCTAGGATACAGGTGTCCTATTAGGACACAACTCCCACCCTATCTACACACAGTCCAAAACCAAGTCCAACTGTAACCTACCTTGTACAATAATATTCGACACAATTCTAACAAACTCCACCTTGGCGAATATTCTTCACCAGCTTGAATTCATCCATGCACCGAACCTCCTTGTACATTGGACTTGAGATACGCCATGAGCACCGCTGCTACTCCCAGACTCCATGTGACTCCACCGCAACTTGTAGTCCCTCCTTTTCTTGACCACACCAACACTCGAGCAAAATTAAGTTCCTTGTTACTCTAGTCCGTGCTCCCAACTTCCGGAGAATCCATTCAACGCCATCACACACCGACCACCGCTCATGGAAAGTGAACAACTCACGATTGGACGCCACATATAAGAGTTAGCTGAACTCAACATCACCGCTCTTTCTTGACCATCCGTGTGAAACTTGAAGGAATTTCACCGCTGTTCGCGGTCACCCCGAGTCAAATTTGCGCTTGTCTCACCCTTCTTCCGGATAGTCTCCGCATGTCTCACAGCTATAACTCCGACTCTTCAGATTTGTCATCCGTGACTTTACCATGTGCAATCGAACACCACAGAATATACGGCCATGTACTTTCTGTTTTGACAATTCCAGACTTCCCGCCACTTTCTCAGATTCTCCATGGTCAACTCTTGTCCATCAACCAGCACCGATAGACCCAGTCACCAACTCGAATCTAATACTCGCCAACACCGCTTCAAAGACTTCGCACAACTTGCTCGACCACATGTCTGACCACCAGTGCCTTGGCCTGTTGCTGTGTCCCGTGCTTACCGCACGCCTCGCCGCTATTACCGCGTCGAGCCTCTACTATCCTGGTCGAGTCTCCCGGGTAGCTAGCCCCCACTGCCTCAACCCCCACTGCAGAGAACCACCGATCATCACCGACCGATGCCGAGTATCACGTCACCATCAGACCACTGGTACCCAGTCTAATCCACGTGTCTCTCGCTATCCCGCTGAAATAGACTCCGACTCTCCATGCATTTACACCGTAACCCCTCCATCAGCTCAGAGTGTAGTCATCCATCAGACTCCAGCTCCACCTTCAACATGACTCCATGTAGCTGCATTATGCTACCTTGCCCCCTGTCAACTTCAAGCTCTCTGATGTGTGCACCATCTTGAATCAACCCTGCGCCATAGTTTGTCGAAGCCGCACAAGCGCTCAGGCATGCACCACGTGTTTCCACGTCCCAGAAATTGGCCACCATCAGCATCACGCTCCTATGCCGTCGTCGCTGAAATCACCACCATCTTCTGCTTTGACCAACATCCATGTCAGTCCATCAGACAATCTAGTCCGACCCAGCCGAAATATCCGACTGCAACCATGCTCCACTTTGCGTTCTGTCCGCCCCGCACATCTCAGTGCATTGCTTGACGCCCTGTCTATGCATGATCCTTGCCATGATGCGCTCCAGACACCTCCGAGCCTTATATGCACGTCACCAACCTGTCATTCTCCTGATAGAACCCCATGTGCAATTAGCAAAACATCCCAAAAAGAAAATTTATTTTCCTGGTTGCCTCCATGGTACTCCAAAGCATGTGCGCCATCACTTCCAACACTCCTTTTCTTTTGTCATGTTGCTATCCCAAGCACAAAGCCACGTACTACCAATTGCAGGCTGCCTTTTTTTCCATAAACAAATCTCACATGCACTAGCAGATTTTTCTTCGGCCTTGCACCACATCTACACACGCAGCCCCTTAGGCATCACACGCATGCACCCAACCTCCTCTAGAGCCGCACCTCGACCGAACAGCTAGCTGCTGCTCCTGGGCTGCACCAGGCTACGCCTTGCCATCCCTAGCTGCTCCGCTGCCTGGTCCTTCTGCACGCCTGGGCCTGGGGCCATGCGTTACACGCCGCTGCTGCACGCTCCATCGCATCGCCTGCTGCGTTCCGTCGATGCCACCTCGCGCGGAACACGCCGCCGGCGTTATCGCAAGCGCCAGCTAGCCTCCACGTCCTCCCTGAGAATTGCTGCTGCAAACCGATGTTGCCGCTGTAATCCGATCTCGTCTAGAACTACCGATCCAATCTACAGATAGATCCACGACACGCTATTGCCCAACGCCTGCGTTGCATGCTCTGGATCGCGTCCTGGCGGCCACGTGATCGATTCGCTGCCACTGCTTTTACAAGTCCAACCGATCCAATCTCGCCGAGACTCCCGGCTACTGCTAACCGCTGTTTCCGATTGCTTCTCGAGCAATATCTTCGTCATCCATCGAATCTTCACCGTCAGGCGACCAACTCGATTCAACGAATTCTTCCGCTCCTTCCTCTAGATCAACACATCACACCCTCAAATCGAACCTTGCTCTGATACCACTTGTTAGGATAATCCGAGGCACTCCGTCGATCTACCGAGGACCAAGCAATCACACGAGGCAGGACACCGAGATTTGTTAACGAGGTTCACCGATATGGCTACATCCCCGGGGCATGACTACGGGCGCTCCTCTCCATGACACCGCTAATATCTGCACCCGCCGCCGGCGCTGCACACACCGCCGCTCCCCTGCGTGCCGTCTGCATATTATGTTGGCATAGGTTACATTGTGTGTCTACCCCCGATATATATGAGAAGTCTAGGATACAGGTGTCCTATTAGGACACAACTCCCACCTTGTCTACACACAGTCCAAAACCAAGTCCAACTGTAACCTACCTTGTACAATAATATTCGACACAATTCTAACACGCTTTGGGAGCTGCATCCCCTTCCGACTCCTTAGGCACGCTGGTGTCCCTGCTGCCCTGGTCCCAGTGGCCTGGATATGTGCTCCCTTCCAAATACGGGCTCATCAGGGGCTCCGACCACCGTCGCATCACCGCCGCCTCACTTCGCCATGCCACGCAACCTCGTCCTCCTCCAGAGCTCACACGTCCGGCGGCACCTAGTGCCTCCTTCGGCATTGGGCGTGGCTCCCCTTCCTGTAGTCGCTGCTCCGGCCTATGACCGACTTCCTCGCCTCTTATCTGTGCTCCGACGGCTTGGGATTGCTCAGAATTTGGCCATGACAAAATCCCTGCATCTTATGCTAGCAGTGGCGACACCCGCGGGTGTCGTCCCCTTCCTGGAGGCTCTGCCATGGCCGTTATCTGTGCCCCTCTTCGAGCATCAGGGGAAACCCTAGGTCCGTTCTTTCGGACCGGACGACGACGGCGTCCTGATGTCGTTCTCCTTCGTGAAGCCGTTGTCTTGATTTGCTCGCGACGTCCTTGGTGCTGGATTTGGAGATGTTTGGTCATTCGGTATTGTTGGTTAGATAGCTTCTTTGATCGGCGAGTTTAACTGTGTTCTTATTTGTTTTTGGGTCCAGCATCTTTTGTCTCTTCGCTTTGGGCACCAAGTTCACGGCCCTTGAGTTCGTGTCATGTATTGTACCATCTAATGTACTAATTCTATCTTCTATCCATAAAATGATACGTAAGCTCTGTGTATTTCCGAAAAAAGAAGTTACATGTCAATTCACGCCGTGTGAATGACAGCAGTCAAATCCGCGCTGTGGCACGGTGGGAGTCCTAACGACCATGGTGATGGTCTCACGTGGTAATCCGCCTCACCCATCTGCTAGTGCAACTCCGGGCTAGTATGGAGAACTGATAGCCGTGACTCGAAAGATCCGTCATCAAGCTTGTATTTGGAACACAGTTCATGTCCGAGATGAAAACTTTTGTTCCGGTCTTTGCTGGTTGGGCTCAGCAGCAACGAACTTGCATTGTTATTTTGTTGAAAACATTGTCTCTTTGCAAATGTACGGGCCTTAATTCAGTTTTAAAAAATGTACTTGCCTTAATTGGTTGGTGTCAGTTATCAGGATGAAAATCCTTGTCCTAGTCCCCATCGGTCGGACAAGACGATGGCAACTACCCCTTCTTGAATGCGTTGTTATGGAAGAAGTCGACCTAGTCTTATGTGTTTCATTCATACTTCTAATGACTCAACCGTAGTTGTTTATGTGTTGTACATCACTACCTTGATCTTGTTCTGTGCATTAACAGTAATAACAATGGTTGTGTGCATTCTTTGATGTAGAGGCGGGGGGCTTTCACCGGAGCAAAAAAAAATAGAAAAACAGTGTAGCATTTTCGTTGTTGCCCGGTGTGGCTTTGCGCAACGATGCTACACTTACGGATGGCTAGCCCACGGAAAACAACTACGCGCGGAGGGAGAGCCAGCTGATTGGCGCTCCATTTTTTTACTTTGCGTGAACTGCGGCCCACATCGCCCCTCTCGGGCTTTTTCACTATTCTGACCCATTTGTCAAAGTTTAGCACGATTTGACCCGTGTTTGGAAGTTTTTTTGGATCTGAACCATTTCGAGACGCCAGCAACCGTGGTGTCTTGCTTGTACTGAAGACGCCGCGAACCCCGTCGTCTGGCCTCTATTCAGTTTTGTTGGCCGTTTGACGTGGCAAAGGGCAGACCCCACTAACCTTGACATTTTGGTCAGAAAGGTTAAGTGACATGCATGCATGCACGCACGCATTCTTTTGGTGGCGGTGGCTTGCTCACGCACATGCAATGGCATGGTGCTTGCATACGCACGCACGCATGCAGCACTCTGAGATGTGCATTGACGGATCAATCATAGACTTATGGATGGAAGCATGCAATGCGTGCGTATGTACAATTCCATCAATGGAGTGAAGAGAAGTGGCTAAGATTTGACCCGGGATGCAGATATGAACCAATATATATGGGGTTTGGGTAGACCAGCATGGGCTGAATCCGACGGGGCGGACGCGCCCGGGCGCATCCGGGATCCCATATACGCCACAGATATGAGGAGTGCCGATCAGCCCGGACGTATAGCGTTGCTATGAAGTGCGACAGGGTCGCGTTTTCATGACAGTCCCTGACCAGGCCGTCCGCCCAGACGTATAGGGGGCATTTGAGAAGTTCGGTTGTAGATGCTTTAAGCCAGTGATTCGCCTGAGAAACATATATAGCACGTCTACCTACACTTAGGGCATCTACAGCTGGGCGCCTCAAACCAACCTCAAACGCCTGGGCGGACCGCCTGATCACTGACCGGTAAAAAAACCGACCGGGCGCCTCAAACTGGCCTCAAACGCCCGGGCTGTTCGGCGCCCCTCATATCCAGCCCAAATGTAGGGCGGATATGGGGCGGCCCGGCCGCTCCCGGGCGCGTCTACCATGTCAGCACGGCCCACTGCCGACCCCACTCAATCTCCACAAAAACCCCAATCTGTAACCCTAGCTCACTTCACTCTCCGCTCTCGCTCCGTCTCTTCCTCTTGCCTCCTCCAATTTCTCCCCTCATTGATCCAATCCGATGACTCCGGCGAGCATGTCGAGCGCCGGCAGCCGCTCCGACTCTGACCTCGATGTCGATGAGGAGCTGGCCCTCCGCATTGCGCTAGAGCGGTCGAGGGTGGACACGGGGGGCGGTTCCGGATCTGCCCTATCGCTGTTCCCCCGCCGGCGCAGTGCGGAAACCGGAGCTGGCTGCTACGTCTTGAGCTTGCGTTGGTTTTCCTTGAAGAAGAGAGGGTGATGCAGCAATAGTAGCGTAAGTATTTCCTTCAGTTTTTGAGAAAAGGTATCAATCCAGTAGGAGGCTCCTCAAAAGTCCCGCGCACCTACACAAACAAACTGAGAACTCGCAACCAACACAATAAAGGGGTTGTCAATCCCTTCATGGCCACTTGCGGAAATGAGATCTAATAAAGATAGTAAGATAAGATAAATATATTTTTGGTATTTTATAATATAGATGCAAAAAGTAAAGATGCAAATAAAAGTAGATTGGAAGCAAATATGATATGAGATAGACCCGGGGGCCATAGGTTTCACTAGTGGCTTCTCTTAAGATAGTATAAGTATTACGGTGGGTGAACAAATTACTGTCGAGCAATTGATAGAAAAGTGAATAATTATGAGATTATCTAGGCATGATCATGTATATAGGCATCACGTCCACAACAAGTAGACCGACTCCTGCCTGCATCTACTACTATTACTCCACTCATCGACCGACTCCTGCCTGCATCTAGAGTATTAAGTTCATAAGAACAGAGTAACGCATTAAGCAAGATGACATGATGTAGAGGGATAAATTCAAGCAATATGATATAAACCCCATCTTGTTATCCTCGATGGCAACAATACAATACGTGCCTTGCAACCCTTTCTGTCACTGGGTAAGGACACCGCAAGATTGAACCCAAAGCTAAGCACTTCTCCCATGGCAAGAAAGATGAATCTAGTAGGACAGACCAAACTGATAATTCGAAGAGACTTGCAAAGATAACTCAATCACACATAAAAGAATTCAGAGAACATTCAAATATTATTCATAGATAAACTTGATCATAAACCCACAATTCATCGGATCTCGATAAACACACCGCAAAAAGAGTTTACATCGAATAGATCTCCACAAGAAAGGGGGAGAACATTGTATTGAGATCCAAAAAGAGAGAAGAAGCCATCTAGCTAATAACTATGGACCCGTAGGTCTGTGGTAAACTACTCACAACTCATCGGAGGGGCAAGGATGTTGATGTAGAAGCCCTCCATGGTCGATTTCCCCTCCGGCAGAGTGCCGGCGAAGGCTGCAAGATGAGATCTCGCGGATACATAAGGTTACGGTGGTGGAAATTGTGCTTCGTCTGCTCCCTGGATGTTTTCGGGGTACGTAGGCTTATATAGGAGGAAGAAGTACGTCGGTGGCCACCCGAGGGGCCCACAAGACAGGGGGCGCACCCTCCTATCTCGTGGGAGCCTCGGGTGCTTCTTGACTTGCACTCCAAGTCCTCTGGATCACGTTCGTTCCAAAAATCACGCTCCCGAAGGTTTCATTCCGTTTGGACTCCGTTTGATATTCCTTTTCTTCAAATAATGAAATAGGCAAAAAAACAGAATATCGGCTGGGCCTCCGGTTAGTAGGTTAGTCCCAAAAATGATATAAATGTGTAAAATAAAGCCCATAAACATACAAAAGGGGTAATATAATAGCATGGAACAATCAAAATTATAGATACGTTGGAGACGTATCACTGGCCCCTCCCGGCCCGCGCGTAGCTCCGCGAGGGCTGCCCAGTCCGCACTGTCCCTCCGTCGTCCACTTTCCCCACCGGCCGCTGATCCGCAGGGGTAACGGTGGGTGCTAGTGCCTGCTCCCCTGGCTCCACGGACGTGCATACCGGAATCGGAGGCACGCGTCGCCCGTCGCCAGAGGCAGCATGCAAGGAAGAGGAACGCGGCGGAGCAATCCGTTCACCACCGCCGCGGGGTGCCGGCGATGCATGGCGTGGAGGAAGAACGCCAAGGCGCTCTAGCTAGCCACTAAGCAGTCAGAGCGCGAGGCGGCGGAGGCGACGGCGAAGGCGGCTCGGGTGGCCAAGCTCAAGCGACAACAGGACTAGGCCGTTTGGTGGATGAAGGGGCCCATCGTCATCTCTGGTTCCTCCTCGGATGACGATGACCACCACGGCTCAGACTCTAATGACTCCAACGATCCACCACCTATCCCAGACGCCTACAGCTGCGTTGGCGGCTGGAAGGGCAAAGGACCGACAAGGAAGTGGTGAAGACGCTCATCCTCCGTTTACTATTATTGTTTTTTAGTTGTTTTAGTTCAGAAAAATGTCCGGTGATGAACTGTGGAGAACTTTTGGATGATGTAAAGTGGATTTGGTGTCCGTTTGCTGATGATTTCGTTGTCCGTTTGCTGCCGATTTTTAGGTCCGTTGTTTGATCTACGTAGACTAGTTCACGTTGCATGGATAGTATGGATATAGGGTGTCGGATATGAGGTATGCGGCTGTGCGGGCGAGAATTTGAGGCATGACCGATCACTGTCCGCAGACGTATAGGGCGCCAGATTTGGTAATCGTGACTGTCAAATGATTATGCTCTGATTATGCTCTTACGGTTTCTCCGTTAGATGATTGATCACGTATCATAGATGCAAAAATTGTATTTTGGCATCTCCTAATAGCTATCTAGCATACAATGTATAGACATTTCTGCCTCGGATCTCACCAGATCAGATTAATGCGCGCGTGAGCAAGCCACCGCCACAGGAAAAATGCATGTGTGCATGCATGCATGTCACTTAACCTTTTGGACCTAAACGCCATGGTTAGTGGCGTCTGCCCTTTGCCACGTCAAACGGTCCACAAAACTGAGCAGAAGGGGCCTGGCGCCGGAGTTCGCGGCGTCTTTAGTGCAATCTAGTCGCCACGGTTGCTGGCGTCTTGAAATGAGTCAGATCCGAAAAAACTTTCAAACACGGGTCAAATCGTGCTAAACTTTAACAAATGAGTCAGAACAGTGAAAAAGTCCCCCCTCTCACTCTGTCACATCAGGGCGTAGCCAGCTTTCCTTAGAAGTTGTCCGTGAGTGTATCATTTTTGGGCTTTGCGCTTTGGTTCCTCTCGTGAGGGCAAATTTGACAATTTTGACCTTGGGACAAAATCAAATCACAGAATGAACTGCCAGCGAAACTATTTCACACCGCTGACCTTTTTGTGTGGCGCCCGCCACGCAGGCGCCACACCCTACGGTGCAGCGCCTTTATCTGGGGTGTTGCACCTCTGTCAACCATGGCAGCCCCTGAGCCCGCACCCATCAGTGCAGCGCCTCAGAGCTAGGTGCCACACATGTAATGTGCAGTGCCTAGCCCTTAGGCGCTACACTATCTGTTACTAGTTGGCCGGGCCCCCTTCCCCACTCCCCCCCACACACACCCACCCCACACACAGCTCACCCGAGATATGCCCCCTCGCCCCCTCTCAAATCCTTCCCCAAATCCTACAAATCTGAAGTTTTTGTCCGTGGATTTCGAACTCCTTCCCTTCCTCAAGGTAATCTTCTTTGATCCCCTTCTTTTGATCCAAGTAATGTTAACAAATTGGTCATTTGTTGCTAGTTTGGGGAAACCCTAGTTTTGTATGGATCTTGAGATTTGCATTGATATGTGAGATGCTTGTTTGCCAATTTCCTATGATTAGGCTTGTTAGTATGTTAGGGTTATGGTTAGAGTTAGGGTAATGGTTAGGGTTAGGGTTATGGTTGTTGTTTCACATATATGTTGGTGCTAGGGTTAGGGTTAGGCTTATGGTTGTTGTTACATATATTTCTTAGGGTTTCTATTCCGTGTTAATCTTTGGATTATTACTCATGGAAGAAATGTTACGTTGTGTTGTTTGAATGCTTATAGGGATGGGAAGAACATGTGTGTTTGTTCATTATGGGGACAAAGACGCCTGCTTGAAAGGCAATATTGAACCGGACCGGATGAGGTTGACATGGTGTTTGATAATAGTCCTAGCTATGTGGAGCTTTTGCAACAAGTGAGGAAAGATTTGAATTGGATGGACCCTAGTGATATTGTTGAGTTGGAGGGAAGGCATAATGTACATTTTGGAATGCACATCCGTTGGAAGACAATGCGTGTCAACTCGGAGCAACGTTGGGTTGCATACAAGGAGACGGTGGCTGAATCACTAGACAAGGCTTTTGAGTTATTTGCAACGAAGAAGGTTGATTCAAGTTTGCATTTGGACTTGAACCAGAACCCCTCCCCTTTGGTTCCTAGTAGCACCCCACCCTTGAACCGAGATGAAATTGTTGAACCTCATATGACCCCAAGAAGTGAGGCCAACATTGAGCCCTTTTCTAAAGAATCAAAATGAAGCTTTGCAAGAGGAGAATGATGAGTATGCGGACGATGACAATGAAGTTGATCTCCATGGCAACAATGTGGGTGATCTTGACAAATATCATTTGCAAGCGACAATGGACCATTCCATCCTTTATTCCCGTGGCTATGCATCGGATTCGGATGACGAAGGTCCCGATGAACAAGTTGATGAGGAGGGGTTCACGGCGAAGGAGGCCAAAGGTTTCGAGAAGGTATTCGGTCGGGATCATCGGACTACATTGTTCAAGGATGTTAGTCTCGCGGATGAAGCCGTGGTAGATGGTGGCCAAGGTATATATGTTGGGGTTAGGCCAAGCTCTCTCCGTGATTTGAATGATGGCAAGAACGGGATTACTAAAGGGTCTAAGTTCCAAACCTTCTTGGAGTTGAAGATGTGGCTCGACAACTACTCGGTTACGCATTATCGTCCACACAAGGTGGTGCACTCAGACGTCAAAGTGCGCTACACGGTTGCATGTGAAGGAAATATGCCCTAGAGGCAATAATAAAGTTATTATATATCATGATAAATGTTTATTATTCATGCTAGAATTGTATTAACCAGAAACATAATACATGTGTGAATACATAGACAAACAGAGTGTCACTAGTATGCCTCTACTAGACTAGCTTGTTAATCAAAGATGGTTATGTTTCCTAACCATGAACAAGGAGTTGTTATTTGATTAACAAGGTCACATCATTAGTTGAATGATCTGATTGACATGACCCATTCCATTAGCTTAGCACACGATCGCTTAGTATGTTGCTACTTGCTTTTATCCATGACTTATACATGTTCCTAACTATGAGATTATGCAACTCCGCTTGCGGAGGAACACTTTGGTGCTACCAAACGTCACAACGTAACTGGGTGATTATAAAGGAGTACTACAGGTGTCTCCAAAGGCAGATGTTGGGTTGACGTATTTCGAGATTAGGTTTTGTCACTCCGATTGTCGGAGAGGTATCTCTGGTCCCTCTCGGTAATACACATCACTGAAGCCTTGCAAGCATTACAACTAATGAGTTAGTTGTGAGATGATGTATTACGGAACGAGTAAAGAGACTTGCCGGCAACGAGATTGAACTAGGTATTGGATACCGACGATCGAATCTCGGGCAAGTAACATACCGATGACAAAGGGAACAACGTATGTTGTTATGCGGTCTCGACCGATAAAGATCTTCAGAGAATATGTAGGAACCAATATGAGCATCCGGTCCTGCTATTGGTTATTGACCGAGAATAGTTCTAGGTCATGTCTACATTGTTCTCGAACCGTAGGGTCCGCACGCTTAAGGTTTCGATGGCGGCTTATTATGAGTTTGTGTATTTTGATGTACCGAAGAAGTTCGAGTCCCGGATGTGATCACGGACATGACGAGGAGTCTCGAATGGTCGAGACATAAAGATTGATATATTGGATGGCTATATTCGGACACGGAAAGGTTCCGAAGTTTCTAGAGAAAACGGAGTGCCGGAGGTTACCGGAACCCCGGGGAAGTTATGGGCCTTAGTGGGCCAAGAGGGAGAGAGAGGGGCCGCACCAGAGGTGGCGTGCCCCCTGTGGGAGTCCGAATAGGACAAGGAGGGGGCGGCCCCTTTCCCTCTCCCTCTCCTCTCTTTCCTTCCCCTTCTCCTTCCTAGTTGGACTAGGAGAGGGGAGTCCTACTCCAACTAGGAGGAGGACTCCCCCTCCCTGGCGCACCACTAGGGCGGCCGGCCTCCCCCTCCTCCTTTATATATATGGGGCAGGGGGCACCCTAGGACACAAGTATTGATCTACGGATCGCCCTTAGCCGTGTGCGGTGCCCCTCCACCATATTCCACCTCGATCATACTGTCGCTGAAGCTTAGGCGAAGCCTCGCGCCGTGAAACATCAAGATCGTCACCACGCCGTCATGCTGACGGAACTCTCCCTCGACACTCGGCTGGATCGGAGTACGAGGGACGTCATCGAGCTGTATGTGTGTCAAGAACTCGGGGGCGCCGGAGTAACGGCGCCGGGATCGGTTGGATCGCGAGGAGAACGTACGACTACTTCCTCTATGTTGTGATCGCTTCCGCTTCGGTCTACAAGGGTATGTAGACAACACTCTCCCCTCTCGCTGCTATGCATCACCATGATCTTGCGTGTGCGTAGGAAAATTTTTGAAATTACTACGTTCCCCAACAGTGGCATCAGAGCCTAGGTTTTTATGGTTTGATGTTTTGCACGAGTAGAACACAAGTGAGTTGTGGGCGATACAAGTCATACTACCTACCAAATGTCATACTTTGGTTCAGCGGTATTGTGAGATGAAGCGCCTGCACCGACATTACGCCAGACGCTTACGCGAGACTGGTTTCACCGCCACGAGCACTTTGGTTGCTTAAAGGTGACCGGTGGTGCTGTCTCTCTCTCACTTTAGTTGAACCGAGTGTGACTACGCCCGGTCCTTGAGAAGGTTAAAACGGAGTCTATTTGACGAAGTATCGCTGTGGTTTTGATGCGAGGTGAGACTGGTTCTTGCTTAAGCCCGTAGCAGCCACGTAAAATTTGCAACAACAAAGTAGAGGACGCCTAACTTGTTTTTGCAGGGCATGTTGTGATGTGATATGGTCAAGACGTGATGCTATATTTTATTGTATGAGATGATCATGTTTTGTAACCGGTTATCGGCAATCGGCTGGAGCCATATGGTTGTCGCTTATTGTATGCAATGCAATCGCTTCATAATGCTTTACTTTATCACTAAGCGGTAGCGATAGTCGAGAAGCATAAGATTGGCGAGACGACAACGATGCTACGATGGAGATCAAGGTGTCGCGCCGGTGACGATGGTGATCATGGTGGTGCTGCGGAGATGAAGATCACGAAGCACAAGATGATGATGACCATATCATATCACTTATATTGATTTGCATGTGATGTTTATCCTTTATGCATCTTATCTTGCTTTGATTGACGGTAGCATTATAAGATGATCTCTCACTAAATTATCAAGAAGTGTTCTCCCGAGTATGCACCGCTGCCAAAGTTCGTCGTGCCTGCACACCACGTGATGATCGGGTGTGATAAGCTCTACGTCCATCTACAACGGGTGCAAGCCAGTTTTGCACACGCAGAATACTCGGGTTATACTTGACGAGCCTAGCATATGCAGATATGGCCTCGGAACACGGAGACCGAAAGGTCGAGCGTGAATCATATAGTAGATATGATCAACATAAGATGTTCACCATTGAAAACTACTCCATCTCACGTGATGATCGGTTATGGTTTAGTTGATTTGGATCACGTGATCACTTAGATGACTAGAGAGATGTCTGTCTAAGTGGGAGTTCTTAAGTAATATGATTAATTGAACTTAAATTTATCATGAACTTAGTCCCGTAGTATTTTGCAAATTATGTTGTAAGATCAATAGCTCGCGTTGTTGCTTTCATATGTTTATTTTGATATGTTCCTAGAGAAAATTGTGTTGAAAGATGTTAGTAGCAATGATGCGGATAGGATCCGTGATCTGAGGTTTATCCTCATTGCTGCGCAGAAGAATTATGTCCTTGATGCACCGCTAGGTGACAAACCTATTGCAGGAGCGGATATGACGTTATGAACGCTTTGGCTAGCTCAATATGATGACTACTTGATAGTTTTGTGCACCATGCTTTATGGCTTAGAATCGGGACTTCAAAGATGTTTTGAACATCATGGACCATATGAGATGTTCCAGGAATTGAAGTTAATATTTCAAGCAAATACCCGAGTTGAGAGATATGAAGTCTCCAACAAGTTCTATAGCTAAAAGATGGAGGAGAATCGCTCAACTAGTGAGCATGTACTCAGATTGTCTGGGTACTACAATCGCTTGAATCAAGTGGGAGTTAATCTTCCAGATAAGATAGTGATTGACAGAATTCTCTAGTCACCATCACCAAGTTAGTAGAACTTCGTGATGAACTATAGTATGCAAGGGATGATGAAAATGATTCCCGAGTTTTTCATGATGATGAAATCGATGAAGGTAGAAATCAAGAAAGAGCATCAAGTGTTGATGGTTGACAAGATCACTAGTTTCAAGAAAAGAGCAAAGGGAAAGAAAGGGGAACTTCAAGTAGATTGACAAGCAAGTTGTCACTCCCATGAAGAAGCCCAAAGCTGAACCAAAGCCTGAAACTAAGTGCTTACACTGCAAAGGGACAGGTTACTGGAAGCGGAACTAGCCCAAGTATTTGGCGGATAAGAAGGATGGCAAAGTAAACAAAGGTATATTTGATATACATGTTATTGATGTGTACTTTACTAGTGTTTATAGCAACCCCTCGGTATTTGGTACTGGTTCAGTTGCTAAGAGTAGTAACTCAAACAGGAGTTGCGTATCAATAAGCGAAACTAGTTAAGGGTGAAGTGACGATGTGTGTTGAAAGTAGTTTCAAGATTGATGTGATCATCATCGCACACTCCCTATACTTTCGGGATTAGTGTTGAACCTAAATAAATGTTATTTGGTGTTTGCGTTGAGCATGAATATGATTTGATCGTGTTTATTGCAATACGGTTATTCATTTAAGTAAGAGAATAAACTATTGTTCTGTTTACATGAATAAAACCTTATATGGTTACACACCCAATGAAAATGGTTCATTGGATCTCGATCATAGTGATACACATATTCATAATATTGAAACCAAAAGATGCAAAGTTAATAATGATAGTGCAACTTATTTGTGGCAATCGCCGCTTATGTCATATTGGTGTAAAGCGCATGAAGAAACTCCATGCTGATGGGATTTTGGAATCACTTGATTATGAATCACTTGATGCTTGCGAACCATGCCTCATGGGCAAGATGACTAAGACTCCGTTCTCCGGAACAGTGGAGCGAGCAACTGACTTATTGGAAATAATACATACTTGATGTATGCGATCCAATGAGTGTTAAGGCTCATGGCGGTATCGTTATTTTCGACCTTCACAGATGATTTGAGCAGATATGGGTATATCTACTTGATGAAACATAAGTCAGAAATAGTTGAAAGGTTCAAAGAATTTCAGAGTGAAGTGGAAAATCATCGTGACAAGAAAATAAGGTTTCTACGATTTGATCATGGAGACGAATATTTGAGTTACTGAGTTTGATCTTCAATTAAAACAATGTGGAATAGTTTCACAATTCATGCCACCGAACACCACATCATAATGGTGTGTCCGAGCGTCATAACCGTACTTTATTGGATATAGTACAATCTATGATGTTTCTTACCGATTTACCAATGTCGTTTTGGGATCATACATTAGAGACAACTGCATTCACGTTAAATAGGGCACCATCTAAATCCGTTGAGACGACACTATATGAACTATGGTTTAGCAAGAAACCAAAGTTGTCGTTTCTTAAAGTTTGGAGTTGCGATGCTTATGTGAATAGTTTCATCCTAATAAGCTCAAACCCAAATCGGAGAAGTGCGTCTTCATAGAATACCCAAAGGAAATTGTTGGGTACACCTTCTATCACAGATCCGAAGGCAAGATATTCGTTGCTTAAGATGGATCCTTTCTAGAGAAGGAGTTTCTCTCGAAAGAAGTGAGTGGGAGGAAAGTAGAACTTGATGAGGTAATTGTACTGTTCCTTATTTGAAAGTAGTTCATCACGAAATCTGTTCTTGTGACTACTATACCAATTAGTGAGGAAGTTAATGATGATGATCATGTAACTTCAGATCAAGTTACTACCGAACCTCGTAGGTAAAACAGAGTGAGATTCGCACTGAGTGGTACGGTAATCCTGTTCGGAGGTCATGTTACTTGACCATGACAAACCTACGAACTATGAGGAAGCGATGATGAGCCCAGATTCATAAAATGGTTTGAGGCCATGAAATCTGAGATATGATCCATGTATGAGAACAAAGTATGGACTTTGATGGATTTGCCGATGATCGGCAAACCATAGAAAATAAATGGATCTTCAAGAGGAAGACGGACGTTGATAGTAGTGTTACTATCTACAAAGCTCGACTTGTTGCAAAAAGGTTTTCGACAAAGTTCAAGATGTTGACTACAATGAGATTTTCTCAAGCGTAGCGATGCTTAAGTCTGTCCGAATCATGTTAGCAATTGCCACAATTTATGAAATTTGGCAAATGGATGTAAAAACTGCATTCTGAATGGGTTTACGGAGGAAGAGTTGTATGTGATGCAACCGAAGGTTTTATCGATCCAAAGGAGCTAACAAAGTGTGCAAGCTCCAGCGATCCATCTATGGACTGGTGCAAGCATCTCGGAGTTGGAATATACGCTTTGATAAGTTGATCAAAGCATATAGTTTATCTGAGACTTGCAAAGGAAGCTCAGATTTACAAGAAAGTGAGTGGGAGCACTACAAGATTTCGATAAGTATATGTGAATGACATATTGTTGATCGGAAATAATGTAGAATTATTCTAAAAGCATAAAGGAGTGTTTGAAAGAAGTTTTTCAAAGAAAGACCTCGGTGAAGCTGCTTACATATTGAGCATCAAGATCTATAGAGATAGATCAAGATGCTTGATAAGTTTTTTCAATGAGTACATACCTTGACAAGATTTTGAAGTAGTTCAAAATGGAACAGTCAAAGAAAGAGTTCTTGCTGTGTTACAAGGTGTGAAATTGAGTAAGACTCAAAACCCGACCACGGTAGAAGATAGAAAGAGAATGAAAGTCATTCCCTATGCCTTGGCCATAGGTTCTATAAAGTATGCCATGCTGTGTACCAGATCTATTGTATACCCTGCACCGAGTTTGGCAAGGAGTACAATAGTGATCTAGGAGTAGATCATCGACAGCGGTCAAAATTATCCTTAGTGGAATAAGGATATGTTTCTCGATTATGGAAGTGACAAAAGGTTAGGTAAATAAAGGGTTACGTCGATGCAAGTTTTGACACTGATCTGGATGACTCTAAGTCTCGATCTAGATACATATTGAAAGTGGGAGCAATTAGCTAGAGTAGCTTCGTGCAGAGCATTGTAGACATAGAAAATTGCAAAATACATAACGGATCTGAATGTAAAAGACCCGTTGACTAAGACTCTCTCACAAGCAAAACATGATCACACCTTAGTACTCTTTGGGTGTTAATCACATAGCGATGTGAACTAGATTACTGAATCTAGTAAACCCTTTGGGTGTTGGTCACATGGTGATGTGAACTATGGGTGTTAATCACATGATGATGTGAACTATCGATGTTAATCACATGGTGATGTGATCTAGATTATTGACTCTAGTGCAAGTGGGAGACTGAAGGAAATATGCCCTAGAGGCAATAATAAAGTTATTATATATCATGATAAATGTTTATTATTCATGCTAGAATTGTATTAACCGGAAACATAATACATGTGTGAATACATAGACAAACAGAGTGTCACTAGTATGCCTCTACTAGACTAGCTTGTTAATCAAAGATGGTTATGTTTCCTAACCATGAACAAGGAGTTGTTATTTGATTAACAAGGTCACATCATTAGTTGAATGATCTGATTGACATGACCCATTCCATTAGCTTAGCACACGATCGTTTAGTATGTTGCTACCGCTTTTATCCATGACTTATACATGTTCCTATAACTATGAGATTATGCAACTCCGTTTGCGGAGGAACACTTTGGTGCTACCAAACGTCACAACGTAATCGGGTGATTATAAAGGAGTACTACAGGTGTCTCCAAAGGCGATGTTGGGTTGGCGTATTTCGAGATTAGGTTTTGTCACTCCGATTGTCGGAGAGGTATCTCTGGTCCCTCTCGGTAATACACATCATTAAGCCTTGCAAGCATTACAACTAATGAGTTAGTTGTGAGATGATGTATTACGGACGAGTAAAGAGACTTGCCGCAACGAGATTGAACTAGGTATTGGATACCGACGATCGAATCTCGGGCAAGTAACATACCGATGACAAAGGGAACAACGTATGTTGTTATGCGGTCCGACCGATAAAGATCTTCGTAGAATATGTAGGAACCAATATGGGCATCCAGGTCCCGCTATTGGTTATTGACCGAGAATAGTTCTAGGTCATGTCTACATTGTTCTCGAACCGTAGGGTCCGCACGCTTAAGGTTTCGATGGCGCTTATTATGAGTTTGTGTATTTTGATGTACCGAAGAAGTTCGAGTCCGGATGTGATCACGGACATGACGAGGAGTCTCGGAATGGTCGAGACATAAAGATTGATATATTGGATGGCTATATTCGGACACGGAAAGGTTCGGAAGTTTCGAGAAAACCGGAGTGCCGAGGAGGTTACGGAACCCCGGGGAAGTTATGGGCCTTAGTGGGCCAAGAGGGGAGAGAGGGGCCGCACCAGAGGTGGCGCCCCCTGGGAGTCCGAATAGGACAAGGAGGCGCGGCCCCCCTTCCTCTCCTCTCCCTCTCTTTCCTTCCCCTTCTCCTTCCTAGTTGGACTAGGAGGGAGTCCTACTCAACTAGGAGGAGGACTCCCCCTCCTGGCGCACCACTAGGGCGGCCGCCTCCCCCTCCTCCTTTATATACGGGCAGGGGGCACCCTAGGACACAAGTATTGATCTACGGATCGTTCCTTAGCCGTGTCGGTGCCCCCTCCACCATATTCCACCTCGATCATACCGTCGCGAAGCTTAGGCGAAGCCTGCGCGCCGTGAAACATCAAGATCGTCACCACGCCGTCATCTTGTGGAACTCTCCTCGACACTCGGCTGGATCGGAGTACGAGGGGCGTCATCGAGCTGTATGTGTGTCAAGAACTCGGGCGCCGGAGTAACGGCGCCGGATCGGTTGGATCGCGAGGAGAGCGTCGACTACTTCCTCTACGTTGTGATCGCTTCCGCTTCGGTCTACAAGGGTATGTAGACAACACTCTCCCCTCTCGCTGCTATGCATCACCATGATCTTGCGTGTGCGTAGGAAAATTTTTGAAATTACTACGTTCCCCAACAGCATGTGCATGTGAAGATGATGAAAAATGTCCGTGGATTGTGCATGCAAGGCCATGGAAAGGAGGTCCCACTTGGCACGTAGTGAGTTGTGTGGCAACTCACATGTGCGAGGCAAAAGGGTGGATGGCAAGGTTGTGTCCCAAGACCACAGACAACTCACATCCGAGTTCATCATTTATAGGCTCTCCAACTCAATTTCCACACTTCCAACAATGAGCATCCAACATATCATTGACCTTGTGCAAGCCATCTTTCATTACAAGGTGAAGTACGGGAAGGCATGAAAGGCGAAGCAAGCTGCATTTAAGATGTTGTATGGTAGTTGCGAGGAAGCATACAACTGAATCCCTAGATTGTTGTTAGCCATGGCCGCCACAAACCCGGGCATGGTTCATGTGGTCGAGCCTCATGGGGAAAAACAACGGATCACGACGGAAGGAAAGTCCAGGTATTTGGCCGTGCATTTTGGGCGTTCGAACAATGCCTGAGGGCTTTTGAACATTGTAGGCCGGTCATCGCCATTGATGGCACCTTCTTGACCGGACAATACAAGGGGACCTTGTTGGTTGCGATAGCAAGTGATGCCAATAACCGGGTGTTGCCATTGGCATTTGCTTTGGTTGAGGTGGAGAACAATGACAACTTGGAGTGGTTTTTGCGTCTTTTGAGGACGAAGGTCTTACCCGCTGAGTGGGAAATTTGTGTCGTATCGGATCGGCATCCAGGAATTCTTAATGCGGTGGAGATTGACATTCCTGGGCATGCTCCATTGCACCATAGATGGTGCATGAGGCACTTTTGTTCGAACTTCTATAGGGCATGTAGCCTTAAGGAGTTGGCCGATGATCTTCAAGATTGTTGTCTCGCTTTCTCCGACAAATGGTTTGCCACTTTGTACAACAAATTGCTGGCACACAAAAAACTTGATCCCGGGGGTCAAGACTTTCTCAATAGGCACTGTCGGTGTCAAAACCGGCGGATCTCAGGTAGGGGGTCCCGAACTGTGTGTCTAGGCGGATGGTAACAGGAGACAAGGGACACGGTGTTTTTACCCAAGTTCGGGCCCTCTCGATGGAGGTAAAACCCTACTCCTGCTTGATTGATATTGATGATATGGGTAGTACAAGAGTATATCTACCACAAGATCAAGGAGGCTAAACCCTAGAAGCTAGCCTATGGTATGATTGTTGTTCGTCCTATGGACTAAAACCCTCCGGTTTATATAGACACCAGAGAGGGCTAGGGTTACACAGAGTCGGTTACAATGGTAGGAGATCTACATATCCGTATCGCCAAGCTTGCCTTCCACGCCAAGGAAAGTCCCATCCGGACATGGGACGAAGTCTTCAATCTTGTATCTTCATAGTCTTGGAGTCCGGCCAATGATGATAGTTCGGATATCCGGACACCCCCTAGTCCAGGACTCCCTCAGTAGCCCCTGAACCAGGCTTCAATGATGACGAGTCCAAAACGCATATTGTCTTCGACATTGCAAGGCGGGTTCCTCCTCTGAATAATTCATAGAAGATTTTGAACACCAGGATAGTGTCCGGCTCTGCAAAAGAAATTCCACATACCACCGTAGAGAGAATAATATTTACACAAGTTCAATCTGCTGACATATTTCGCGGCATGACGTCACACCGCGGCCAAGCCTTTATTCGAATTGTTTTTATTGTTCCACCTCAGCGCGTTTAGCGAAGCGGTTTCCTTGGCACGTCTTGTCAAAGCAGAGATCGTGTCCCCTTATTCCGGGATTCTCATCAATACGGGCGTGGGTAACCCAACCGCGCCATTGATTGCGGCGCTTGGGAGATAAGTGAGTTTTACTGGGCTGGTGGGGACGCATAGTTTCGTCCGCTCATATATGAAGGGATAAGGATCCACCCTTTTCACCTACGCCTTTCTTCCTCCTTTGCTTATCCATCTCCGCGCACTCGAGCTCCAGCGCCCAAGTCCGCACATCTCGCCTCAACCTTCTCCAACCATGTCCGGAGCGGGAGGCAAGTGGATGGCCTCCTCCTTCACGGAGGGGCACATCAAGAGGCTGCGCAAGGCCGGATACTTGTCCAGCGATATCGCGCACCGACTCCCCGACGAGGGGCAGCTCGTCCCCACCCCCAGGCCCCATGAGAGGGTGGTGTTCCTTCCCCATTTCCTCCGCGGTCTGGGCTTCCCACTCCACCCATTTGTTCGGGGACTCATGTTCTACTACGGCCTGGATTTCCATGATCTGGCCCCGAATTTCATCCTCAACATCTCGGCGTTCATCATCGTGTGCGAGGCCTTCCTCTGCGTCCAGCCCCACTTCGGCTTATGGCTAAAGACTTTTAATGTCAAGCCGAAGGTGGTGGGCGGCTGCCAAGCGGAGTGCGGAGGCGCCATGGTGGGAAAAATGCCCAACATTACATGGCTCGAGGGCGCCTTCGTGGAAACCATCAAAGGGTGGCAATCGGGGTGGTTCTACATCACCGAGCCGCGTGACCCTAAATGGGCAACGGCCCCCGAATTCAGATCTGGGATCCCCACACGGCTCACCTCCTGGAAAGAGAAGGGCCTGACGTGGGGTGATTCGGAGGAGCTGACTGGACTTCAATCCTGTGTCCAAACCCTGGTGAACAAGAAGCTCAAGCTTGTCAACGTAATCCAGGTCATGCTCATCCGCCAGATTCTCCCGTGCCAATACCGGGCTTTCAATTTCTGGGAGTTTGATCCGGCACAGCACCCAACCTTGAGCAGGCTCTTCGACACTACGTACGAAGAGCCTGGAGGGTGCTATTCAAGGGCGCCGAGGCTCCCCCATACGCTACCGAAGATCGTGGATTCATCTCGCAGTGTCAAGCCAGCGAGGTAAGCTGTTTTATCCTTTATGGGACATTTGCTTTCCATAGTTTGACTCCATATGGGATCTAAGACTCTCATTACCTTTGACAGGCTTGGCAGGAGACGTCCGGACAGGTTAACTGTCCGGCTCCCCTTCCAGAAGACCATGCGGACGCCCGTTTGGCGGGACTGCTGGCTCCGGCGCCTTACGTGGTGCCGGAGAAGAAGGCCAAGAAGAAGGCCACGGGGACTCGGAGGAGTTCCCGGCGCCAGGTGTTATCGGACTCATCGTCCGATGACTCCAAGGCGGACTCCTCCCACGAGGACGAGGAGGAGAAGAAATAGGCCTCTCCCCCAGTGGGGGGAGAGACGAAAAGGAAGGCTTCCCCAACGGGGGAGGCCGAAGGGTCCAAGAAAGAAAGGACCCTTCCTCCGGACTGTTCCACCAACGCTGGCGACGGCGAGGAGGAGTGGCCTTTGAGGGCCAAGCCCCTGGCGAGATCGTAAGTGTCCAGATCCCCAAAATAGCTTATGATTTTCCTTTCATCGCATAGTGTCTTCTAATACCGAACACAATCATGTAGCCCGCCCAAGGATGATCTCCCCGCTTCGTCGAGCGGGTCCCTGGGTCCGTCGGATGTGAATAGCACTTCACTTCCGACTGCCTCCTCCCCCCATGATGCAGACGACGCCGAGGCGGGGTCCCAGAAGGGGTCCGTCCAGGAGGAGGAGGCCCGGAGGTGCCGCAGGGCAACCTCCCGGGCTTTGGGCCGGACTCCGTGCCGGAACCTTTGGTGGTTCCGGAGTCCGGCGGGCGGCCCCTTCGTAAGAAAGGCGAGACGGCAACGCTAGTGACCTCCGTCCAACCGGAGGCACCGGATAGCTTGCTGGAGGCGCTCAACGGCGCTTCCATCAAGGAGGAACACCGCACTATTATGAGTGCGGTGATTCAGAAAGTTCAGTCCGCCAAGAGTGGGATGACCGAAGCCTGCCGCAGCCTTCTTACAGGCTTTGAGGTAAGGATTTTAAGATATGTAAAATAGTACCGCATAGACAGTAGCCCCTGATGCTCAGTTCGGTGTTCGGAAAGAAAAGCCGGACTGAGGATCTAAAAAGATATACGCAGGAGTCTAACACAAATATGTCAATATGGGAATGCAGGCTGCGCTGCTGACCTCTGCCGCACTGACTGCGGAGGTCACTGCCTTGAAGCAGAGCCTCGAGCGGTCCGAGAACGAGCTCGGCCATGCCAAGAAGCAGCTCGAGGACAAGGAAGGTAAGTAACACCTTATTAAAGTTGTACCTTATAGAAAAAGGATTTGGTTGCAAAAAATGACAGGAATAACGTGGGTACTGTAGGGGCTACGAACGAGGTGGCGACCCTGAAGGAGGCGGTGTCCACGGCCGAACGCAATGCGGCCGCGGAACGCACTGAGCGAGATAAGCAGGAGGCGCGGGTGGCGGAGGTGCGGCAAGAGGTCCAGGCTCTCGTGGAAAAACACGAGAGTTTGGAGCGTGATTCGAAGACTCGAGAGTCCGAGCTTGCGTCGGCTCTTGAGAGTGCCAAAGCCACTAAGGCCGAAGCCCAAAAGGCCCTCCAGGAGATTGAGGCAGTAAATAAGATAGCGGCGGGTAAGGCATTCTTCATGCAAAGCAAGCATGTCAAAGTGAATTACTTGTTACTTACCCGAATTCGGAGCTCTCCAGGAGCGTTCGCAGATCTGCCCCGTAGCATGTCCGATGCTGCCGCGTTCTACAGAGCCGAGGAGGGAGCTCGACGGAAAAGGTGTTCTGGTCTCAGTATGCTGAGGCCGGACATCCGGTGCCCTTCAGCGACCAGCTGAAGCAGCTGGTCGAGCTCCACAAGGTGGCCGAACAGGCCATGAAGGGCCTCATAGTTTGGCTGTGGCCCAAAGAAGCCGTGCCTGGGAGCTACTTCGGCCTGGTGTGGCGGCTGGTGGACGCCTGTCCATGGGTTGACGTCATCAAGCACTCCGCCTGTATTGAAGGTGCCCGTCGGGCCCTTGCCCGCGCTAAGGTGCATTGGGGCAAGATGGACGCCGAGAAGCTTGTGACGGACGCGGCGCCGCCGGGCAAGGAGTATCGCACGCCCGAGATGTATTATAAGGGTCCTAAAGGGTGCCCGCATTATTGCGGGTGAGTGCTCCAAAGATGTGATTTTTTAGTAGACTCGCGTTTTGTTATCCTGTGCGCTGAAAACTTTGTTCATATGCGCTTAGAAACGCTTGTTAATTTAAAATATTACCTTCTGTGCGGCCGTTTATCAAATCTGAGAGATGGCAAGTCGTTAGCTTCGCCCCATGCCACGAGTCTTTGGGTGTTCGGATAAACTTGAGCGCTTTGTTCCCATTTTTGGGTCCTTCTAGGGAGGCGCCAACACAAACGAACGAGGCAACCGGACTTATAATGCTTGAACACTCTCACTTAGCCATAGAATTCTATAATTTTAATTTCGGGCGAAGCCCCGGTATTCGAAGGTCAATTGGGCGCTTATCCACGCTGGGACCGACAAAGCCGCTCCTCGCCTAAGCGGCATAAGTCTTTAGGGACTCGAAAAGACCTCTCGAACAACGACCTCTCTCGCCTTATCATGACGGTCAGTTTTAGCTTTCTCCACTGAGGTGCTCAACCCAACTCAACTGGGGCACAATCGCAGTGGTTCTCCCAGCGCTACCTTACCCGATATAACGGAACGTAAGGTACCAAAACATGTGAGCCGGGCAAACCCAACTATTGACCCAAGACATGATTCGGAGACAATGCATATAATGCTATAAGTTCGGGGTGCCGCACTTGTGAAAGTGTTCGGACTTATCACACCATATTTCGGGGAACTTAAGCCCCTGGTGTATTTCGCCGTACCAAGGTGTACGGGTGCAACATGTCATAAGTGAACATATATAGACGGGAATGCAATGATAGGCAAAAAGCGATGCATTGCTTATTCAAAAAATGCTGCGATGACTGCAGAACGATACAAATAGTGCGATAAGCAAGGGGTGGGTTTATTTAACATGTTCCCCTCCAGGGGTAGGCTGCGGAATGGTGTATAAAACAGGTATAATGCTCGTAATGGAGACCACCTGGATACTCTCCGTAGCTTTTCTCCTTCCCTGGCTGTTGCATCGTGAGTTCGGCAAATCTATTGCCGGACAGGGCTTCTGGCAAACGGAGTCCTGAGGATAAGAAAAAAGAAAAGGAAAACGGATGACACGTTTGGGAGCCCCTGGTGTGGTTGAGCCGCACTCTGGGCATGCCGTGGTCGTGCCCCTCCCCCTATGCCCATGGTATCTCCAGAGCGTAGTGATGTACGCGTGGTACTGGTCTCGCAATTTTGCGAGGGCTGGGGTTGGGGCCGCATTGCTACGCGTGCTCGGAACGTGCCAGGTGGTCTTGTTGTAGGTTACTCCGGGCGCGCTTGGCGGTGTCCGGTCGCTTAACGGCCGGACTCGAGAATTGCCTTAAGAGGCTTCTCTACACTTCTGCCGCGAGAGCCGCTGTATGCTCCTCCGTTTGGAGAGAGCGTTCAGTGTTTCCGTTGACCGTGATGACTCCGCGAGGGCCTGGCATCTTGAGCTTGAGGTATGCGTAGTGCGGCACCACATTGAATTTTGCAAATGCGGTACGTCCGAGCAGTGCATGATAGCCGCTGTGGAACGGAACTATGTCGAAGATTAACTCCTCGCTCGAAGTTATCCGGGATCCAAGACCACTTCAAGTGTAATCGAGCTGCATAATTGGCCTCTACGCTGGTATGACGCCTTTGAAGGTCGTTTTGTGGGTTTAATCCTTGAGGGTCTATGCCCATCTTGCACATCTGATCCCGATAAAGCAGGTTCAGTTGCCGCCCGCCCAACAGACTCTAGTGAGGTGAAATCCGTTGACGATTGGGTCTAGAACCAATGCGGCGGATCTGCCGTGGCGGATACTGGTGGGATGGTCCCTTCGATCAAAAGTGATCGGGCAGGAGGACCACGGATTGAACTTTGGGGCGACTGGCTGCATCGCCTATACATCCCTGAGCGCATGCTTCCGCTCCCTTTTGGGTATGTGGGTTGCGTATATCATGTTCACTGTCCGCACCTGTGGGGGGAATCCCTTCTGTCCTCTGTTGTTCGGCAGTCGTGTCTCCTCCTTGTTGTCGCTATGCAGCCCCTTGTCATTGCCTTCGGCGATTAACTTGCCTGCCTGCTTGAACACCCAACAATCTCTGTTGGTGTGATTAGCTGGCTTTTCGAGGGTGCCGTGTATCTGGCATGAGCGATCGAGTATCTGGTCCAAATTGGACGGGCCTGGAGTAGTTCTTTTGAATGGCTTTTTCCGCTGACCGGGTTTAGAGCCTCTGAATCCGGCGTTGACTGCCGTATCTTCAGTATTATTGCTGTTAATGCAGCGTTTGTGCTTATTGCGACGCGACCTGCCATTGCTGTCTTTGGTATCCGAACTACCAGAGTTTTTGGTTAGGTTGTTACTGCGAGTTAGCCAGCTGTCTTCTCCCGCACAGAAGCGGGTCATAAGTGATGTGAGGGCTGCCATTGATTTCTCCTTTTCCTGCCCTAGGTGCCGGGCAAGCCATTCATCGCGGATGTTGTGTTTGAAGGCTGCAAGGGCCTCTGCGTCCGGACAGTTGACGATTTGATTTTTCTTGGTTAAGAACCGTGTCCAGAATTGTCTGGCCGATTCGTCTGGCTGCTGAATTATGTGGCTTAGGTCATCGGCGTCTGGTGGACACACATATGTGCCCTGGAAGTTATCGAGGAATGCGGCTTCCAGGTCCTCCCAACACCCAATTGATTCTGCTCGCAGGCTGTTGAGCCAATGCCGAGCTGGTCCTTTAAGCTTGAGGGGAGGTATTTCATGGCGTGAAGATCATCACCGCAGGCCATGTGGAGATGAAGGAGATAGTCTTTGATCCAAACCGCAGGATCTGTTGTGCCATCGTAGGATTCAATGTTCACGGGTTTGAACCCTTCGGGGATTTGATGATCCACTACTTCATCTGTGAAGCATAGTGGGTGTGCGGCGCCTCTGTATTGGGCTATGTCACGATGGAGCTCAAACGAGCTTTGTCTACTGTGTTCGGCCCGGCCGGGGTTGCTGTATCCAGCGTGACGGTTATCGTCGCGTATCGTAGGGCGCCCGCGCGATCCGTAGATCGATCTTGTTTGCCTCGCCTTATCCTCCAATATGTCTCGCAAGTCTGGCACGTTCCCCCATGGCTTTGTACTTTTCGAGCGACGCTGGGGTGCGGCTTTAGTGGAGGGCCTAGAGGCCTCTCTGTCGCGGCCACGAGGTGGCCGGTCGGCCGTATTGTGCGCTGGTGATGTAGATTTATGTGCTTCCTCCTCTAATCGGGGTAGCAGCTTGCGTTTAGGGTAACTTTTGAGGGCGCTCGAGTTCATACTCTTGCCGCAAGGACTTCATCCATCCGTCGGCTAGCAAGTCTTGGTCAGCTCTAAGCTGTTGCTGCTTTTTCTTGAGGCTGCTTGCCGTGGCCATAAGCCCGCGTTTGAAACGCTCTTGTTCGACGGGATCCTCAGCACGACAAATTGCTGTCGTCAAGGCTTGCCTCGCTCTCGAAGGAGGCATGTAATTATCGTCCTCTACCTCTTCGTCTGCCGCTCTCTCATGAGGTCTGGCTTCTCCGTCCTCCTGTGGTGAATCTTGCTGGAGGGGGTTGTCTTCGGCACTGTCCGGAGTGTTATTATCTCCGGTGCCGGAATCTCCATTCTTGCTGTGGCGGGATTTGGAGCGGCGCCGCTGACGCTGGCGCTTAGGCTGTTTTTTGGAGGGGTCATCCTCCGCTGGTCCATCGCCATTCCCATCCTTTGGGGTGTCCACCATGTATATGTCATATGACGAGGTGGCTTTCCAGTGCGCTGTGGGTGCTGGTTCTTGGTCATCTCCGGCATCGTCGTCCATACCGTCGATGTCTTCGAACTCGAAGTCTAGCATGTCGGTTAAGTCATCGACAGTGGCTACAAAGTCGGTGGTGGGTGGGCTTTGAATTTCTTCGTCGTCCGCATCCCAACCGTTCTGACCATAGCCCGGCCAGGGTTCTCCTGATAAAGAGAGACACTTTAGCGAATTCAGGATGTCGCCAAAAGGCGAGTGCTGAAAGATGTCCACAGCGGTGAACTCCATGATCGGCGCCCCCAATCGGATTTGATTGGTAGTGGCGCGGAAGGTTCGGGGTTCGGAGAGGAGTCCGGCACCTCGGAGTCACGAGCTTCACAAGGGATAGGGTCGATATTCGGCTCCATCGCCGTAGAGGTAACAGCCCAGTGTCTAGCCACCCATCCTCGATCGGCGCAGTCGGCTCCGAGTTAAGGGTCGGAGCAGACTCTTGTGCGGCCTCCAGGGCACTGTCCGGCAGCAGAGCTAAATCATGCCCATCGTGACAAAGGCGGCGCGGCTTTCGGTTGTGGCTCGAATCCGTCGAAGATCAAGTCTCCGCGATGTCGGCCGATAGTTCAGACTCCCAAATCGACTCGATGGCGGGGCGAAGCTTCGATCTGCTCTAGATGGCCAGCTTAATTGCCCAAGCAGCGGCCGCCGAATCGAAGATCTGTCCGGGAGAAAAGTCTCACCGACCGCGTTATTGTTGATGATCGAAGGAGCCATCGGGCCTATAGGTGACGCGACACGAGGAACTCTCAATGAAAGCACCAATGTCGTGTCAAAATCTGCGGATCTCGGTAGGGGTCCCGAACTGTGCGTCTAGGCGGATGGTAACAGGAGACAAGGGACACGATGTTTTTACCCAGTTTCGCCCTCTCGATGGAGGTAAAACCCTACTCCTGCTTGATTGATATTGATGATATGGGTAGTACAAGAGTAGATCTACCACGAGATCAAGGAGGCTAAACCCTAGAAGCTAGCCTATGGTATGATTGTTGTTCGTCCTATGGACTAAAACCCTCCGGTTTATATAGACATCGGAGAGGGCTAGGGTTACACAGAGTCGGTTACAATGGTAGGAGATCTACATATCCGTATCGCCAAGCTTGCCTTCCACGCCAAGGAAAGTCCCATCCGGACACGGGACGAAGTCTTCAATCTTGTATCTTCATAGTCTTGGAGTCCGGCCAATGATGATAGTTCGGCTATCCGGACACCCCCTAGTCCAGGACTCCCTCAGGCACATTGAACATCGGAACAAGTGGGCACGTGCTTTTGATGAAGATGGCCGGAGATACGGTCAAATGACAAGCAATATGGCCGAATGCTTCAATATGGTGCTCAAAGGTGCACGTGGATTACCCGTGATGGCAATAGTTCAATACACATTTGCCAAGATGAATGCGTACTTTCTAAAGTACTCGATGGAAACGGATGCACAGATAGCGGGTGAGAACAAGCGCAAGTACAAGTACAATTTTCCACCCAAGGTTGATGAATGGTTGGAATTTCAATCGTGGAAGGTGGACTCAGAAGAAGCTATACTATATGACAACGAAGAGTGGAAGTACGAAGCGAAAGAGCCAGGAGGAACCACAAATGATGGCCGCCAACATGGAGGTCGGGCTTTCAAGGTCTCCTTAACACGGTGTGATTGCTCTTGTGGGAGGCCGTTGTTGCTTCATCTCCCATGCTCACACTTGTATATCGCCGGTCGTGTTAGGAATGTGGATGTCAACCACCCCCTCACCGTGAGGGAGTCGGAGTTCTCAATCCAGATGGTTAAGAAAACATGGGCTCCCCACTTTCACCCATACTTTGACCAATCACAATGGCCGGAGTACCATGGACTTCAACTATGGCAGGATCCGGAGTTGAAGGTTGTTAAACGGGGTAGACGTAAGACAAAGCCTCTCTGAGGCGACATGGACGGATGGGGTCGTGGTGGCCGCCGAGAAGCGGGCAACGACCAATTCCAAGAGCCTCGTGAGAGCTCCCGTTGTGGGGAATGCAAAGGTCGTGGCCACAACAAAAGAAAATGTACAAAACCATGAAAAAGGTCCAAGAAAAATGTTGCAAGCACAAGCCAACAAGGAGCTACACAAGGTAGTCAACCAAGTGGTAGCCAACAAGTGCCAAGCCAACCAAATGGTAGCCAACCAAGTGGTAGCCAACAAGTGCCAATGAAACCAAATGGTAGCCAAAGAGTATCTAGGCAACAAAGAGGGAGGCAACTAGGACTTACAAGAGGCCATGGTGGTGGTAGAGCTCGTGGTGGTGGTGTAAGCCGTGGTGGTGGTAGAGCTCGGGGTGGTGGACTTGGTCGTCGTGATGGTCTTGGCCTTGGTGGTGTACTTGGCCATGGTGATGGTTTTGGTCGTGGTGATGGTCTTGGTCGTGGTGGTGTTCAAGGGCAAGGTCGTTATGAGGAATATTTGGATACCTCGATGGACCATTTTCGTATGTTGCTTACTAATTATAATGTTTCATATGTTCTTGTTTTTCATGTCTTCATGTTGCAATGTAAATGTTATTCCATTTGTTTTTCATTACTAACTATTTTGTTTCCCTCCTTATAGGTATGGCGGCTTCTCAACCCAACAAGCCAACAACGATGGAGGATGGCGAGGATAAGATGGTGGGGTGGTGGGAGAAGGCTGCGAAGAAGCTGAGAGAGGAGGACGAAGCCGCACTAAAGAAGAAGAAGGAAGAGGAGCTCGAAAAGAAGAGAGAGGAAAGAATTAGAGCAAGTTTTGAGTGTCGCGCTAGGGAACTAGCGTTGCACAAGAAATGTGAGGACGCACAAAAGAAGCGTCTCGTGGATTTTGAAGAAAGAACCATGAAACTTTGGGCATTCGCAGCTGAAAAAGAGGAGAGGAAGAACAAGATATTCATGGAGAGGGTGGTTAAGGAGGCTCACCTCATAAGGAAAAGGGAGGAGGAAGAGGAAGACGAGAGGAAGAAGAAGAAGGGAAAGGGGCCTTGCTCTACACAATAGAGCTATGTCATCTCCATAAGGATTGTGGAGTATGAACTACTATGTGCCATGAACTACTATGTCTTTTGGACTCCTCTTCGATTTGGTTGTGAAGTACTATGTGTCCTGAACTACTATGTATTATTAAGTACTATGTGTCGTGAAGTATTATGTATTCCCTCCTCGATTTGGTTGTATGAGCTACTCTTCAAGTTGAAGTAGTATGTGTTATGAACAACTATGTGTCATCATGTACTTTGTGCATATTTTGTCTTCATAGTTGTTTGCTTGCTATGTGTCAACCTACTTCACTTCATACGCCTATGTGTGCATATGCCAAAAAATTAGCCAAGTCAAAGTGCAACGCTTAGCACGAGGCGCCACATCGAAAAAGGTAATGCCCAGGCGCTTGCCTCGCTGCGATGTGGCGCCTGCGGCTGGGCGCGTGCACAAGTCTCAGAATTTGCAAAGCTTCTGTTGCTCTCTGGATTCATCTTCCCAGGCATGCAACGCCTCAGAGATAGGTGCTGCACTGCTGCATGTAACGCCTAGATCTGAGCCGTTGCACGCCTAGGAAGACGTATCCAGCGAGCACCAGAAACTTTGCAAGTTACAGACTTGTGCAACGCCTAGCTTCGGGCGCCACATCGAAGTCAAGGTGCCTACCACGCTGGCGTTGCCTCGCTGATGTTCTCCCGTGCTGGCGTTACTGCAAAATCGTTCAAAGCTTGTTGCTCTCGATTACGTCTTCCCGCGTGCAGCGCCTCGAGCTAAGCGCCACAAAGGCAGCGCCCATCTTTGAGGCGTTGCACGCCTGGGAAGACAAATCCAGAGAGCAACAGAAGCTTTGCAAGTTACAGACTTGTGCAACGCCCAAAGACGGAGGCGCTTGGCGATCGAGCAAAGGCCACGCCACAAGCGCTAGGCGCTGCACTGCTGCATGTGACGCCTATCTCTAAGGCGTTGCACACCTGTGTACAGCTATCCCGAGAGCAACAGAAAGTTTGCCTCCAGTTTGGGACCAAAAATTTGCTAAGTGTTGGTGTGGCGCCTGGCGGGGAGGCGCCACACTTTACAGTGCAGCGCCCTGGGCGCTGCACTGTACAGTGTGGCGCCTCCCTGCTAGGGGCCACACAAACACTTAGTGTTTTTTTGTCCCTCAAACTCGGTCATTTTCAGGCACAGTTCAACATTTCCTAGAATAAACAGTAATGATCTTTAAGTTCAACAAAGACAGCATTTCCTAGAGTGACCATCACAACAAGTTCAACATTACTAAGACAGAGGTACCACCACTCCAAGTTCAACGACATAACAAGTTCAACATTACTAAGAGCTACCACCACTCCAAGTTCAACATTACAAATAGAGGACGACGACTAGTTCACTACTAGGGAAAAGCCTATACACAGAATCTTAGCAGCAGCGCGGCTCAAAAATGAGCGCTGCTGCTAACTAGTAGTAGCGCGTGCTCCGTAAACTCACTGCTGCTAAGGATTTAGCAATAGCACGGTCGGCTTAAAACGCGCTGCTACAAATATCGACCGGCGGTGTTCACCTAACTCTAAGTAGCAGTAGCGCGGTCACGCGAACCGCGCTACCGCTAAATATATAGTAGTAGCGCGGTTTTCCCGAGATCGCTGCTGCTAAATTTCAAATTTCCACACTTTTTGTCCCGATTAGTCAGAAGGCCAGATTCCCAAACCGCTGCTGCTAATTCCTTAGCAGCAGCGCGTTTTAGATCACGCACTACTGCTAATCCGCACCAACCCAACACCTTTCCCCACCCGTCCCTTCCCTCCCCCTCCTCTCTTTTCCTTCCCCTACCTCCCCTCCCTTCCTCTCTTCCCTTCCCCTACCTCCACCACATGCTCCCACTCTCACTCTTCTTCTTCCTCAATACTTCTCCCCATTACTCTCTCTCTCTCTATCCACCTTTCTCTCTCTCATTACTCCTACATAACTACACCACCTCCATTAATGCATCTCCTTTCTCTTTTCCTTCCCCTCCACTAGTTGAAGTTGTCTCCTCCCAAATTAGGTAGCTAGGTAGATGTAGGATTTAGTTAAGTGACCTATTTGCCCCCTAACTAGATCTATCTTTGTCAAGAAGAGCTTTGTGCACTTTTGATCTCCCTACAACATCATCTCCACCGTGTGCTCGATCTCGATCGAGATAGAGGTGATGAAAATTTCATGCTTTTGCAAAATGGAAATATTTTTATGTGTGTGTGATATGTTTGTGGAAATTGTGTGTGTGGCATGAGTTGACGCCACCAAATTGTGCTTTTGAGTTGCCTATGTTTTGCCGAAATGTCGATTTATTTCCGTTTCGACGAATTTCGGGCAAACTCTAGATCCATATAAGTCCTATTTTTAGGGAAGGTCATGCCAAATTTTTTTATGACTTTGATGCATGCATGCATTTTTATAATCAATTTGTTTATTATTACCATGCAGAGTTGACGATGGTCAGTGGAACGATGGTGGACAGGTGGTTGCGGTCGGCGGTGCAGGACATGAAAGAAAATAACCGGACAGAGGTTTTATGTCTGTGTCGAAAATGCAAAGGAATAGTTTCGCTCGACCCCTATGACGATGGTCATGTCGAAGCGCACCTGCTCATGACTGGTTTCATGGATGGCTATACTCGGTGGATAATTGAAGATGAGGATGACGATGTTGAGGATGCCGACGGGGCAGGAAATGATGACACGGGGCAAGACGAAGAGATGATCGTTAATGGCGGCGGGGAAGAGGCCGGACATGGCGGCGGAGAAGGGGCCGGACATGGCGGCGGAGAAGGGGCCGGACATGGCGGAGGAGAAGGGGCCGGACATGGCGGCGGAGAGAACGACATGGACTCCACACAGCAGAGTTCGTCGGTACTAAGTTTAATTGTGCGGGACCATCATGTTCAAGCATTGCTTCGCAAGGAGACGCAGTCTTGAGAGCTGCTTCTAGAGAGGAGGCTAAGCTGGAGCAACTGGTGGTAGACTCGAACACTCCATTGTATGATGGTTGCAATCCTGAGGTAACCCGCTTGAGTTTCACGCTCCAACTCCTGAAGACGAAGGCTAAAAACAAATGGACCGACACTAGCCTCGATGAGCATCTCAAGTACCTAAAGGATGTTCTTCCCAGGGTAATCTATGTCCTACTAGTGTTGATGAGGCCAAGAAGATCGTGTGCCCTCTTGATCTGCCACACATTAGATACCATGCATGCATCAACGATTGCATAATTTATCGGAAGGAGCACGCGGAAAAAACAAGCTGTCCGGTGTGCAATGCTTCTCGATACAAGAAGGCCGGGAAGAAATGTCCCCAAAAAGTTGTATGGTACTTACCGATCACTCCCCATCTCTAGAGGTATTTTGTAGATCCCAAGGAAGCTAAGCTAATGCGCTGGCACGCGAAGAGGAAGAAGCCCGACAATGGAGATGATCCGGTCGAGACACGGAAGGATGGAAGCCAGTGGAGAGCGCTGAACAGCTTCTATCGGTATTTTGAATGTGATGCAAGGAACATCGTGCTCGGCGCGTGTACCGATGGCATGAATCCGATTGGTAACCAGAACACCAACCATAGCACATGGCCCGTGTTTGTATGGATGTACAACCTCCCCCATGGTTGTGCATGAAATCAAGTACATTCACATGAGCATGCTAATTCAAGGGCCAAACAACCAGGAAATAATATTAATTTGTATCTGGGCTACTTCAAGAGGAGTTAGACACGTTATGGAAAACACCGCCAAGACATGGGACGCCAAAGAAGGTGAGTATTTCAACATGAGAGCCAAGACCGACCACGGCGGTGGCAGGACTATCTCGGTTATGGATATGTGGCAGGCCAGGTGTGCCATGGATATTGCGGATGCACACGGTGCATGGATGATACGACGTCTCAGCAGCTAACGTCAAGGAAAGATGGCGGGTTTGGGAAAATCATGTACATGGGGCATCGAAGATGGCTTGAATAGGACGGCCCGTGGAGAAACCGTGGAGATCTATTCAATGGTCACGCTGAGCATCGAGGACCTCCACATAAGCGTAGCAGTGCCGAAATCGATGAGCTGTTGAAAAACTGGAAGGAGTGCCCCACGCCAGGAAAGATGATGTGAAAGGCGCCAGAGCCGCTGCTGAAGGTATGGAAGACGAGGTCTGTGTTCTGGGACTTGGAGTACTGGCACAAACTCGATACACCTCATTGCCTTGATCAAATGCATATCTGTAAGAATGTCCTTGAGAGCTTGCTCGCAACACTGATGAACATGCCGGATAAGACCAAGGATGGGCCGAAGGCAAGAAAAGACTTGTAAGATTTGAAAATCGGGAAGATCTGCACATGCCGCCTGTAAAATGTCGACGAGACAGAGACGGAGACAAAGGCAGGGAGAAGAAGGGCAAGAAAACAAAGAAAGAGGATTATTGCCCCCTTCTTGCTTCACCTTAAGTCAGCCGAGATCAATCAATTCTTTAAGTGCCTTACCGAGTCAAAGTTAGTTCCTGCATCGTGGCAAGATAAGCGGATATCTAGACACGAACAAGAAAAAGTTCAGCGGGATGAAGTCTCATGACTGTCATGTGATGATGACGCAGATACTACCTGTTGCCCTTAGAGGGATAATGGACAAGCACGTACGTGACACGCTTATTGGTCTCTGCAACTTTTTCGACGTCATCTCTCGATCAGTGTGAAGCAGCTCCAAAGGCTACAGGAAGAGATCGTTGTGATACTGAATGAGCTTGAGGTGTACTTCCCGCCCGCGTTCTTCAACGTGATGGTGCATCTGTGTGTCCATATTGTGGATGACATAATAGACCTGGGGCCACATTCCTGCACAAACATAATGCCGTTTGAGAGGATGAATGGGATCATCAAAGGATTCGTTCGTAACATGTCCCGTCCGGATGGAAGCATGGTCCAGGGCTATTTGGCACAAGAGTGCATCTCTTTCTGTGAGAATTTTCTATATGGCGCAGACCAGCCGCCTGCTGTTTGTGTTGGTTTGCCCGTCAACAAGCACGATGGGAGGCTCAAAGGAGATGGTCACTGCAACGGTCGCAGGGAACTGCACGTGGCATACTCAGATCGACGCAGCGACTTTGACAGAGCAAACTTGGTAGTGCTACAACACCTAGACGAGGTAGATCCTTTCGTGGCACTACACAAAGAAATTATCGCAAAGAAGTATCGTGACCGGGGTATGCAGGGGATTTGACGCCAAAGTTACTAGAGAGCACAACTCCACTTTCTGCATTGGTTCAAAGAGCATATTATTGCTAATCCCGGAGGAGGGCTCTAAGGATGGATTGCTCATATATGCCTTAGCACATGGCCCTCGCCCAACCTCGTAACCTATCGGGCATATGATATCAATGAGATACACGTTCTACACGGAGGCCAAAGATATGGACAAGGGTGATCGTAACTCGGGGTGACGATGGAATGCATGACCGCAGCGACAATGGCGAATCGAACGATTTTATGGAAGGGTCGAGGAGATCCGGGAGCTTGACTACTCTGGATCGCACAACACGACGATGTTCCGTGTCAGATGGGCTAAGAATGTCGAAAGAGAAAGCCGGATGTTCACTACCATGACTATACCCGACGCCAAGAGCGCTACCGTGAACGCTATCGCAAAAAACGAGCCATGGGTACACGCTAAGCACGTGACACAATGCTTCTTCATAAGCCCGACCAGCGCAATCCCAGCCGTGTTGTCGTGAGGAGAGGTAAAAGGAACATCATTGGAATGGATGGAGTCGCCAACGAGGAAGACTATGATCAGTACGGCAACCCAATGAGGGAAGATGACGATGATGATGAAGTATACGTCAAAAGAAGAATCAATACTACATTACCTAAGAAAAATCGTACTCCATGGAAAAGGCAAAGTCACAATGAGGGGCTCAATTATTCTTCGACGAACAAGAAGGGAAAGAAGCTGACTCAAAACGAAAACATCAAAGACCGAGGAAGCGTATGTTATCGGTCCAATGATGTGTAATATATATATATATATATATATATATATATATATATATATATATAGGGAAAAGCAAACCTATGAAGCTTCTCTGGGGTGGATGCAATCACGCGCGCTCGTTGGTGTTGGGATCTGGTCCCTCCTCTTACCCCATTTGCTTTTTTCTCTTTTTATTCATTTGATGTTTTTTTCCTCTTATAGCAAAGGGGTGGACCACGCTGCATGCATGGGGGAGGGGACCGGCAGGCACTAGGCTGTGGTTGTGGCAGTCTAGCAGACAGGACCACCGGCGCCCAAAAGCAAAGGTTCCTGTACGGCAAATGGAGAACTGTTTGGGGAAGGTTCGAACCTTTTTAGTCCGAAGGCGCCCTTTTTTTTAGTCATGGCTTGCGTTTTTGTCATTCAGCTGCTGCCAACATGCGTCCCGCTGCAGCCCACAGCCCGTAATATTGATCCAGCTGCTGCTCCCCCGCAACCCCATTACTATGGGCCATGGGCTATGGGCTGGCCTGTTGCAGGAGGAAGGCGTCTTTAAAATAAGAAGATCCGAACTGTTTTTTTTCTCTGGGAAGAAGCAAAAAAACTGTGATGGCACACGCCGATTCTCATCCGTCGTCACCTTTCCAGCAGTGAGAGTCATTCACCGCCACGCCATGGAGATATACTCCATCAATCCCATATACGTTACGCGCCTACACTGCACAGAATAAGCAGCAAAGCTGATCAGAGATTACATGTAATTAGTGTCAATGTACTAGTTTTTGCATTCCATGCAGGAGCAATTTCGCCAGCTGACACCCAAAAAGACACACCCGTTGTAGGACGTGTCTATAGCACTCTCCTTACATGACGTTGATACATATTATAGACAGCTGCCGTATAGTCTAATGTACATACCCTAATCAAAATTACTTCTCGCGGACCCGGTGCAATCGGTTAGATCGCTAACTGTAGGAGAGGAAATCGTGGCACGACACAGGGGTCGTGTGTGGTTTTTTTCCGGGCAGAAGTCTGTTTTGATTTTTATTTGTTTTGAGGGGAAAGTCTGTTTTGATTACAACGTACAATACAGCAGAAACAGTTGTGCCCCACCCCCCCATCCCCCTGTGCATGCGCCTGCATTCATGTGATACGAAGTCAAAAGCCGTCCAACCCGCTGCTCCCGCCCATGCCCCTCGGGCCTCCCGCGCGCAGATGCCTCCCTGCTCGCAACAGACCGGATTTTCGATTTTCACCCCATGCCGTTTCTATACACTCAGCTGCGGATGGTCAAAGACCACCATTCCAGGCATCAGCAGGCAGCACACCCTTCTCTTTCACCACACACGCGTATGCGCCCTTCCCAAGCATCCATGGCCGCCATCACCCCACCCCCCACAAGTGATGGCGAGCAATCCATGACTACAGTTCTTCGCTTAGGTGAGCTTCTACAGCAGGTGCTTCTCCGTGTCGATGGCTTGAAGAGCCTTCTGCGGTCTAGCACGCTGTCGAGGGAGTGGCTGAGTATTGCATCAAGGAAGGAGTTCCGTCAGCAATTCATGGCAAACCACGATCCGCCTTTGCTTGGGATCATTCTGCAGTTCACCGTGGTTGGCACCGACTGGAGGCACCTGGAGTTCGCCCCGGTGGAAGGGTTGGACAAGGCCTTAGCTCCAAAGGCGTCAGAAGTCGCGGCGGCTCTCGCCGGGCAAGCCAGCTACGAGACGGTGCTGGCATGCGTCGCCGGCGAGCTCGCCCCCGACTCCGCCGGCGCCGGCGCTCGCCCCGTCCTGCCCTCGACCCGACCCGGCGCGGCGCTCGCCCCGACCCGGACGGCCCTCGCCCTGACTCCGGCGCCGGCGCTCGCCCCGACCCGGCGCGCTCGCCCCGACCCGCGCTCGCCCCCGACCCGTCGGCCCTCGCCTCCCTCCTCTCCCCTGCCGGCCGTCGTCGGGCCTGCCTCCTCGCCCCTGCAGTCTCTGTAAACCCCCCTCTCTCTGCTAGGGTAATTCGGTTATGTTAATTAATTAGGTTATCTATTTAGTTCTGAATTTAGCTAGGTTTCAAAATTAGCTGAATTTATATGCAAATTTGAACTGGACATGTGATATGTGCATATGTCATGTTTTGGACATGTCATGTTTTGGAAAATGATCCGAGTGGCCTATGTTACGCCGGAATGTTGATTCATTTCCGTTCCGGTGAATTTCAGCGCCGATATGTCCATTTTTAGCAAAGGTCATGCGAAATTTCCGTGAATAAAGGCATGATTTGTGCTACATAGTTGGCATATCGAGTGCTGACACATAGATTTCTTTTTATGTCATTTCTCATTTATTCATACTTTTAGAAATAAATGAGGCCACTTAATCATAGGAAACATGTCGAACAACGAAGAAACTGGGCCTTCTGACCAAGATGCAGACGAGATGCATTATGAGGGTGAACAAGAGTACCTCGGCTATTTGACTGCTAAGCAAGGTTTGCAGGTCGGCCTCGATGATGGTACTGACGCCGACATCGACACCGACGGCACCGGCACCGATGGCGGCACCAAGACCGGCGGGGAAGGTACCGGCGCCGATGCCGCTACCGAAAAGAGGAAGCATAAGAAGCAGAGGATACGAAAACCTAACAAACTAGGGATTGGACGACTTGTGATCACAAAGATGGCACTGCAAGTTTGAGCCGTTAGAGCGGAAGAACCTCGCAAGTGCTATGGGAACCAAGTAGGATGCATCCTACGGGAATGCGCGAGCATCAACGATTTATGACTTAAGGAGTAAAGAACATTTGACGCAGTTGTTCGAGCGAAGTTGCACAAGAGATTCAAGTTCCCGACCGGGATGATAACATAGAACAACCGTGGGATGATCCAAGATGAAAAAGATTAACAATCATGCCATGGGCATGTTCAGCAATGATTTGGCCTCCGGAAAGGGAGGGTGAAACGAGCTATTGAGGCTGATGAACCCCGTCCAAGATTCTGGAGGAAAATCCGACACTTACGGAAGAGGAGTTCGAAAAGTTCAAGGACACTTATAGCTACCGAGGCAGCCAAGATAATGGCTGCGAATTCAAAAGCCTTTAGCAAAGGAACACGGGAAGCATCGCCTCGAAGCCGTGGCTACCTCGGTAAAAGGCCCATATGGGATAAGGAGGACGCGAACGTGAAGCCGCGGGTCTCCTGCACTTTTGTGAAGTTCACCAACCCCTTGGAGCATGACTTCATCAGGCCCGCTACAAGTGGGACAAGGAGAAAAAGGTTTTTACACGGACAAGATCACGAGGAAATTGATTAGACTCTCGGAGAAGCAACACCGGCTTGCAGCAGAAAGCCCTACTTCTCGATGAGGCCCAAGTGGGACACCCTCTCAACCGGCCTTGAACGAACTTAAGGGACTCCCTTTGGACCAGCGGCCGCAATATGGTCAGTGTGCACGGCGCCGAGACGGCGCCACATGGAAGGTGTTTTACAACGACGGCCGGAGGCCAAGAAGCAGAAAAGAAGTTTAGTCAGGCGGACATCGACGCAAAGGTGAAGCTTGCGGTCGAGAAAAAGCAGCCGAGGACGCCAAAAAAGCAGCCGAGGACAAATATGAGTTGCTACAGCGGGCAGTCAATGCAGCTGTAACTACCGCAGAAATGATTTTGCTACTAACTTGGTTCCAGCTTATCATCAATCGGGCGAAGGAAAATCCGCACAAGACGATACATGATTTCGATGCCCGTTAAATCATGAGCAACTCCATGAACAACAACACCATCGCACCATCACTTGCTCAAGCAACCGGCCTCCTCTCAGCCGCCTCCCGCCATAGCAGCCCGCCCTCGGCCTCAGCGCTTAGGTGGGCCTTCGTCTTTAGGCTGAGCTCGACGCCGTCACGGTAATTACATGTCACACCAACATATATATATATATAGATAATATTCCATTTTGTTGCCTTTCGGTTGTTTTACGCCACGTACATATGTGTTTGCGGCGAAAGAAACCCCTGCACCATACTCGACTTGATCAAAGGCCAGAAGGTGGACGTGGGAAAGGGGATGATAATGGACCCCTCTCAACGCACGTTCCACAACCAGCCGATCCCCGCTGGGCACTCCAGGGTTAGCTTGACCAGTGTGAAATCGGGGCACGAGGATTTGCCTCCTCTAGTACAGCATGTGGGAGCGGACGAGGAGACCCCGCCGTGGATTGGAAGTTGCAAGGGTTGGGTGCTGCTATGGCCGAAGAATCTTATTCGTCTGGAGCCGGCCGAGAGCACACCAATAACTACCACACATCAACAAGCATGTGCAGAGACCACCACCCCGCCTACGCAATTACCAGCTCCTGTAGTGCCGGGTGAGAGCGGCGGACGACATGATGAAGGGGTGCAATAGTATCTTGGCTGATGTAATTTCTCAGAGAACAGAGAATGGATGATGAGACGGAGGTCGACCCTATGGATTACCTCAATACAAACGCTGCGTGATGTGTGACATAGATATGATGAGTCAACCATATGACTAATCGGGCTATCGACTTGCTAATGAGGATATGGATGATATGCCCGGCAGGTCGCACCATGGATTGCAAAAGTCTCTCTTCATGAAATCCTCACAGACACGCTCAAGATGTCGCCTCAACACAGGCTCAACTAGTCGGGCGCGAGGGTCGTGCAAAGATTTAGCCCGGGAACACTGGGGGGGGGGTTAAGGAAGGGTCCGGAAGGTGTGCCCAAGAAAAAGGAGAGGAAGAGATCGGGAAGGTAACTGCCGGTGTCAAAACCGGCGGATCTCGGGTAGGGGGTCCCGAACTGTGCGTCTAGGCGGATGGTAACAGGAGACGAGGGACACAATGTTTTTACCTGTGTTCAGGCCCTCTCGATGGAGGTAATACCCTACGTCCTTCTTGATTAATATTGACGATATGGGTAGTACAAGAGTAGATCTACCACGAGATCAAGGAGGCTAAACCCTAGAAGCTAGCCTATGGTATGATTGTTGAGATGTAATGTTGTGTCCTACGGACTAAAGCCCTCCGGTTTATATAGACACCGGAGAGGCTAGGGTTACACAGAGTCGGTTACAATGGTAGGAGATCTACATATCCGTATTGCCAAGCTTGCCTTCCACGCCAAGGAAAGTACCTTCCGGACACGAGCCGGAGTCTTCAATCTTCTATCTTCGTAGTCTGGGAGTCCGGCGGATATTGATAGTCCGGCTGTCCGGACACCCCCTAGTCCAGGACTCCCTCAGTAGCCCCTGAACCAGTCTTCAATGACGATAAGTCCGGCATGCATAATGTTCGGCATTGCAAGGCGGGTTCCTATCCTTGAATAATCCGGAGAAGATAACGAACACCAGGATAGTGTCCGGCTCTGCAAAATAATTTCCACATTCCAAACGTAGAGAGAATAAAACATATACACTGATCCAATCTGCTGACGTGTTATGCGGCGTGACATCACACCGGCACCAAGCCTTTGTTTGAATTACTGTACCACTTCAAAGACGCTTAGCGGCGGTTTCCTTTGGCACGCCCCGTCAAGCGAGATCGTGTTCCCTTTATTCCGGGATCCTCATCAATACGTGCGTGGGTAACCCAACCGTTCCCGTCGCCACGCCTCCTCTATCGAAGGGGAATCTCAAGCGGTCACGGAGACGGCCCTTGGTATTATTCCCCCCTTTATAAGAGGACCAGGGCCCGTCCTTGTCTTTCAACCTCGCATCGAATCTTCCCTCTGCCCCCAGTTCCAACACCAAGAGCTTCAGACTCGAGCGCTTCGGATCCACAACAATGTCCGGCTCCGACCTCCAGGGCCGGTGGATGCCCTCCTCCGTCACGGAGGAGGACATATTGAAGTTGCGTGAGGCCACGTGCACGGCCTACAAGGTTTCGCCTGGGTTGCCTGCCTGGGCAGGCCGTGCCAGCCCGAGCCCGCGAATACGCTGTTTCGATCTCACCTCCGTCGGGATTAGGCTTCCAGACGGATCCTTTCGTGAGGGGGCTCCTGTTCTACTACGGGCTGGACTTCCACGACTTGGCTTCGGAGTCCATCCTCCATATCTCCGCATTCATTATCGTCTGCGAAGCCTTCCTCCGCGTCATCCCCCACTTCGCCTGTGGCTGAAAACATTCAGTGGAGCCAAGATGATTGGGGGCGCCAAGCGAATCTTGGCGGCGACCATAAGCAAGAAGGTCGATGCCCGTGGCTCAAGGCTCCTTCCAAGAGGAACAGGATTGTGGCAGCAGGAGTGGTTCTACATCACCGCCCAAGGGGCAAGCAAGCAAAGCCGCCGCCCTCCTTCCGCCCGGGACCTCCACAAAGAACTAGTGTCGTGGGTCAACCAAGGGCTCAAGCGGGAGCCGCCCGAGGACGCGTTCGCCGATCGCAGGGCCGGATTCAAGACCTCCAAACAAGGGAGATCGGCCTGGTCAAGGTGATGCAAGTCATGCTAGTCGTGCACCTCCTGCCACTCGCAAACGCCGCCCTCTCCGTCTATGGGAGTTCAATCCGAGGGACCTCGTATTCTCCAAATTTTATGGGCGCGACACCCACGGAGATGTACAAGCTGTTCTTCGGACCGCAGTGCGGCGTGTCCGGATTCGGCCAAGACGCGGGCTTAAGCCGCGATCGCTGGATACTCAGGTAAATAGCTCAGAGCTCGGACATTCTACCTGTATGCCTTTCAAAAGATCATCTCCTGACCCTTTTATTCTTTACAAGAATGGGTGGCGCGATCAAGGCTGATAAGGTGTCCGGCCCCCCTCCCAGAGACCGCACTGGAGCCCGTGTTGGTCAGAATGTTGGAGGTTGCGCCTCCAGAAGGGGGTGATGGGGGAGATAAAGGAGCTAATACTTCGTCCAAAGAGGCGAGTGAAGAGGAGGGAACCAAGGATCCCTCCCTTCAGAGGGAGAAGAGGACCGCCTCCGAAGATCCGGAGGTCAAAGCCCCTAAGCGTGGGAAGAAATCCCCACCGGGGGGTCTGACGTCCGGAGAGAATTCGGACGCGCAATCATCGCCCAAGGACCAGCCCTCCAACGAGCCGTGAGTATGAAAGAGGAAGTTTAATAAGGAAGTACCTTCGTTTATGCTTCTGTAGGTAACCGGAATATTTATGTCGCAGTTCGGATCTGCACCGCCTCGAATGAGTTCATCCTCGGGATCTTCTTCCGGAGATGATGGAGAGCGATCGCCTCCGTCGACGCTGCCGGATGGGGCGAGCAAGCCCGTGTCGCCACGGAGGGCGCCCCCGAGTCCGATGGGCCAAAGAGTTCAACACCCACCGAGTCCGCCGGAGAATCAAGAGTTTGCTTGAGAGGGCGCCCATTTCAAGATCACCGCGTTAATGCGCACGGTGGTTAGAAGGATTTCGTCCGCCGAAAGTGGATTGCGCAATGCCGCCTCGAGCTTGTTTGGCGGATTTGAGGTATGCGAAAATGATGCACCCTTTTGTCTTTTAACAGCTTCGCATATAAGAATGCGCCAGATAGATAGTAGCCCCGAGACTCGGTAGGTTGTCGAAGGCGACAGCGTCCGAGGATTGAAAATCTAAACATCTCGTAATGAATATCGCCGTTCGATGCGGTGGCGGATAGTCCGGGGCCACCGGATGATCGATTCTTGAATCGAGTCGACAAATGGACATGGCAGATGCCGACATCGCACTTGTCAATCAATGACTTGACGAATCGCAAGGTAAATAAATTCCCGCAGCCGGTTTATTGAGTGGGTTAAAGCCCTCCTCGATAAATTATATGTTGTTTATACGAGCAGTCGCGGCTCTGTGTGGAGAGCCTTCGAGCAAAGCTTGCACAAGCTAAGGAGCAAGCCCGAAGGAGTGATCGGTCGCCGCGAGGGCGGCCGAGGAGTTGAAGGCGAAAAGGCTGCGCCTTTGCCTAAGCAGGGCGGAGGTGGCCGAATTGGCCAAGAAATTAAAGGATGCTACCGACCGTGGCGAGGCTCTTGAAAAGGAGCGCCTATCGGAGCGGGAAGACTGAAGAAGGCCACCGCCGGCCAAGGATGCCCGCTTACGCAATGCGGCTATGAAGGAGGAGCTGCGCCAAGCCGAGAAATCACGGCCGGCAAGCCGCTTTTATGCATCGCCGTTTATGGATGCCAAGTACGCTAAATTTGAGCGGCAAGGGAGTTCGGAGGATCCTTATATGGACTTGGCTGCGAGTCGCGGCCGACGCCGCTAAGCACTTCCGGAGCTGGGGATCACGAGGTGGAAGAGTTATATTGGACTCAATTCCACATCCGGATCGCCCTCTTCCGCCGCGGACAGGTTGGCGAATGGGCGAATCGAATAGACTGTCCGGCTGGCTATGATCGACATCGTGGCCCATGTGTGGCCAGAGAGGTCCAAGGCGACGAGCTACTTCGGCCTACTGCAGCAGTTTCTTGGGGCGGTGCCGCATATTAAGGAGATGAAAAGGTCGGCCTGCATCGAGGGCGCGCGGATGGCTCTGGCCCGTGTAAAGGTGCAGTGTCCGGAGATGGATGCCACCGCTGTTGCTGCCCAGGGTTCGGATGGGAACCGGCTTCCTGCCGAGCATTATTTCGGGGAAGTTATGCGTGGCGCTCGTATAATAGTCGCAGTGCTCAAAGAATGTAACGTTCAATTGAACGCATTAACTTGTATATCAACGATTATAGTATGAATGCTTTTTATACTTGTGCTTCCAAGTAGTAAAACTTCTCTGTCGGCCGTTTATGTATACTTGTGTATAACACGAAAGATGCGATCTTGACTTCAGCCCCTTGCACAAGGTGCTGGGGTGTTCGCAAAATAGCGCTTTTCACACTTAATCCGATGTCTCGGTCCTGTTATAAGGAGGTGGTAGCGTAGCGAAACGAGGCAATCCGGACTATAGTGCTTTATTTCTTTCACTTAGCCAATGGAGCTCGAGGTGGGGCTACGATATAGCCCCTAATGACACCGCACATCTCCGGATTCGAGTGCGTATGTACTGGCGAAGCGGCCCTTCATCAAAGCGGGAATTCTAAACATTCGGTAGTCGATCAAGTGGTGACCAGACTCTCGCTATATCATGACGAGTCGGTTTTGGCTTTCTCTCGAGGTGCTCGCCCAATTAACCGGGGCACAATCGCAGAGTTCTCCTGGTGCCGCGTTAGCGGGTGATACGGAACGTAAGGCAGCAAAACACAGGAGCCGGGCAAACCCAACATTTGACCAAAGACATGATTCGGAGCTGATGCATATAATGCCCAACTTGAGACGCCGAACACTCCCGAAGGTGTTTGGACTTTATGATAACGGGCAGGATTATGCCCTAAGCCCCTTGTGTCCAGGTACGGGCATTGTCTTCCGACGCGGCCAATGCCAAAGCGTCAGGCTCCGCTTTGGCTATAGGAGGAAGCCAAGGGAGATTAACAACAAGAGACAGTAATAAAAGGTCTACGAGGGTCTTAATCAAAAGAATCCTTGCGACGGGTCCCTCTCGCGCGTCTGCTTTGTGTCTCCGTTCGCCGTTATCACGGGCGGTCGCACATTTGTTCATCTGTAGAAAAAGAGGAACATTTTAGTTTTAGAAACAGTTCGTGCGAAAAATATGCAAAAAAGAGTAAATGTAAATAATTAAAGCTAGGTTTATATGAAACCGTGGTTAGTTGTCTTGCAGCCCTTATTAAAGGGTGTGCGGCTAGGGAGCCCTAGCTTTCTGAGTCCGGATTCGTCTATCCGAGTCCGGGTCTTTAAGTGACCCTCGACCAAAATGGTGCCATGTGGACCGGCATCTTAAGTGTAAGAGGCGCGTGTGCGGTATGGCATTGAAGCGGACAAAAGCCTTCGTCCCAATAGTGCTTGATATTCACTTTTAAATGGGACGATATGGAAAATTAACTTTTAGCGTCGAAAATTGTTCGGCAATCCGAACACAACTTCTAGTAATATCGAGCACATGCACTTGGCGTAAGGGCCTGGCGTAACTCCTTTGAAGGAAGTGCGGCTGTGTCGAATTTTGGTAGGGTCTATCCCCATCCGACGGATTGTGTTTGAATATAGCAGGTTTAAGTCACTGCCTCCGTCCATTAGGACGTTTGTGAATTGCAATCCGTCTATTACGGATTCAATATCGAAGTCCGTCCGCCGTTCGAACACTTCGAGTAGTCGGTGGTCGAAAGTGATTGGTTTTGATATCCAATCTCTGATGCTGCTGGGTTGGACCGTGCGAGGCTCTTTTTAGAAAGTGTCGCGCTATTTTTCCGTGTCCTCACATAAAGTGAGTTTACTGCTTTGACTCCTTGTGGGAAGGTCTTTTTTTTCGGTGCCTGCTTGCGGGTTTATCTTCTTCGCTGACGCGCGAGCCCCTTGTGTTTGGCGTTTAATCGGCCGGACTGTTTGAAAACCCAACAATCCCTGTGGGTGTGATTTGCGGGCCTTCCAGGGGTACTGTCGATTTGACATATCCGACCCAGAATTTTGTGTAGGTTAGACAGTTCATCGCTGTCATCCTTGAGGGGTTGAGCTTTATTATTCGGCCGTGAGCTTTTAAATCCGGCGTTGACTACCGTGCTCTTTGGGCTTTTTTCTTTATTCCGGCACTGCTCTTTTCTGCGCCGTGATTTCCCATTTCCATCTCTTATCTCGGATGTACTTGGGTCGCTGGTGCTGCATCTTGCCAGCCAGCTATCCTCTCCTGCACAGAAGCGGGTCATGAGGCTTGTTAATGCGGTCATTGTCCTCGGTTTCTCTTAACCGAGGTGTCTGGCGAGCCATTCGTCTCGGACGTTGTGCTTGAAAGCTGCTAAGGCTTCGGCGTCCGGACAGTCGACTATTTGGTTCTTTTTGGTAAGGAACCTGTTCCAGAATTTCTGCGCTGACTCTCCGGGCTGTCGAGTTATGTGACTTAGGTCATCTGCATCCGGAGGCCGGACATAAGTCCCTTGAAAATTTGCTCTAGACGCTTCCTCGAGCTCTTCCCAACTTCCAACAGTGTTTTCTGGGAGGCCTTTGAGCCAATGATGGGCTGGCCCTTTGAGCTTGAGGGGTAGATATTTTATGGCATGGAGATCGTCTCCTCTGGCCATATGTATATGCAGTATGTAGTCTTCTATCCGCACTCGAGTCTGTTGTTCCATCGTATGCTTCTATGTTTATGGGTTTAAACCTGCTGGGAATTCATGCTCCAAAGACCTCGTCGGTGAAGCATAGTGGGTGTCTTGGCGCCCTGCATTTATGCGTGCCGCTATCGTCGGACACATGACGTGTTCCTTTGCTTGTTGGGGCTGCCGTTTTGGGTCCGTAGATGGACTGGCTGGGCCATTGACGGTGGGGCTTTATGGCCTCCTCGTCAATTCAGGGCAGCTTTAAGCCGGGTAGCTCTTGATTGGTGGCGTTGCCGTGTTTATTTGGCGGTTTTGAGTACTTTGCTCCATCTTATTCGGAGTGCGTCTTCCGCTGTGTTGAGCTTCCGTTTTTCTTTCTTCAGGCTTCTTGCTGTAGCGATGAGCCTGCGTTTGAAAAGCTCTTGTTCGACGGGCTCCTCGAGTTTGTCGTCATTCGGGCTTGTTTCGTCTTCGGAGGGAGGTATGTAGTTGTGATCCTCGACCTTTTCTTCTGCCGCCCTTTCGTGAGGGCTTGCTTCTGCATCCTCCTGCGCTGAGTCTTGCTAGAGGGGTTTGTCTTCGGCACTCTCCGGAGTGTTATTATCTCCCACGTCGGAATCTTCATTCTTGTTGTGGCGGGATTTAGAGCGGCGCCGCTGACGCCGGCGTTTAGGCTGCTTCTTCAAAGAATCTTCCTCCGCTGCTTTTTCGCCATCCCCTTCTTTTGGGGTATCCACCATGTAGATGTCGTATGACGAGGTGGCCTTCCAGTGTCCCGTGGGCGCTGGGTCCTGATCGTCTCCGGCATCATCGTCCATAGCGTCGATGTCATCGGAGTCGTAGTCTAGCATGTCGGTTAGATCCTCGGCAGTGGCTACAAAGTGGGTGGTGGGTGGGCTCGAATTTCTTCGTCGTCCGAACTCCAACCGTCCCGCCATAGTCCGGCAGATTCTCTGATAGCGAGATGCTTGAGAGATTCAGGATATCGCCAAAAGGCGAGTGTTGAAAGATGTCCGCGCGGTGAATTCCATAACCGGCGCCCAATCCGGTTTAATTTGTGGCGCGGGAGGCTCGGAGTCCGCGAGAGTCCGCGCCTCGGGATCACGAAGTTTCGCGAGGGACGAGACTGGTATTCGGCTCCATCGCCGTAGATGTTGAAGCCCCAAGGGCGGAGTCTATCCACCGGCCCTCGTCATGGGCAATCGGCTCCGGGCTAGCAGCCGGAGCGGATTCGGGTGCGGCCACCAAAGCACTGTCCGTGGCAGAGCTAGATCATGCCCATCGTCGCGGTCTGTGGCGCTTGCTGTCAGGCTCGAGTCCGTCGAAGATCAAGTCTCCGCGGTCATCGGCCGTGAAGTTTAAACTTCGAACCTGACTGACGGCCGGGGCGTAGCTTCGATCTTCTCGGATGGCCAAGAGAATTGGCCCGCATACAAAGCCGCCGAATCTGAAGATCTGTCCGGGAGAAAAGTCTCACCTGGACAGCTTTGAAGGTTGAAGAGGCCATCGAGCCTATCGGTGACGACACAGAGGAACTCTCAATGAAAGCACCAATGTCGGTGTCAAAACCGGCGGATCTCGGGTAGGGGGTCCCGAACTGTGCGTCTAGGCGGATGGTAACAGGAGACGAGGACACAATGTTTTTACCCAGTTCGAGGCCCTCTAGATGGAGGTAATACCCTCGTCTGCTTGATTAATATTGACGATATGGGTAGTACAAGAGTAGATCTACCACGAGATCAAGGAGGCTAAACCCTAGAAGCTAGCCTATGGTATGATTGTTGAGATGTAATGTTGTGTCCTACGGACTAAAGCCCTCCGGTTTATATAGACACCGGAGAGGCTAGGGTTACACAGAGTCGGTTACAATGGTAGGAGATCTACATATCCGTATTGCCAAGCTTGCCTTCCACGCCAAGGAAAGTACCTTCCTGACACGAGCCGAGTCTTCAATCTTCTATCTTCGTGTCCGGGAGTCCAGCGGATATTGATAGTCCGATTGTCCGCACCCCCTAGTCGAGACTCCTCGATGCTCGCCTCCAAACAAGCGAGCACACAGCAGCCGACGATGCATTACAAGAGCGTGTACCCAAGAAAGGTGGGGTCATGTTCCATCTCACGGGCGAGCCGATGCTACCGCCAAACCACTGGAGGCACTATCGGGGATCTCGTGAGATCGCGACCATGTGCTGTCGACCGAGAAAAACCTACTAGCCTCAAAGAATCCGGGATATCCGACATCGTGGCTCGTGTGCACGAGGGAGGTGCTACGTCGACACACGGCCCGCGGAGGTGTTCTTCCTGCGGTTTGACCATATCTTTGAGATGTTTCGACAAGGCGGCTTGATTTTACTATCGTCCGCCTTTTTGCGCTACATATGAGCTCCGTCATGAAGAGTGAAGAAGTCTCGCAAATCGTGTGGCGGATCCGTACTACATGCACGAGTCTTTCTTGAGTCTCGGCGACTTTGGCGTGAAACTGCTAGGAGTACCTCCAAAACTTCATGGTACAGTAATAAGGACCGAAATTGTCCTCGTGCCTTATCATCCAAAGTAAGTCAGTTCGGACAACCCTTTCGTACATTTCAATCATTCCTTCTCTCTCATATGGGGAATAATTTGAGGTGTCTTTTCCCTGCAGCAACGGGCGCGCTGTCCTTATCGTTCTTTACCCGCAATTCTCCCACGCCGTGTATTTTGACCCTTCCAGAGACTACGAGAAAAAGGACTACACCCACATAATGAATATTCTAGATGATGCTTGAGGGAGTCCTGGACTAGGGGGTGTCCGGACAGGCGGACTATCATGGTCCGCCGGACTCCAAGACTACGAAGATACAAGATTGAAGACTTCGTCCCGTGTCCGGATGGGACTTTCCTTGGCGTGGAAGGCAAGCTTGGCGATACGGATATTTAGACTCCTACCATTGTAACCGACTCTGTGTAACCCTAGCCCTCTCCGGTGTCTATATAAACCGGAGGGCTTTAGTCCGTAGGACATAACCTCCATTACAACATTCATACCATAGGCTAGCTTCTAGGGTTTAGCCTCCTTGATCTCGTGGTAGATCCACTCTTGTACTACCCATATCATCAATATTAATCAAGCGGGGCGTGGGGTTTTACCTCCATCAACAGGGCCGAACACAGGTAAAACATCGTGTCCCTCGTCTCTGTTACCATCCGCCTAGACGCATGATTCGGGACCCCTACCGAGATCCGCCGGTTTTGACACCGACATTGGTGCTTTCATTGAGAGTTCCTCTGCCGTCACCGATAGGCTCGATGGCTTCTCCAATCAACAACGCCGTCGGGTGAGACTTTTCTCCCGGACAGATCTTCAGATTCGGCGGCTTTGCCTGCGGGCCAACTCATGTGGCCATCCGAGCAGATCGAAGCTACGCCCAGCCATCGAGTCGTTTGAAGCCTAAACTTCATGGCCGACATCCGCGGGGACTTGATCTTCAACGGACTCGAGCCTCGGCCGAGCGTGCTGCGCTGTCATGATGGGCATGATTTAGCTCTGCCGCCGGACAGTGCCTTGGTGGCCGCACACGAATCCGCTCCGACCCTCAGTCCGGAGCCGATCGCCCAGATCGAGGACCGGTGGCTAGACACCACCTCGGGGGCTGCACCTTCCACAGCGATGGAGCCGAACACTAACCTTGTCCCTTGTAAAGCTCGTGACTCCGAGGTGCCGGACTCCTTGCCGGACTCCGAACCTCCTGCGCCCCTGCCAATCGAATCTGATTGGGCGCCGATCATGGAGTTCACGGCCGCGGACATTTTCCAACACTCGCCCTTTGGCGATATCCTAAATTTGCTAAAGCATCTCTCGCTATCCGGAGAGCCCTGGCCGGATTATGGCCAGGAGGGTTGGGATACGGACGACGAAGAAATTCAGAGCCCACCCACCACCCACTTTGTAGCCACTGTCGACGATCTAACCGACATGCTAGACTACGACTCCGAAGACATCGACGGTATGGACGACGATGCCGGAGACGAACAAGAACCAGCGCCTGCAGGGCACTGGAAGACCACCCCGACACATGGTGTATATATGGTGGATACCCCAAAAGGAAGCGACGACGAGGAGCAACGAGGTGCGGCTAAGGATAATTCTGCTGATAAACAACCAAAGCGGCGACGCAAACACCGCCCTAAGCCCCGCCTCGACAAAGACAGCACTCCTAATGACCCAGCGTTAGAGCAGGGCAAACCAGTGGACGACAAACATGCAGCCAAGTAGCCGTCCGAACAGGGCGAACCAGACAATCAATCCAATCCCGGCGAAACCAACAGTCCGGACGACCTCACACCGGACATACTACCGGAACACAAAAACCTTCATGGAAGACTCGTCGCCACCGCAAGAAGCCTGAAGAAGGAAAAACGGAAGCTCAAAACAGCGGAAGACATACTCAGAGCAAGGTGGAGCAAAGTGCTCACAACCGCAGACAAATACGGCAATGGCCATCAAACAAAGAGCTACCCAAAGCGCAAACTACTGCCAGAATTTGACGAGGAAGCCATAGAGCCCCCACAGTCAAAAACAAAGAGGCTGCCTGGCGGATAGACGACTAGATGATAGGCCCAAATCTACAAGCGGCGCCACACATAAGCCGACTCATGACCCTGGGAAAACAGATGGCCAACCAGGTCCATTTACGGGCCAAAAAAGAGGGCCCCAGGAAGCAGCACAACACGTCAAGTGTTCGAAGACAACGACACATCCAAATACAGGGGCGCCGCACACCCACTATGTTTCACCAATGAGGTGCTGGATCACGAATTCCCAGCAGGGTTTAAACCCATAAACATAGAGGCTTACGACGGAACAACAGACCCTGGAGTCTGGATAGAGGATTATATACTACACATACACATGGCTAGAGGAGATGATCTCCACGCCATAAAATATTTACCCCTCAAGCTCAAAGGGCCAGCCCGTCATTGGCTCAAAAGCCTCCCAGAAAATACTGTTGGAAGTTGGGAAGAGCTTGAAGACGCGTTTAGAGCAAATTTTCAAGGGACTTATGTCCGCCCTCCGGATGCAGATGATCTAAGTCATATAACGAACAGCCCGGAGAGTCGGACGCAAAATTCGAACAGGTTCCTCACTAAAAAGAACCAAATAGTCGACTGTCCGGACGCCGAAGCCTTAGCAGCTTTTAAACACAACGTCCGAGACGAATGGCTCGCCAGACACCTAGGCCAAGAGAAGCCGAGGACAATGTCCGCACTGACAAGCCTCATGACCCGCTTTTGCGTGGGGGAGGATAGCTGGCTAGCAAGATGCAGCACCAGCGACCCGAGTACATCCGAGAGTAGAGATGGAAACGGAAAACCACGGCGCAGAAAGGATCAGCGCCGGAATAAAGAAAAAGGCCCAAAGAATACGGCGGTCAACGCCGGATTCAAAAGCTCGCGGCCAAACAACAAAACACTACCTCTTAAGGATAACAGTGATGAGCTATCCAACTTACACAAAATTTTGGGTCGGATATATCAAATCCACAGTACCCCCGGAAGGCCTGCAAACCACACCCACCGAGATTGTTGGGTTTTCAAGTCCAGCCGATTAAATGCCGGACACAAGGGGCTCAACGCATCAAGCGAGGATGATGATAAACCCCACAAGCAGAGCACTGAAAAACAAAAGAACTTCCCACAAGAAGTTAAAGCAGTAAACTCACTTCGTGTGATAATACGGAAAAACAATGCGACACCCGCCAAGACGGGTCTCGCACGGTCCACCCCAGCGGAACCTCAAGACTGGATGTCAAAACCAATCACTTTCGACCACCTGGATTACTCCAGAAGTATTCGGAATGCAGGATGGACTGCTCTGATATTGAATCCTATAATCGACGGACTACAATTTACACAAGTCCTGATGGACGGAGGCAGCGATTTAAACCTGCTATATCCAAACACAATCCGCAAGTTGGGGATAGACCTTACTAAAATTCGACATAGCCGCACTTCCTTTAAAGGAGTGACATCGGGCCCTTACGCCAAGTGCACAGACTCCTTATTACTAGAAGTTGTGTTCGGGTCACCGAACAACTTCCGACGCGAAAAACTAATCTTTCATGTCGCCCCATTCAAAAGTGGCTATCAAGCACTATTGGGACGTGAAGCTTTTGTCCGCTTCAAAGCCATACCACACTACGCGTCTCTTACACTTAAAATGCCCGGTCCACGTGGCATCATTTCATTGCGAGGGTCATGCAAAGACCCCGGACACGGTTAGACGAGTCCGGCACAAACAAGCTAGGGGCTCCCTAGCCGCACGCCCCTTCACAAGGGGCTGAGCATATAAGCAACAACGAGCTAATATAGACTCCACTTTACATATTAATATTTTTTCATATACCTTTTTTCGCACGATTTCCTTCCAAACTAAGTTCCTCTCTTTTTACAGATGAACAACGTGCACACCCGTCCAGGATAACGGCTGCAACCTGAGACACAGCGTGCGCAAGAGGGACCCGTCGCAAGGATTCTTTTGATTAAGACCTGCGTAAACCTTTTTCTTGTCTCTTGTTGTTATAATCCTGGTTTCTCATTATAACCAAAGTGGAGCCTGACGTTTTGGCATCGGCCGCGTTAGAGGACCTTGCCTGTACCTGGACACTAGGGGCTTAGGGCATTGTTCGCCCATTATTATAAAGACCGAACACCTTAGGGAGTGTTCGGCGTCTCGAGATTAGGCCTTATATGCATCAGCTCCGAATCATGTCTTTGGTCAAATATTGGGTTTGCCCGGCTCCGTGTTTTGCTGCCTTACGTTCAGTATCATCGGCTAACGCGCACCGGAGAACTACTGTGATTGTGCCCCGTTAATTGGGCGAGCACCTCGATGAAAAGCCGAAAACTGACTGTCATGATATAGTGAGAGACTGGTCAACCACTCGATCGACTACCGGAATGTTTAGAATTCCCCGCTTTGACGAAGGACCGTTTCCCGGTCAGGCACACACGCGCCCCGAATCCGGAGAAGCGCGGTGCCCCCAGGGGCTATATCGTAGCCCCACCCTCGAACTCCAATGGCTAAGTGAAAGTGATAAAGCATCATAGTCCGGATTGCCTCGTTTGCTACGCTACCACCTCCTTAACAGGACCAAGACGTCGGATTAAGTGTGAAAACGCGCTATTTTTTGCGAACACCCCCGCACCTTGTGCGTGGGGGCTGAAGCCAAAGACTGCCATCTTTCAGGTTATACAAACATATACATAAGCGGCGCATAGGAGATATTTCAATACTTGGAGCGCACAAGTATAAAAAGCGGTTACATCATAATCATTGTTTTACAAGATAAAGCGTTCATTTGAGCGTGACATTTTTCGAAACACTGCGACTCTATTACACGAGCACCACGCATAACTTCCCCAAATAGTGCTCGGTGGGTAACCGCTTCGTCCAAACCACAGGTTGCAATAGCGGTGGCATCCATCTCGTCCAATGTGTCTTCACACGGGCAAGGGCCATCCGCACACCTTCTATGCAGGCCGACCGCTTCATCTCCTTGATATGCGGCACCGCTCCAAGAAATTGCTGCAATAAGCCAAAATAGCTCGTCGCCTTGGGCCTCTCTGGCCAGACATGAGCCACGATATCAGTCATGGCAAGTCCGGACACCTGTTCAGCTCAGACCATTCGGCCAACCGATCGGTTAGCGGAAGTGAACGATCCGGACTATGGAATTGAGACCAAAACAGCTCTTCCGTCTTGTGATCCTTCTGACTCCGGAAGTGCACAACGACATCCGCCGCACTTGCCGCTAAGTCCATATATGGATCCTCCGGACCCCACAACCGGCCAAGCTGGGCATAATTCGGATCCGTAAACGGCGACGCAGCGAAAAAGGCTTGCCACCACAATGTCTCCGACTGGCGCAGCTCCTCCTTCATAGCCCGCATTGCGAGCGGGCATCCTTGGCCTCGGCGGTGGCCTTCCCAGTCTTCGCTCCGATAGGCGCTCCTTTTCAAGAGCCTCATTGCGGTCGGTAGCATCCTTCAATTTCACGGCCAATCCGCCATCTCTTCCTCGCTAGGCGGTGTGCAGCCCTTCGCTTTTAACTCCTCGGCCGCCCTCGAGGCAGCCGCATCACTCCTTCTGGCATGCTCCTTGGCTTGAGCACTCGGCCCGAAGGCTCTCCATAGCAACAGCACCATCTGCATCACAGCATAAATATTGTAAGAGGCGGGCTTTGGCTCCCTTAAATAAGTAACTGCGGAGAATTCATTTACCTTGCGACTCGTCAAGTCGCCGGTTGACAAGCGCGATGTCCGCATCTGCCACATCAAGTTGCCGTATTAACTCGACAACTCCACCAGTCCGGCTAGCCCCCGGACTATCCGCCACCTGCATAAGAAAGGCGACACTCAATACCTGCGATTTTGATCCTCGGCACGCTGTCGTTTTCGACAACCTACCGAGTCTCAGGGGCTACTATCTATACAGGGCGCACTTCTACGTGAAAAACTATCAAAAAGGTGTGTCATTCTTACGTACCTCAAATCCCGCCAGCAACCTCCTGACGGCATTATGCAATCCGCTTTCGGCGGACGAAATCCTTCCAATCACCATGCTCATCAATGCACGGTGATCTTCGAGATGGGCGCCCTCTCAAGCGATCCTTGGCTCCCGGCGAACACCGGTCGGCGCCGAACTCTCCGGCTCCACGGGCTCGGGATACCCTCGTGGCGATTCTTGAGCTTGTGCGCCTGTCCGACGGCATAGCAGACGGAGGCGTCTCGCTCTCCATCATCTCTGGACGAAGATCCCCCGAAAACGAACTCATCTGAGAAGGCCGCAGATCCGAACTGCAAGGTAAAAATTTCGGTTATCCTTAGAAGCACAAATAGGGATATTTTCTTATTAATGAACTCCCCTTTCCCTACTCACGGCTCGCTGGAGGGCTGATCCTTTAGAGACAATTGTACGCCCGGGGTCTCCCCGGACGCAGGACCCTCTGGTGAAGATTTCTTCCCCCGCTTAGGGGCTTTGGCCTCCGGGTCTTCGAAGACGGTCCTCTTCTCCCCCTGGAAGGAGGGATTCTCGATCCCCCCCCTCTTCAAGCGCCCCCTTGGGCGAGGTGATAGCTCCTCTATTTTCCCCATCGCCTTCTTCTCTGGTGCGACCTCCAACATTCGACCAAAGACGGGCTCCGTGCGGTCTCTGGGAGGGCGGACACCTTATCAGCTTCGCTCGCGCTACCCACTCCTGATGAAGGATAATGGGTTAGAAGGCGAATTATAGAAAAGCAAACAAACGGAACGTCCGAACACTGAGCTACTTACCTGAGTATCTGGGCGATTGCAGCTTAGGCCTGCGTCCTCGCTCAATTCCGGACATGCCACCCGCGGTCCGAAGAACAACTTGTACATCTCCACGGTGTCGTACCCATGAAGTGTTGGAGAATTCGTGGTCCCACCGGATTGAACTCCCATAACCGGAGAGGACGGCGTTTGCAGGGCAGAAGACGCCTGATTAGCATGACCTGCATCACCACTACCAGATCGATCTCCCTCGCTTGGAGGTCTCGAATCCGGCCCTGCAATAAGGGCACGTCTTCGGACGGCCCCCAATCGAGCCCTTGGTTGACCCACGACATCAACCGTCGTGGAGGTCCCGGGCGGAATGAAGGCGGCGGCTTTTGCCTGCTGCCCTCCGGAGCGGTGATATAGAACCACTCCTGCTGCCACAAGCCGAGCTCCTCTTGGAAGGAGCCCTCGGGCCACGGGGCATCGGTCCTCCTGCTTATGGCCGCCCGCCCTTTCTCGCTGCGCCCCGATCATCTTGGCTCCACATTGAAGGTCTTCACCACATGCCGAAGTGGGGGGTGACGCGGAGGAAGGTTTCACAGACGATAATGAATGCGGAAATATGGAGGATGGACTCCGGAGCCAAGTCGTGAAAATCCAGCCCGTAGTAGAACATGAGCCCTCTCACGAAGGGGTCCGTCGAGAAGCCTAAACCCGACGGAGGTGGGATCTGAAGACGAGCGTACTCACCGGCTCGGGAGTGGAGTGCGGCCTGCCCTTGAGCGGGCAACCTATGCGAAATCTCGTAAGATAGGTACTTGGCCTCACGCAGCTTTAACACGTCCTCCTCCGTGACGGAGGAGGGCATCCACCGGCCCTGAAGGTCGGAGCCGGACATTATTGAAGGTCCGGCGCTCGAATCTGGGGCTCGGGTGTTGGAACTTGGAGCAAGGAGAAGATTCGATGGAAGATTGAAGCAAAAGAAACGAGCCTTGGTCCTCTTATAAAGAGGAAAATACCAAGAGCCGTCTCGTGACCGTTCGGGATCCACCTTCGATAGAGGCGTGGCGGCGGCGCGGTTGGGTTACCCACGTCCGTATTGATGAGAATCCAGAATAAGGGGAACACGATCTCGCTCGACAAGGCGTGCCAAGGAGACCGCTTAGCTAAACGTCTTGAGGTGGTATAATAAAAAGCGATTCAAGTAAAGGCTTGGTAGTGGTGTGACGTCATGCCGCAAAATACGTCGCAGATTGAACTTGTGTACATTTTATTCTCTCTACGGTGGAATGTGGAATTTATTTTGCGAGCGGACACTATCCCGGTGTTCATGATCTTCTCTGGATTATTCAAAGGAGGAACCCCTTGCAATGCCGAACATTATGCGCGCGGACTTATCATCATTGAAGCTTGGTTCAGGGCTCTTGAGGAGTCTGGACTAGGGGTGTCCGGACAGCGGACTATCATCGTCGCGGACTCCAAGACTACGAAGATACAAGATTGAAGACTCCGTCCCGTGTCCGGATGGGACTTTCCTTGGCGTGGAAGGCAAGCTTGGCGATACGGATATGTAGATCTCCTACCATTGTAACCGACTCTGTGTAACCCTAGCCCTCTCCGGTGTCTATATAAACCGGAGGGCTTTAGTCCGTAGGACATAACCTCCATTACAACATTCATACCATAGGCTAGCTTCTAGGGTTTAGCCTCCTTGATCTCGTGGTAGATCCACTCTTGTACTACCCATATCATCAATATTAATCAAGCAGGACGTAGGGTTTTACCTCCATCAAGAGGCCCGAACCTGGGTAAAACATCGTGTCCCTCGTCTCCTGTTACCATCCGCCTAGACGCACAGTTTGGGACCCCCTACCCGAGATCCGCCGGTTTTGACACCGACAATGCTCTCCAAGGCTTCAGCTTTAGAGGTGGCCACGTGCAGATCAAGAAACAAAGGAACAAGAAGATGGGTTTCGCGCATAAAACTAACTTCTCCTGCATCCATGTCCCAAAACCAAGCAAGAATGATGGATTCTACATCGTCCATCTCATGATTCAGTTCAACACGGATCACCAAAAGCTTCACATTAACAGCAGAAATAATGATCATATCCACAAGTGGCTAGAATCTCATGGACAAGCGAATTATAAACTTAGAGATGACTTCTTTCGCATCCAAAGCGACATTGCGACGATCATCATGAAAGAAGTCGTCGATGAGAAGGGGATGTTCCACCACGGCCCTATATCACGAGCTGACGTCCGAACTCGCATAGGCATGCAACGTCTAGACCTCACGCAGTTCAAGAAGCTAGGGTTCGTCCTCGATGATATGGAAGGATGGAACTTCTAGTGATTTATGATGCCGATGATGATGATATGTGTCGGTTGAACTTGTATACTTTTTGTAGCGATGAAACTTTGTGATGTCCACGGTCCCTGCCAAACTTGCGTAACGCTACTTTGTTAGTTTGCGTACGATGACCTGCATACCTCTAGTTAATTAATTTGCGTACTATATATGTTGCATCTAGTTGCTAACCCTTTCTTTTTCGGTGTTGCTCTAGTATATTTTGTTGCATATATATGATTGTACATCCTCTTCATGAACATGCATCTCTAACAGGTACCTAGTTTCTTGATGGCGAGATGGAAATGCTATGCCGTGTACAAAGGGAAGGTTCCGGGGGTGTACAACGAGTGGCATGAGTGTCGGCGCAAGTGAATGGGTTCACGGCGCCAGCCATAAAACTTCAAAAGGCACAAGAAGGAGAAGCTAGTTACTTGAGGTTCACGCTAAGCGAGAGAGGACTCAGTAACGCCACCTCATGTACTGCATAGTTCTGCTCTCACTCATAGTGATAGCACTTCTTGCGTATACCTTTGTTTAGATGGATGACGTTGTTGTAGTTGCAAGTATTCGAGACTTGCATGTATCGCTATTTTCGAGATGATGACAAGATATCACTTTGTGTTGGATGATGATTATGATGAGACTATTTGTATGTACATGCTATGATTACATTTGTGGTCTCGCAGGCATTTGTATGTGTATCATGATGACATTTCTATGTGCTAAAGATTCTTCTACAAAGCCTGTTCAAATACAAAACAAATATGCCAAAAAAACTACTTAAATTAGCAGTAGCGAGTGTATAAAAGTTAGCAGCAGCGCCTCAATAGCAGTAGCGCGTCCAGCCAAAGCGCGCTAGCGCTACTAGCAGTAGCGAGCTTCCTCTAACCGCGCTGCTGCTACACTTGTGTAGCAGTAGCGGGTGGTGGCACGCCCTCTGCTATCGTTAGTCATGGCGCCTTATTAGTAGCGCCGATACCCGCGCTACTGATACATCCAAAACCCGCGCTGCTGCTAGCCTTTTCCCTAGTAGTGGTTCCTTGAGTGCTTTTTGGCTCCTCCCCCTCCTGTTGGCCATCTTCTTCGCCTTCCTAGGAAGAGGAACCTGCTCCAGCTCCGGTTCTGATTCCTCCATGTCATCCACATAGTCATCCAAATCCGCCATCCGCGAGGTGCTGACCGTCCTTTTGCCTCTTTGGGTGAAGTCTTCAGGTGTGTATTTTTTGATTCCCTTCCTAGGCTTTAACTCATATGCAGACCGAACCTTGTAGGTCCCCAAGGTGATATCATCAGGAACCTATTACTACAACAAAAGATATGGAAAAGACTGTGTGTGAGGATATAGTTAGCAATGCATCAATATTTCAATATATGCTCATGCCATACCTCTTGGGTGACCACACCCACATCCTCATCATCCAAAGGATCACCATGGCCAGAAGTGGGATCTGATGGTGTCGCCGACCTAGACCGTTCAGGTGATACATACTCGGGGTCACGACAACTGAAAAGGTTTGATAGCCGCCTTAACTTTTGGCCCTTGCGCTGCAACATGTACAAGTGAATGAGCTATCGAACGTAGCAACACATGTTAAGTGGTAGTTTGAAGGAGACGTGAACCTTAATGAATGCTCGAAGTGCACCTTCCCCATCGCTTTTCCCAACCGGGGTTGTCTCCAAAATAGTCTCGGTCTCATCAGCTGCTTTCTTATCTGGGCACGCTATGAACAGAAACGGCATTAATGTGTTAGGGAAGCGAAGATGTGAATAGTGCGAATGCAAAAGCAAAAAGGGCAAATACCACAAAGTTCATCATTGGAGCTGAAGGGACTGAGTGGCCTTTCCTGACTAATGCATTGTACTCATGTTGGGTTAGCTGATCGAAAACGGTGGGATCTTCCAAAATCTCCTCAGCATACGCCGGCTTGCAAACCTCCACATGCGTACTTCCAAGAAACCATATGAGATAGTTGTTGAACGCCAACGGGTAGTGCTCACGAAGCTGGGCTCGTTTTCCAGCCTTAGCTTGCTCGACACTAAGCGCGAACTGTACGACATACTTCATGTGATGCTTGGCCCAATCATGTATCTTCCGCTGCCTTTTCCTATCCAACCTGCAAGTTAGAAACAGAATATTAACACCATTAAAACCGGCGAGAAGCTGCTAAGTGCTCAAGGTTAATTATATCTTACGTGTGTAGCAACTTGTCCGTGTCCTCCCACTTCGGCGGGTGTGGCTGGAACAAACCAAACTAGCGGTACACCCGATGTGGCAGGTGAAGCTCAACAGCCCAGTTGCATATGAGTGGGCACCCCATATGCCAGAGATCCCTACCCCTAGTGCACATCGGATTCAGCCTGAACTCTATAGGGTTACCAAAACTCTCCCCTCTTCCATATGGCTCCCATTACACCTGCAAAATAGCATAGAATGCAAAATTGATATCGAGTTACGATAGAAGAATGATAATCACTTATGCAATCTCGAGTCACCTGCTCAGCCGTGATCGTGTCCAGCTCGCTCTTGTACAACTTGTAAATGACCGAGGGATCATCCGTCGTCTCATTTAACACATCCCACTTGTAAGCCCAAGTGGGGAGCCGTAGTGGGTCTTCTTAGTCGTCCCAATCCTTGTACTTCACGGTCTTCGGTCGTCCAACCGGCAAACGCTCCCGGCTCCATATGGAAAGTGCGAGCATACAACCACCAATACCTCCAGATGGCCTACAACAGGCTTCGTCCAACTGCACATAAAAGAGAACATGGTTGAATTAACAGCAAGATCACATTGATAATGTAGCAATGAAGTGAAAAAGAAACAACTTCATACCTGTCTATACAAGTAAGCCAGTGTCGCCGAACCCCAACTCCATTTTCTATCGAAGACGGTCAACGCCTTTAGCCACATCCATGGAGCATTCTTGCTTGTGCCATCAACAAACATAGTCCTGGATATCACGTACCACATGTAGACATGAGCATGTGTCTTGACCTCATCCTCATTAGCTTCCTCGGGGCAAGTACCAAAGTGATATGTAATCCACGTGAAAGGAGCACCGGCTGCGACTCTTTCCTTCTTCTTGTCTTCTGCTTCTGGTTCTCGAGGCTCCGGGGGAACCATACCAATAAGGGCATGCATCTGCGCGTGCCACCCATCAGAATCGGTGTTCATCGTAGAGGATTACCCTCGATAGGAAGACCGGTGATCATAGCAATATCCTGGAGCGTCACGGTCATCTCCCCGGTCCGAAGATGGAAACTGTGTGTCTCCGGCCTCCAACGATTAATAAGCGCGTTGATTGCTTCAGCATTGTTGGGTGGCGTCGACCGGCTGACCAACTAAATGAAAGGGAGAAGTCCTGCCTCCCTTACAAATGATGTGTATCGCTCATCATAGCGCATACCCCCAAGGTTGACCCCGTGAGACCGAAGCTTCAGAGGTGCAAGCTCCTACAAACAAACAAATCATAAAATTACATACGGGGCATTTGTGTTTGAAATAAACACGAAATTCATAACACCGGCCACTTTCATTATTACCCGCTGCTCCACCGACATAGCGTACGACCGGTGTTGTTTGTCCTAGTGATCATCGAGAAACCAAACCATCTAACAATTTGAAACAAAGCTTTCTTGTCAACGCCGGTTATCTTTTGAATACAAATAAACTAAAGTACGTCTACTATATGCAAAATTCAAAGCATATGTATCCAAAGTATTCTTGTCAATACGAATATAATTTCAACACAAATAAACTAAACTAGGCCTACTTCATGCAAGATTCAATACAAATATCTTTTCCATAAAAATAACATGTCAATCTATGTATCCAAACCATATCTTTTCAATAAAATCAACTAAACTAGGGTTGCAAAATTAGGTATCTAACACATGCAAGATTCTAATACATGCAACATTCCAATCAAATCAAATCAAACAAGGGTTCCCCAAAATAGCATACATTATATGGATAGAAAGAAGGGGATCGGAGGAGAGTACCTTCTAGGATGGATTGGTGAAGGAATCCACGGACCAAATCGTCAGATTTGGAGGATTTGGGAGAGGGGATTGAGAGGGGGAGAGGAGAGGGCTGCCGCCGCGTGTTTCTGTAACAGATGGTGCAATGGGGTGGGTGGGGGAGGAGAGGGCCGCCGCGACTGGATAAGTCACAGTGCAGCGTCAGAGCGCTAGGCGTTGCACATTACATGTGTGGCGCCTAACTCTGAGGCGCTGCACTGATGGGTGCGGGCCCAGGGGCTGCCACGGTGAACAGAGGTGCAAAGCCTGCGTGGCGGGCGCACACAAAAAGGTCAGCGGCGTGAAATAGTTTTGCGGGCAGTTCATTCTGTGATTTGATATCGTCCATAGGCCAAATTGTCAATTTTGCCTCTCGCGAGGGCATGTGCGGGCGGCTTCCGGGAAGCTGTCGGTGTGGCCGCAAATCGTCATCACGCGGCTCCGTACTACTTGATGTTGACTTGACCCAGAACTAGCATCCGTCGGTCGTCGTCACGGGGCTCCGGTATATCAGTAATTCGGTATACTCTAGATTCTTGGCCCCCGAACTACCAGTCCCAGTACTGCACTTCACGCGCTGCTTTTTTGCTCTCCCCTGCCAATCTCATCGAACCACACCAATGGCGTCCATCCATCCCCAAAGTAGCAGCATGGCGGGGCCGTGGCGGCGGCTTGCTGCCGTGCCGGAGTGGGGTACGGACAGCTCCGCGGCCACCTCCCCGCCGTGTGACGGCCTCTACCGCGACTGGATTCGGACGGTCGCCGTGTCCGGAGCGCCGAGGCAGAGCAGATCGACTATGAGATCAACCATCTCCGGTCATAGCGGATCCAGCTACTCCAGTGCTTCCAATTCTTGCCCCTCCGACAACTCCGGCTACTCCTCCGGTTCGGCGGCCACCGTTGCGCTGGAGTGCTTCGGCAACCAAGAGCTCATGAGGATTGCTCGCCAAATGGTCGGCGACGGGTACATCCGGCGCATGGTCCAAGCATTCGACGCCGCTTCTTCCGCGCCGGCATTCGTACACGGTGGTGGCCCGGCCCCGGACCATGCTTTGGAGCATTGGTTCTCGGAGCTCGACGTCGACTGGGTTCTCCAAATCAACGACGAGCATGGCTTACGGCGGCTGCTTCGAGACAAGCCGGTGACCACCACGCAAGACTTGGTCGACAAGTGGATCCGGGCTCTTACCGTAATTGTCGCCAGTATCACTGATTTGGTGTTCACCTTCCAAATGCCGGCGGTCGCACCGTTTGGCAAAGCGAGCATCACCGAGATGCTCGATGTCGTGGATGTCGCCATCACCGTTCTCCAAGGGGGGAAGCTGCGGGCCGTGCTTGACATGTTTGCCTGTGTCTGTGGCGGTGCGTCCCTCATGTTTACATCGCTCGTCTTCTCTTCAGAAACAAAAAGCATTTTCGACGAGATACGCGGCCTGTTAGAGAGACAAGGAAACAGGCTAAGCGAGATCATAGCAAGCACGATGGGGGAGGTGAGGACACTCGTGGAGGAAGACGACTCATGGGCTATCGAGATCCCACGAGGAGGAGGCGAGGTTCACAACAACACTCGGTTCATCGTGGATTGCATAGTATCCATCATCAACACACAGACTTCAATGAAAAACTCTGCACCGAGCCACAACAGTGAGAACCTTGGTGGCCTGATCGATGGCACAATCGATTATCTCAAGGGTCTGCTCTTCACAAAATCGGAGTCATGCTCGGATCAAAGCCTCCGGTATCTGTTCCTGCTCAACAATTCCTATTTCATAGTTCATGTGGTTTCCGAGTCACCAGGATTTTCAATTCCTGAGATGAGGCACCTCACACTTAAACTTACGCTTGAATGTAAGAAGTACATGAATAGTTATCTCGATGTTTCTTGGGGGCATGTACTATCCTGCATACCAAAATCAAGATTTCCTGGACCGATCAATTGTTGGATCAACACCTCATCACTGGCCAAATTCGAGTCGGCATTTCAGAGAACATACCAGGCTCAGAAGTTCTGGAAGGTTCCGGACCCTCACCTCAGAGATGCACTGCGGAGAGCTATTACCGAAAGAGTCATTTCCGGTTACCGCGACTGCCTGGAGGAGCATCCGGAGCTAAAGAAACACATTGGCCGTGAAAGCAGTCGTCCTGAAGTTTTGGAGGGGATGTTGGGACAGCTATTTGAAGGGTGAAAACTGCTCGAGGCATCAAACAGAGTCACCTAACAAACCAGAGGCTGGAGTGATGTTTCACCCTTGTATTTGGATTCTTTTTTCCCGTTCCTTTTGTGATGAAGTTGTATTCTGAATTCCGTTGGCAGCTTCATAAGTGTCAGATACTGTATCAACTGGGCACCAGTTGTGGCTGTTATAAATTTGATTTCCTGATTCCATTTCCATGTCAAATACTTCCACATTTGCTTCTCCGTCAGTTCCATACATAGATAACTGCCATGTTTATTTCTGATTCTGCAACATCATATATGCACTTGTTTTTTTTTTTTTTGTCTAGTTCGATAAAAGTTCAGATTGCAGATGCCAAGAGCACTGAAAAGTAAAAGTAAACCCATACTTGGGGAAATTTGGTAACAAAAAACAGTTATATTTGCCAGGTATCTCTACTATTTAGATGTGCAAATCCATCTGCGTTTCTTATACACTATTCTACACCATTATATATCTAGACCAGCAGAAATAAGCATTGTCGATACATTACCTTTGACCTATATATTTTATAATCTCCTAGAGCAAATGTTCAAGCCTTTTTTAACCTTTATAAATATAATACAATACATTAGTTGGACAGACTTAATACCATTTCCAATCTTGAGCTAAACTGACGATATATTTCAACAGCAAAAACTGAATCAGCTAAACATCCAAGACTTTTCCTTCAACAAGCATCAAAAACCCTTGATGTTACACAGACCACAACACAACTGGATTACACCATTCATGGCCCGCGGTAATGCCTGACAAACGGTGCACATCTCTCATTGTAAATCTGTGATGCATTTATAAACCTATGTTTTTTTTTTTGAGGGAGATTTATAAACCTATATTCTCTATGTAAGATACACAAGTACGAAAGTCTGGCTAATGTCTACATACGAAGAGAAGGGAGAAAAAGGATGGAATACAATATATCACCAAAATTTAGTATGGTACTCTACGATGCTCTAGCACGGAGGTACGTACAACCGGTCACTCTTCATTTCCAAGGGACTTCTTGACAGAATCATTCTGCATCAGCTTCTACTGAGCTCTGCACGGCGTGAGGAGAACGGAGGGTTTCATGCGTTTGACAGGCCTTCATTGTCTTGCAATGCTCCGCCTCATCGTCCCGTACATTCACGAATACATCATACAAGTTATCTGCAATTGGATAAGGGGAGCAGTGAGCAGTTCATTCATACTCATAATCTTTATGGACAAAGCATTAAAGGGGAGAGTCCAGCTTTTTTTATATAGGCGCTATATTATCAGCAGAGGGTTAAAATCGGAATGGCAGGAGCAGGAGAGTCAGCAGATCAAGTAACAATCTACTGAAATGAGTCATAACTGTGATTTGATATATGTTAATGTTCCAACAAAAGGTGGCAGCTAGCACACTTTTCCAATGAACTCATGTCTTTGAACAAACAAATCAGTGAAATTAATTCCCAAAGCTACAGGCAACTTGTTAAGCCCTGACATTCTGAAAACCTTAACTCAGTAAAACTGCCAGGGGGGGAGAAAGAACTATACCAACTTTAGGCCTCCTAGAATTTGGAGCTCTTGATGTTTGAAACTCATCTGGGAAACAAGCCATGCAAGCAATAAGCATAGACAATAATGTTTAATGTAAAGCATAGAAAAATACAGGTTAAGGTACATCTAGAAAAGAACACAAGTGAAGTAAGGGCCTACCAAACATGTAGAGATCCTCATTCATGTAATAGTTTACAGCCACCTCTGGAGCTGGTAATTTTTTCAACTCCTCTGATGAAATAAGAACAAGTAGCTGACATTATTACGGAACTGGAAGTGCCATTACGGCGAAGCAAATATGTTTGGATTGGGAGAACACATCAACTGAGTTAGCAGCTTTCCCAGTGCCCAGGTAGGTAGGCACCAAAACTATGATTTAACAAAGAGCAATCAACGGTTTGTACGATTCAAGCTTTCCATTTTTTGGTAGGATTAGGAAGGGCAGATTTAAATATAGGTTAAAGGATAATGATATAAATTGCAAAATGGATTCCATTACAAAGTCACAATGATTTGGCCCTCAACCCCTAAGCTCAAAAATTTCTGAACAGAAGGTTGTTCACTTCAAATCAAACATGGGAAACAAGAGATAACCAACTTTACTATATAAGCTAATACTCTGTATTCAATAGGCAAGGTGCTGTCATTCCATAAAATCCTAGATACAGAACTTGCACAACAGGAAGAATTTACTTAGCCCACCAAAGTTGCCTTACCTCCATTGAGCTTAAGGAACTTGTCATAAGTTGAGTATGCATGCCTCTCAACACATTCAGAAAAGTGGTCTGCATACAAGATATTCGAGTTCAGAGCACCTTTATCATCACAAAAAACACAGTAATAAAAAAAATATTTAATTCATGAGTAGAAGCAATGTGTGCACTCACATGCCATTCTTGGGCTCAGCATGTACATGCCAACAGTGACGAAGTAGTAAAAAAAGGCGCTAAACCGCGCAAGAAAGCGATCAAGCCATACAGAGTTGCCACCCAATGCCTGATATGAACCGAGGGAAGGAAGAAGGTAAGAAATATGCAATAACATAATCCAACAGAAAACTATATATCAAGAGCTGAAGTTAAGGGCTGAGAAGAAAACAGGATGTACTCCCTCCGTTCCGAATTAGTTGTCGCAGGTATAGATGTATCTGGATGTATTTTAGTTCTAGATACATCCATTTCTGCGGCGAGTAATTTGGAACGGAGGGAGTATTCATTTTGAAATGACATTGAAGGAACAGACATCTTAAAAGATTTTGAGACACATACCTCCATGATTAAGAGGTGATGGAACTCATTCATGCTTTCAGCAAAGTGCACTTTGATGTTATCGGCTCTTCTCGACCATCCAAAGGTCTCGTATAAGTGAAGCACCGATATAAATGCTGTTCAACAATCAATCAGTCAGTTAACGAGAGAGTGAGTAAATTTGTACTGTATGCCAGACCATACCAAAACCATATATGTAGAGGCAGAATTCAGTGAGCTGCAGGCATGAAGATGAGATCCTCACCGAAATAGGGCACCCTGGCGATGGTCTCGAGCACGAAGAACCTGGCGTAGTCGCGGTCGCGGTACAGAATATCCAGTATAAAGATGACAGTATCCTGCGGTGCGGACACGGCAAACGTTGAGGCCGAGAGCGAAAACTGATAACCTCGAATGCGCCGGGAATCTGGGCTGGAGTCAGACACTCACCGTGAGGAATACGTTGAAGGACTGCTCGAACCTGACGACCCAGTCGCCGTCCTCGCCGGCGAGGGTGAGCTCCTCGTCGAATCCCCCTTCCTCCTCCGGAGCAGGGGTGGCGGCCGCCTCCCTGACGGCGAAGGAGTCCTCGACGGCGGCCACCTCGGCCTCCTGCTGGTCCTTCTCCTGCCGCGTTCTCGCCGTCGCCTCCGCGCGGAGACTCCTCCCCCTCCTGCGCAGACACGAAATCAACGGGCCGAGCGGGGAGAGCGGAACGGCGAGGAGGGAGTGGGGGATCGAGTCGAGCGGGTTACCCGGAGGCGAGGACGGCCGGATTGAGGCGGCGGGCGCGGGGAGGGAGTGGGAGGAAGGCCGGCGGGGCGCGCGCGGCGGCGGCGGCGGGGCTGCAGGCGAGCGCGGCCCGGAGTGGCGTCGCGGAGGCGGCCATGGCGGCGCGGGGAGGGGATATTTGCCCGGGGTCTGGGGGGATGTGGCGCGGCTCGGCGGCGAGGGAGGGGTGGTGATGGGCACGGCGAGTGGTGGCCTGGTGGAGGGTATATTCGGGGGGGCGCACCGCGCGTGGGTCGTTTTGTCGTCGGGAGCGCGACGGCCGCGGAAACGACGGCGGGCGGCGGCAGGTGTCACCCGGGCGGACGGAGGAGGCGAAGCGAGGCTAGCGTGACCGCGACCGGGTGCGCGTGGGCAGTGGATTGGGTTGTGTCGACTGACTGCGGCCTTGATCGCTAGTGCCGTGCCGTCCGTGTCCCCGGTGCGGAACGAGAGGCGGAGCGCGCTACGAATTCAGGCAACTTTGCTGCAACTCGAACATCTGTAAGGTTGTGAGGCTGGTCGTAATGGTAGTATCATAGCTAGTATCATGCATGCCAACTAGGCAATTTTGATGAGGTGGCATAACATTAAATGAAGAAAGAGAGGGTGTAGTATCATATCACGATCAGTATCATATTAAATCTTTATCTTCTTTTGTGTAAATGCGTGGCGATAAATAGAATCAACGTAATCTTAATATATGATCTTATCGTTAGGGAGGTAGTATCATACACTAGTATCATATGCATGATACTAGTATATGATACTCCCCATTACAACCAGCCTGAAATGCCGTTCGGTTCGCTGAACCTACACCTACAGGTGTGTCTATCACTAGCAGGGAATGGATGGCACCATCAAGCACGACTCAACCAGGCAACAGCATCGCAACCAGAAAAATATCGCAGGGATAAGTGATACATCAGCCCCGTCTATTAGTACTACTACTTATCAAATCATCCAGGTGGTTTCCTGGTTAACGCTACAAAATTATCCACCACCGGATTAGGAGCCGGCATTTCTTTTCTTGGCAAAAGATTAGTGCTGACTGGCTGGTCGACTGTCAGTCCATGTATAAACCTACAACGTCTTAGCATCTTCTTTGCCCTCGATTCCCAGGCACGTCATCGACCGTTTCCTATAAAACCCCGCGTTTTCTTTCCAACCAGAGTCATCTGCAGCCTGCCGCTGCTGCTGCTGGCTGGGAGCCACTGCCGACGTTCGCAGAGGCCGCGTTGTTCGAAAGGGCCTCTGCCCCCTGGCCCTTGTTGATGGAGGCCTCGGCGTCCTTGCCGGAAAGTGGCGGGGCGTCCGAGCTCTTGGAGGCGTGCCGGTTGCTCCTGAACCGGGTTCTCAGCTTGCTGAAGGGGCGCCAGTGCCACCTGTTCTGCGACTTTATCTGGCCCATCAGCTTCTGCTGCTCCCTCCGGACGATCCTCCGGGTGTACCAGGCTCCGCCGCGCCACCCCAGGGTGTACCTGAAAGTCACACAAGGCTGGCAGGATGATAACACTGGTAACTGAGCAGTGGTGTCAGAATGGATTCTGAGATTCACGGCAGAGAACAGGACAACTTATGTGCAGTACTTGATTCAAAGGAACTGAGGCGTGACAGCAAGTTTAGCATGTTTTTTTTCAAAATTCAAAATTCGTTCAATATGCAGAATCACGGCAAAACTATGCCGTCTGTGCATATATTCTGGTAATGCATGTAGTTGGAGGAGGGTATTCAACTAAATAAATGGCAACATCAGTGTCAGAATTACTACAATTTCGCCTTTATGCCTATCCAGGTGGTGCCAAGTTGGACCATGGGTATTCAAAACCAGATATGATATTAAATACTGTACATTCTTTGCGCAAAATTAAAACTAAACTCGAAAGCAATCGATAAAATAACCCAGAGTAAATAGCCTATGTGCAGCACTCACTCTTAATTATTTCAAAATGTAACAGGAACTTTAGCAGGGATTTCGATTATGGAGTTCCTTTGGAACATATACAGAAAATGGCAGCAAAACTATGTTATTTGTGCATGTTCCAGAAATGTGTATAGTTGGAGCAGGGTATTCAACTAAATATGTGGCAGCATGAGGGCTACACTAAGTTGAAGCAGGGTAATAGAAAACAAGCTGTGATATTAAATACTATCTCTGACGAAATGAAAAACAAACTCGAAAGCAACCGGTAAAATAACATAAAAGTAAATAGGCACTCACATCTAAGTCAGTGTTACAGTTTATATGAACATACAATTCTATGATTGATTGAGAGTTGAGGCATGTTGATCAGCATTGACTGCATTAATATGAGCATACAGAGCATATATAAGCTTGACAGTGAAACCTTAGTATTTAGAGAGTAAGTAACATATGCCTGGTGCTACCAATACATATAGTATTGAAAAAGGTTTGGATCACAATAGTATATATATATTAAGAACAGCATGAACATACCCAACAACCGTAGTTGTCAATGCAGTGGCTATACAAGCTGAAGTGCTAATGTTATAGGAGGTAACAATCTTTTTGATCTCATCATGTTCAACTTTGTGGGTGTTCCTCAACTGTTCAGAAAATAAAAGAGAAGAAATATATCAAAGTTTGTCCAGAGTACATATTCAGTAAAACAAATAAATATTGAAGGTACATCAGGTAGTCGATCCGCCGTCTAGAATGAAACAGGAAATGGAAGCAGATGTTTCTAACTGTATGAAAGTTGTGACCATCAGAGGGTAAAGCTTCACTGTTATAAACACACCATAACTCATCACAAATGTTAAATATCATCACCTCAAATTTCTTTTAAAAAAAGATGAAACAAACAACAAAATACATGTTAATCTCATCATCAGAAAACATGAAAGCATGTTGCACTGAATTGACAAAGTAAGACATATGCACACAGGGTTCTGATTGTCTTATGCCAATAAGCTACCCTGGAGCCATCTTGAACTTCTGTCAAGAGTCTAACTGCCTATTAGCATTTCTATAAGTCGTGCACCGAGAAATGCACATTACAAAAGGAGAAGAATGTAACCCATTCACAAAACAAATAACCATGACATCAACAGACTATCTCCTAAATTGCTTACAGATTCCTCAATGGAATGGAGCCTCTTGTCGATCTTTGTTTGTTGCATATGACGAAGAGAATAACCTATAACAAGGAATTAAAAACGTATTAGAAACTGTAAATCATCCAAAGAGAAATTACCGAGTAACTTAAGAAACAGTACAGTGTACAGCATAAATGACATATGCCCCACTCGGCAATGCATTACCAACATGAACAAAAACAGCACATAAAGCAGACTTCCTTTGATAATCATAGTACACGAAAGGGGGCCTATCAGTTGAAAAGGCAAGTAGTCTGAGTGTCTGACTTCAAATTAAGCACACATATTGGAATTACCTGACATTTACTAGTCAGGTAAGGGGCGAAAGTAGTTCCATGTCTCAACTAAACCGAGGATCACCAAAGAATCCAACATTTCAAGTGAAATAGTTACTACTGTACTAGTGCGCAGCGATTGGGGAGAAAAACTCATCAATTAGATTGTAACTTGGTGCACTTGCATTCAGTCATCACCGCCAACGGGTTCTGAAACAAAATGGCTCTGGTGCAGCTGTGTTTCCAATTGAGGTGTGCCCTATGGTCGTCTTACATAAGCCAAACAAACTAATTAGGGTTCAGCAGCAAGCAGCTGCATAACTGCATCACTCCCTGCTCCCCTCTCTCAGATACAGCGGCGATTGTTGAAAACAAAAAGGTAATCAATCGAACGGGTCAGCGATACGCTCTGAACCAGAAGACAGCATACGAACTGCGGGAAGAGCAGGGGGGGCAACAGGGGCGTACCTGCCCACGCCGTGAGGACGGAGGCGATGGAGGTGCCGACGGTGAAGACGACGCGGTGGCTCTCGAACACTTCCTGCACGCACGCGCCGCATCGGGGGGATCAAAACCAGATCACGAGAAGCGGAGGGGGGCATCCGGGATGGGGCTAGTTTGATTTGATCTGGGCGGGGCGGGGCGGGGCGGGGCTTACCTTGGTGGAGAAGAAGGTGTCGCGGACGGCGGCCCAGGAGTTGGTCGCCCGCCGCCGCACGCTGGGCAGCGAGAGCACCGCGCGGCCCGCGCCGGCCAGCCGCCTAGCCGCCATCTCGGTGTCCTCCGCTCGCTCGGTGGGATTTTTTTTCTGGAGAATTTCGTTCGGGGGGGAGCGGGGTTTGTGGGGGATGGTGGGCTTGAGCGCGCGACCAACTTGCGAAGGAAGAAACGGAACGGGCGGCGGCGAGGGAGGGAGGGGGCCAAAATAGCCAGCGGCGGCTACGGACGGGGGAGCGTCGGAGGGCAACGCGGCGGCGGTGCCGAGGGCAACGAACCGGATTATTTTCCCTTGTCCACTGCCTATTGGGTTTTTTTTTCGTTTTTAAAGAAAATTTCAAAAGATTATCAGTATACTAGTACTACGGTAGCAATATTCATGCCATTCCATCTTCCTCGCCACAATTGCTACCAAACCCAAAATCCAAACAATGATCCAACGGTTTCGTGTTGGGGGTTTGGATGGTAGGCGCCCAAGTTTATTACTGGGTTTTTATGTATGGATGGATTTTCCGCAAAGAAAAAAATGTAAGGATTTGTCGATCATATGTGGTGTGTTATTCTTTTTATTTGTATTTTGAGAAAGACATCACATCGGTTAGGCTGCTTGTAGTGGGGAATATGATACGCTATTTGTGATACTAGTATATTCCCGCGGAATAAAAGACAGGATGCTATCTATGTGGTGCATAATAACATATATTAATATTTTACAGATGACTTTTTTTTATTGTCATGCATTACACATAGTAGCACATCATTTATTAGTACATCTTGCTCTTGATCTGGTTAAAAATGGTGCAGCTATTATTCAATATGCAGATGATACTGTATTATGCATTGATCGTCTTCCTCACAAGGCTAACCTCAAATTATTGCTTCATATGTTTAAAATGATGCTTGGGTTAAAGATCACTTCCACAAAAGAGAAATCCTATATGTGGGAGATGATGATGAAATTCTTAAGATTTATGCTCACATTTTTAGTTGTCAGATTGGGTACTTTCCTATGAAATAGTTTGGGGGTTCATGTGACCTTCTCTTGCTTGAGGTGGTTGGATTGGGATTTCATGGAATCCAAATACATTTTAAAAATGTGACTCTTGGATTGGTAGTTCTGCATCCTTTTATGGTAGATTAACTCTTAAGAACTCTAATCTTTCTAGTATAGCATACTACTACACGTCTATGTTCCTTTTGGCAAAGACATTTATCAAGAGATTTGTTAACACATAGAATGAGGTTTTTTGGCAATCTGGTAATGGCAAAAAAAGATATTACCTGGTGAAATGGTCTAGAATTTGCAGGTCTAAGAAAAGGGTGGCCATATAAAGGATTATGACAAGACATGTGATGGCTAAGTATTTCAAAGAGCTACTATAGCCGTTGTGAATATTGCCAAACTTTAGAAGGATACTTTTGTTGATAATATGCTCCTGAGAAATTTCATCAGTTCTTTAACATTTGCAATTCCCATGATTGCATAGTTAAGGTATTAGTTCCATTATTTTCAGGAGAAGGTTAATTCCAGATCCTTATGATAAATGGAATGGCATTTTTGCCATGGCCAGACACCTTTGTGTCTGTGGTGATGAAGACATAATTGAGTGGTCTCTTGGCCTTAAATCTAGCTTTACCACTAAGTCTATATATAGTATGGTTGAACAAAACAGTGCTAGAAATGATTATAGGTGGATCTAGCAAGCCAAAATCCCCTTAAAAATCCATATTCCCCTTTGGAAACTATCCAGCAGGTCCCATGTCCCATGCAGGCCGCCATTGCCTCTATGTCTCACTGCCCGCTCCTACGAGCATGTTCATTGCTACCGGCACGGCCACCATCATCACGAAGGGGAGGAGACAGACAGGTGGGAGTGGGCGTCATGCTTGCATGGAACCCTTCATGGTCAACATCGCAGCTGGCAAAGAGTGCACCTCCTCCTGGTGTCATGACGTCGGAAGCCTTGATGCGTCCATGGTAATCGGTTGAAGAGGACCTCGCTACCGTCCAACTAGGTGATAGAACCGAGGAGCCTGTGAGAGCCTAGCTCAATAGGAATGATAGACTACTCATATTAACAAGGAATTCCTTCTTTTCCGAGAGCCCATTCGAAAAGAACTCTGGACTTAAGTGTGCTTGGCTTGGAGTAATTCTAGGATGGGTGACCAACCAAGAAGTTGGTCTCAGGTGCGCATGAGTGGGGACAAAGTGCACAGAAAAGACTATTGTTGGTCTGTGGGGCCAGTCTAGATCCCTCCGGGTGTAACGCCCGAGAACCGATGGCTATGGACGAGGTGTTTCAATTGGTATCAGAGCCGACCCTCGTGGTTACACAGGCATGCGCGGGTCAGGTGTGCGGGCATGTGGTACATGGCGCGTGTGGCACACGGTGTGGCGCATGTGCCAGACTTGACGGGCATACGTGTGCCAAGAGGGAACATTCTTGATGGGCCAACGAGGACACCGGTTTCTTTGAGTGGGGGTGTATGTGAGAGCCTAGCTCAATAGGAATGATGGACTACTCATATCAACAAGGAATTCCTTCTTTTCTAGAGCCCATTCAAAAAGAACTCCAAAGTTAAGCGTGCCTGGCTTGGAGTAATTCTAGGATGGGTGGCCATCGGGAAGTTGGTCCCTGGTGCACATGAGTGAGGATAAAGTGTGCGGAAAAGACTAGTGTTGGTCTGTGGGGCCAGTCTAGATCCCTCCAGGCGTAACAGCCGAGGACCGGTGGCTATGGCCGGGCGTCACAGAGCCAAAGTTGACAAGGGTGACTGGCCACTAGCGGTAGCTACCTAGCAGATGGGTCGGCCGGTGGTTTCAGATCTCTGATCCGGAATTCCCGGATCGAGATATTTCACTAGTAGAAAAACACCTATTAGTCCCGGTTCGTAAGGGCCTTTAGTCCCGGTTCATGAACCGGGACTAATGGGTCGTTACTAATACATCCCCCCTTTAGTCCCGGTTCTAACACGAACCGGGACAGATCAATCCTCCACGTGGCGGTCTGCCCGAGCCCAGCGAGGTTTGGTCCCGTTGGTGGCACCAACCGGGACCAAAAGGCATCGAGACGTCGACATTCCATGGTTGTGGTTTTTTTTTGAAAGGGGGAGGGGTTGGGGTTTTGGGGGTTAATTTAGGTGTTTCATATATTGTGTTAGCTAGCTAATTAATAGAGAGAAGTGTCCTCTCTTATGTCCGTGCTTGGTCGACGCTACGTACTATATACATATAGCCCTCGACACGCTAGCTAGTAAGAAAATGAAGGGAACCATTGAGTACAGAAGTTTGTCATGCATACCGAGAGAAATGATCGATCGACCTCTCCTTCTCCGAGAGATTGGTCGAACAACAAGTTTTCGTATCATGTACGTCCGACGCTACTGGCCACATACATGTACAATATATAAGATCTCTCAATTACAGTCCCCTAGCATTTGAAATCAACTTCCACATTTGAAATCAACAATTATATTTCAACCAACAGAATAACCGCTCATTATACCTTACTATGCCATACCGAACATAACCGTCCCGACGGAGACCGGCGAGAAGCTCACGCCTACCCAAGGCAGAGGCTTTCCCGGATTCCTTCCGGCATGCATGCAAGGCACATGAGGATGATTATCATCACAAGTGTGTTCATTTCCAATAGCATGGAAATCACTAATATGCATCCATGCAAATGATCATATCACATGAAATAACAAGTCCTTCGAAAAGAGGTGGGGTTATAAACGTGTCAACGAACACACCAAAAATATTATGCCGGGGTTCAGAATGCTTGCCTTCAAGTTGTGGGGAGGCAGGGTGCACTCCAAAACCTTTGAAGGCTTTCTCCTCTCTCCAAAAATCCTATTTAAAAATATTTTTGAATCAATATATAGTTTCAAAAACAGTACAAAAAAAATTTCTGAAATTTTTTGAAATAAATCTTAAAATAAACTAGACAAAATTTTAAAGAGGACAGAAAAAGAATCAATCAAAAATACTTCTCTGTTTAAAAGTTATAAGAGTTTTGGTCCAATGACCCATCTGTAATGAAACAGAAAACTCTCAGGGGCCTAAGAAGAAAAGTCCCGAAAATGATTCAGTTTGGGAAGCGTATTTTGCCAGAATACGCTTTCAGTAATCGGTTTAAAAAAACAACAGAGAGGCTGACGGGCGGGTCCCACCCGTCAGGTTTGAATATTCAAAAGAGGCGGCAGAGCTCGACGGTGCCCGAGAGCCGCGGTGGTCGCCGGCGCCGATCCACGCGGCGGGGGATCGGGGTACCTCCGTGTTCAGTGCACCTTTCCGCGTCAGTGGGTGGTGGTAGAGGTCGCCGGCGAGCACCACGTCGACGGTGGCCCTTGCTCCGGTGGACGGTGGTTCGGGTGGTCGTGGGCCTCGTCGGAGAGTGCTGCGGAGGTCAAATTGAGGAGGGGGTTAGACCTCTGGCAGCTTGAGGGGGTTGCTGACGAGGCTTGGGCGTCAGGGAGGAGCTCACCAGAGTGAATCGAGGTGGTGGCCGAGGCGGAACGGGGCAGCCGGAGTCGAGGAAGAAGAGCCCCTCGAGGCTCTTCCAGTGGCTGGGCGAGGTCTAGTCAGGTGGTGGAGGTGTGCGGGGGCGAGAGCGCGCTCGGGGGTGCTATATATAGCCGGCCCGAGGCGGTTGCCGTGAACGGATAAGTCCGGCGAGTGTTACGGCGGCGCAGGGCATTGGTCGGGGTGGTTTTAGGGTTGAGCGTCATCGTGGAGGTCCACTGACTCCATTTAGGTGCTAAACGCGTTCGGGTTAGGCGCTTTGGGATGAGTTCGACGGAACGGGGTGGCGCGGGCCCGTCGGCGGCAGAGGGCGTGCGCTGTGCTTGCCGGGCCACGGTGATGGTGCGGAGGGAGTGCACTGGCGTGCAAGGGCCACGCGGAGAGCCGAGGAGCGATAAGCGGCGCCGGGTGGCGTGGCGGCGGGCTCGAGCCCTCGGCTGCCGCGCCGGGTGGCGCAGCCACCACAGAAACCGCCAACGCCGGCGAGGCTCACTGCCACCGACGCCTACACCCGTCCAAGGGAGCGTGCGGGGTTCTGGCCAGGGGGAAGAGGTCGTGCGCAACGTGCCAGGGCGCACTGTGGGTCTGTGATAGTTCTCTGACGAAAGGAAACGACACTGAACCTGTCTGAACTTCTGAATTTCTCTGAAAGTGCAAAGAAACAGTGCAGGCCAGGTGTTCGACAGAATGATTTTGGTATGTGGGGGTTTCTCCTTGAGCTGATTTTTGGTGGAGTGGCCTCTCATTGCATCTGGGGGTTGCCTGAATTTTGGTGGAATTTTTGGAGAAGAGGAGATATGAATTTCACCAAATTTGACAAATCTGGTCCAAACTTGCAGAGACTGAAATTTGAAAAATTTGAAAAGAGGAAGAGTGTATCTTGATGGTTCTAGGTTGTGGGTGCTAAGGAATATCCAGAGGAGTTGAGTTGAGATCAAAACTCAAAGGAAATTAGGTACTTCCTTTGTAAATCACCTAGGCCTAAAATAATTGACAGAGATGTTTTGGGAAATAAAATAAATGAAATAAAATCCAAAAATGGTTTGGACTAGTTGGAACAGAATGTTAGGATTGCCCCAAGTGGAAGGGAGTGGTCTTAGAAGGATTTACCACATGAGGCATGGTAAAACCATGGGTGGTTTCAATATAAGATAGGTCCCAAAACTCCTAGGGTTTTCTCTTAAAGAAAATGAATCCCAAAAAAAATTGAAAAGGGGACAAACAGAAGAAAGGCTTTTAATAACCAAACAACAGTGTTGATGAAGATACAAAAATAAAATCCTTGCCAAGGGGAAATTTTTTGAGAGGGAAGAGAGTCCAATAAATTTGGGAAGTATTTCACTTGAGGTAAAAACTCCATGATAATAAGAAAGGAAATGTTTCAAAAATCAAAAGTGAGCCCGGAAAAATAAAAGTTTTAATCTCCTGGTAAAATTTTAATTAATAAAACAAGGTCAAAATTTTGGGGTGTCACACCAACCAACTGCTGAAAGTCCTGATGTGTTCACATGTAATCCAGTCGTCGCACTGCTCCGGGTGTTTGGAGCGCAGACTGTTCTTGTGTTCATCGACATACGGGTCACCAAGGTAGAGTTTTGTAGAAGCTGTAGTGTGCTTGAGACCAAGAATATCCGTCCTGCATATTATTGAGTCCCTTCCAAGCGTGCCTTTTCGGTCAGTCTCCCCTCATACCGCGATTTAGGGAGACCTATCTTCTTAAGGCCGGGAATGAAGTCGACACAAAACCCGATGACATCCTCTGTTTGATGGCCCATGGAGATGCTTCCTTCGGCCTAAGCGATTCTGGACATATTTCTTTAGGACTCCATGAACCTCTCAAAGGGTACATATTGTGTAGAAATACGGGGCCCAGAATGACAATCTCGTCAACTAGATGAACTAGGGCGTGCGTCATGATATTGAAGAAGGACGGGAACACCATTTCAACCGACAAGACATTGCACCACATCACTCCTTAGCCTTGGTATGATTTCTGGATCGATCACCTTCTAAGAGATTGCATTGAGGAATGCACATAGCTTCACAATGGCTAATCGACGCGTTTTCGGTAGAAGCCCCTCAATGCAACCGGAAGCGATTGCGTCATAATCACGTGGCGATCATGAGACTTTAGGTTACAAACTTTTTCTCTGCCATATTTATTATTCCTTTTATATTCGACGAAGCCGGTCAGGACCTTCATACTAAGCGAGCATTCAAAGAAGATTTCCTTCTCTTTTTGGTAAGAGCATAGTGGCGGGACCTTCATACTGCTTTGGAGGCATGCCATCTTTTTCGTGCAAACGTTGTAGGTACTCCCATGCCTCAACTGTATCTTTTGTCTTCCCATACACGCCCAAGAAGCCTAGCAGGTTCATGCAAAGGTTCTTCGTCACGTGCATCACGTCGATCGAAGAGCGGACCTCTAGGTCTTTCCAGTAGGGTAGGTCCAAAAATATAGATTTCTTCTTCCACATGGGTGCGTGTCCCCCAGCGTCACTCGGAACAGCTAGTCCGCCGGGACCCTTTCCAAAGATTACGTGTAAATCATTGACCATAGCAAGTACGTGATCACCGGTACGCATGGCGGGCTTCTTCCGGTGATCTGCCTCGCCTTTGAAATGCTTGCCTTTCTTTCGACATTGATGGTTGGTCGGAAGAAATCGACGATGGCCCAGGTACACATTCTTCCTGCAGCTTGCCAGGTATATACTATTGGTGTCAAGTAAATAGTGCGTGCATGCGTGGTATCCCTTGTTTGTCTGTCTTGAAAGGTTACTGAGAGCGGGCCAATCGTTGATGGTCACGAACAGCAACGCCTTTAGGTTAAATTCCTCCTGTTTGTGCTCATCCCACATACGTACACCGTTTCCATTCCACAGCTGTAAAAGTTCTCCAACCAATGGCCTTAGGTACACATCAATGTCGTTGCCGGGTTGCTTAGGGCCTTGGATGAGAACTGGCATCATAATGAACTTCCGCTTCATGCACATCCAAGGAGGGAGGTTATACATACATAGAGTCGCGGGCTAGGTGCTGTGATTGCTGCTCTGCTCCCCGAAAGAATTAATTCCATCCGCGCTTAAAGCAAACCATACGTTCCTTGGCTCACTTGCAAACTCATCCCAGTACTTTCTCTCAATTTTTCTCCACTGCGACCCGTCAGTGGGTGCTCTCAACTTCCCGCCTTTCTTACGGTCCTCACTGTGCCATTGCATCAACTTGGCATGCTCTCCGTTTCTGAACAGACATTTCAACCGTGATATTATAGGAGCATACCACATCACCTTCGCAGGAACCCTCTTCCTGGGGGGCTCGCCATCAACATCACCAGGGTCATCTCGTCTGATCTTATACCGTAATGCACCGCATACCGGGCATGCGTTCAGATCCTTATACGCACCGCAATGAGGATGCAGATCATTAGGGCATGCATGTATCTTTTGCACCTCAATCCTAGAGGGCATCGACCTTCTTTGCAGCGTATGTCTTGTCGGGCAATTCGTTATCCTTTGGAAGCTTCTTCTTCAATATTTTCAGTAGCTTCTCAAATCCTTTGTCGAGCACTGACATTCTCGCCTTTCACCGCAGCAATTCCAAAGATGGTACCGAGCTTTGTGTTGCCATCTTCGCAATTGGGGTACAACCCTTTTTTGTGGTCCTCTAGCATGCGATCGAACTTCAGCTTCTCCTTTTGACTTTCGCATTGCGTCCTTGCATCGACAATGACCCGGCGGAGATCATCATCATCGGGCACATCGTCTGGTTCCTCTTGATCTTCAGCAGCTTTGCCCGTTGCAGCATCATCATGCACATCGTCTGGTTCCTCTTGATCTTCAGGAGCATCACCGTATTCAGGGGGCACATAGTTGCCATCGTACTCTTCTTCTTCGCCGTCTTCCATCATAACCCCTATTTCTCCGTGCCTCGTCCAAACATTATAGTGTGGCATGAAACCCTTGTAAAGCAGGTGGGTGTGGAGGATTTTTCGGTCAGAGTAAGACTTCGTATTCCCACATATAGGGCATGGACAACACATAAAACCATTCTGCTTGTTTGCCTCAGCCACTTCAAGAAAATGATGCACGCCGTTAATGTACTCGGAGGTGTGTCTTGAAGCGTACTTCCATTGCCGGTTCATCTGCGTGCATTATATATAATTAAGTGTGTTAAAAATCATTACAGAACATCATGAATAGATAATTAAGTGACCAAATCAATAGAAGTTCATCATCACATTAAAACCAAAGTACATACATAGTTCTCATCTAACAACATAAAGCTCTGCAGAGCATCTAAATTAATTAAACCATACACTGAAACTATGTAAAACAGTTCAATGCGAAAACAAATGCGATCATAATCGCAACTAGTGTAACAACTGATCCAACGGCATAATGATACCAAGCCTCGGTATGAATGGCATATTTTCTAATCTTTCTAATGTTCAAGCGCATTGCATCCATCTTGATCTTGTGATCATCGACGACATCCGCAACATGCAACTCCAATATCATCTTCTCCTCCTCAATTTTTCTAATTTTTTCCTTCAACAAATTGTTTTCTTCTTCAACTAAATTTAACCTCTCGACAATAGGGTCGGTTGGAATTTCCGGTTCAACAACCTCCTAGATGAATAAAATATATGTCACGTTGGTCGGCATAATTGTCATAAACAATAAATGAACCAATAGTTATGAAAAGATAATATATACCACATCCGAATCATAGACAGGACGAGGGCCGACGGGGGCGGATACCAAAACCATCGCACTATATAAGATGCAATAATAAAAGTAAGAAAATAATACAAGTATCTATCTAAACATACAAGTAAGAATATTTTTCCTTTCAGAAAGAAGATAAGAACAAGAGGCTCACCACGGTGGTGCCGGCGATGAGATCGGCGCGGGTGATCGACGACGGTGAAGACGGGGACGGGGCGTGACGGACCGCTAAACCTAGACAAATATTGAGGAAAATGAAGCTTGACGGTCGAGCTTGGAGAGGAGAAACCTTAAGTAGTGTGGCTCGGGCATTCCATCGAACACCTTGTGTGCATAGGAGGTGAGCTAGAGCACCACCAAGCCCTCCCCTCGGCCGTAAAAAAGCAGGCAAAGGTGCTCTGCTCTTGCTGTGAGGGTATATAGGCACCACCATTGGTCCCGGTTGGTCGCATGAACTGGGACTAAAGGGCTGCCTTTGGTCCCGGTTCATGCCACCAACCAGGACCAATGGTTGTGGGCCAGGAGCGAGGCCCATTGGTCCCGGTTCGTCCCACCAACCGGGACCAAAAGGTCCAGACGAACCGGGACCAATGGCCCACGTGGCCCGGCCGCCCCCCGGGGCTCACGAACCGGGTCCAATGCCCCCATTGGTCCTGGTTCTGGATAGAACCGGGACTAATGGGCTGGACCGGCCTGGACCATTGTCCCCTTTTCTACTAGTGTTTGGCTGGGGGCTTCCGCGTCCTCTCTATCTGCTAGTATGATAGAACTATGTGATAACTATCCTATTGATGTATCTAACAGTAAAACGTGTCTAGATACATCCGTATCTAGATAAATATGAGACAAATAATATGGCAGGAGGGAGTACTTCTAAGCAATCTAGAGAACATTGAACCTCATTGAAAAGAAATAACTTCCGGCCAACATAAAGATCCAGCAACCTTTTGCATACAGATATTCGTGTTTATTGATTTCGCATACTGGGAATGGAACTTTATGTAACCCATTGGAAACTCTCTTTGAGACTCATTATCTTTAAATGGTTAACCAACTGTGTTGATCTGATCGAACAACAGTGGTAGTGCAACAAGCGAACACAAAGAGATGTGCTGCCCATAATCGTTATTCCCGACCCTCGTGTAGGGTTTTCAAACTCAGTGGGTGTGAACTAGGGCATCTTCTGGTCACTTAAATCAGCCAATGCCATGCTACACGAAATGAATCCCTTAATCGGACACAATTACACGCTTACAACTGCCCAACTAATTGAGATTTGCCAAAGGCTCTCTCATGCCATGTGCCATAAGAATTTTAGAACATGCCTAGAGCTGTGTATGTTGGTTCTGCCTCCATGTCTTAGCAATTTGGGTCAAAATTATGCCAAACTTTTGGAAAAATTTCCATAATTTTAGTTGGCCCACAAGCACAAATGGGCACCTTCAAAGTCGGGGTAAATTTATAACGTGTCATTTGTATGGTGCAAAATTGTCACCCAAAAAAATCGTAAACGTTACTTGGCATACGTCGGCCAAGAGCTAGGAACCAACGAACGCCCATCCAACCATAGATTGCTTTCACACGAAACACGATGCAACGATGGTGCCACATTAGTTTCCCCTACCAGTTCGCTGCGAACGCCCTTTTCTTTTTCTTCCCAACAAAATGGAGACCGGGTGGCGCGGGTGAAAGGATCGATATGGTTGACTCGAGGGGGGGGTGAATAGGCAACTAACAATTTTTAAGCTTTTCTTTACCAATTTAAACTTTGCAACAAAATAGGTTGTCTAGATATGCAACTATGTGAGCAACCTATATGATGCAAAAACAACTAGCACATAAGCAAGCAAGGGACACAACACAAGTAGGCTTGAAAAAGTAAAGGCACGAAATAACCAAGAGTGGAGCCGGTGGAGACGAGGATGTGTTACCGAAGTTCCTTCCTTTTAAGGGGAAGTACGTCTCCGTTAGAGCGGTGTGGAGGCACAATGCTCCCCAAAAAGCCACTAGGGCCACCGTATTCTCCTCACGCCCTCACACAATGCGAGATGCCGTGATTCCACTATTGGTGCCCTTGAAGGCGGCGATCAAACCTTTACAAACAAGGTTGGGGCTATCAGCACAACAATTGGAGGCTCCCAACAACACCACGAAGCTTCACCACAATGGAGTATGGCTTCGAGGTGACCTCAACCGTCTAGGGTGCTCAAACACCCAAGAGTAACAAGATCCACTAGGGATAAGAGAGGAAATCAAATTTCTCTTGGTGGAAGTGTAGATCGGGGCCTTCTCAACCAATCCCGAGCAAATCAACAAGTTTGATTGGCTAGGGAGAGAGATCGGGCGAAAATGGAGCTTGGAGCAACAATGGAGCTTTGGGGAAAGAGGTAGGTCAACTTTGGGGAAGAAGACACCTTTATATAGTGGGGGAAACAATCCAACCGTTACCCCACTGAACAGCCACGCACAGAGCGGTACTACCGCTTGGGCAGGGCGGTACTACCGCTGCAGAGCGGTACTACCGCTCCCACCAGCGGTACTGCCGCGCTGACGAGAAGGCAGGGTCCTGGACCCAGAACGGTACTACCACGGGAGTGAGAGCGGTACTACCACTTGGAGCGGTACTACCGCCCCTACTGCCGCTCCTAGTACCGTAAAACCCGACACGAAAAACATCGGTCTCGAGTCGAGGCGGTAGAAGCCCGGAACCACTGCGGTACTACGGCCGAAGACCACAAGCGGTACTACCGCTCGGGGAGCGGTACTACCGCTCTGGGAGCGGTACTACCGCTCGGGGAGCAGTACTACCGCTCTGGGAGCGGTACTACCGCTTGAGTGCTTCGGCGGTACTACCGCTGAGGATCGTGGTACTACCGCTGGGACAGGACAGGGCAGGCACAGAGGGAAAGGCAGCTCCAATGAAGCGGAAGGAAAACATCGGGTGTGAAACGGTTGTGTACGTGTTGATTCCACCCTAGCCTTACCAAAGCGGATCCCCTCTTGATAGTACGGTGACTCCTATGAAACTAGTCCACCAACAGAGAAACGAAGGAGCTACACCGTCTTGAATAAAACACCGAGGGGAGGTAATCGTCTCGTGCCAATGGATGAATCTCTGAAAGAACTTAACGCACACGATTAGTCCGCAAAAGCATTGTCATCAATCACCAAAACATCTTGGGGATAAATATGCCCTTACAATCTCCCCCTTTTTGGTGGATTGATGACAATACGGGATTTGCACAAACATGAGAGATATAGGACAAGCGCAAAAACCCCACCGTCCTAAAATGTAGATGGGCTCCCCCTAGATGTGTGCTATCTAGATAGGTGCTTTGGACTGCACGGCACACATACTAGGATCAACGCTCCCCTTGCATTTTAGAGACCAACCACCTAAGCAGGGTATATGAGAGTAGCATAGATAACAGGATAAGCATGCAACTCATAAGCTACATAGTGACATAGATAATGATACTTGAAATATAAGGTAGCATATGTCTCACACCATATGACTGGAACTTAGGTCTCACTGACACAAACCAAACAAAGCAAACTGCGAGTAAAACACAAACACAGAAGACGGAAGACACAAAGCACAAATCCCTAAACTCTCTCCCCCTTTGGCATCGAGACACCAAAAAGGAGAGGGAGTGTTGCTACGGCTCCAGGTGATAGCAATAGAAGGACACTGTAGGACCTTGAGAAGAGGTGTCTAGAGGGGGGGTGATTAGACACTAAGTACCAAAGTTGCAGTTTTTAAGTTTCTTTGAGTTTAAGTGGAGTTTAGGCACAATTTCAACATTCACAATACATATCAAGCAAGCATGCAAAGAGTATATGAGCAGCGGAAAGCAAAGCATGCAACTTGCAAGAAAGTAAAGGGAAGGGTTTGGAGGATTCAAACGCAATTGGAGACACGGATGTTTTTGGCGTGGTTCCGATAGGTGGTGCTATCGTACATCCACGTTGATGGAGACTTCAACCCACGAAGGGTAACGGCTGCGCAAGTCCACGGAGGGCTCCACCCACGAAGGGTCCACGAAGAAGCAACCTTGTCTATCCCACCATGGCTGTCGCCCACGAAGGACTTGCCTCACTAGCGGTAGATCTTCACAAAGTAGGCGATCTCCTTGCCCTTACAAACTTCTTGGTTCAACTCCACAATCTTGTCGGAGGCTCCCAAGTGACACCTAGCCAATCTAGGAGACACCACTCTCCAAGAAGTAACAAATGGTGCATTGATGATGAACTCCTTGCTTTTGTGCTTCAAATGATAGTCTCCCCAACACTCAACTCTCTCTCTCATAGGTTTTGGATCTGGTGGAAAGAAGATTTGAGTGGAAAGCAACTTGGGGAAGGCTAGAGATCAAGATTCATATGGTAGGAATGGAATATCTTGGCCTCAACACATGAGTAGGTAGTTCTCTCTCGTAAAATGTATCTTTGGAAGTGTAGGTTCGATTCGATGGCTCTCTCCACGAATGAAGAGGAGGTGGAGGGGTATATATAGCCTCCACACAAAATCTAACCGTTACACACAATCTACCAAACTCGGTGGGACCGAATCGTTAAACTCGGTCAGACCGATTTAGCAAATAATGTGACTGTTAGGGTTTTCGGTGGGACCGAAATGCAACTCGGTGAGACTGACTCAGTTAGGGTTAGGGCATAACGTAATCTCGGTAAGACCGATTACACAAACTCGGTGAGACCGATTTTGGTAAAAAGCTTTCCAGAGAGTTGGTCAGGCAAACTCGGTGGGACCGATTACTCAAACTCGGTGAGACCTATTTTGGTAATAAGTCATCCAGAGAGTTTGCATTGTAATCTCGGTAGTGCCGATTTCTCAAACTCGGTGAGACCGATTTGATAATGGACATACACAGAGAGATTACAATCCCATCTTGGTGAGACCGAGATCCCTATCGGTAGGACCGATTTGCTTAGGGTTTGTGGCAGTGGCTATGACTTTTGGAATCGGTGGCGCCGGATAGGAAGAATCGGTGTGACCGATTTTGGCTTTGGGTATAGGTCATTTGTGGAAGTGGGAAAGTAGCTGAGGGTTTTGGAGCATATCACTAAGCACATGAAGCAAGAGGCTCATTAAGCAACACCTCATCCCTCCTTGATAGTATTGGCTTTTCCTATAGACTCAATGTGATCTTGGATCACTAAAATGTAAAATGAAGAGTCTTGATCTTGAAGCTTGAGCCAATCCTTTGTCCTTAGCATCTTGAAGGAGTTCCCACATCCTTTAGTCCATGCCACTCCAATGTTGAACTTATCTGAAACATGCTAGATAAAAGTGTTAGTCCAACAAGAGATATGTTGACATTCATTGCCAAAACCACCTAGGGAGCACTTGTGCTTTCAATCTCCCCCTTTTTGGTAATTGATGGCAACATACATCAAAGCTTTAGATAAGGATATAAGTAACAGCAAGTAAAGCTTTGTAAAGACATGTAACAAACATAGGCTCCCCCTACATGTATGCAATCATGTGAATATGGAATGTAGAAGCATGTGAGAGCATAAACATGATAGAGCAGGCAATGTGTTACATGTATCTTGGCCATATGCATCAGAGCAAAGAATGTTGAGGAAAATACCTTCATGCTCATGAGTCCTTCTTGCAAACAATATGTACATCAGCAAGAATTCCTCATACACATGATTGTGATGCATATACTTACCTTGTAGTCTTGAGTTGTCTTAGGATGAAATGAACCTGTAAACACGGTTAGATAACACAGATACATCTACTAGCCGAGCAAATGAAGAAATCACAAGAATACCAAGACTGGATGACATGTTGAGAGTGAGTACTAAGTACCACATTGAATTAGACATGTCCCCAAGAGTAAAGATATGCAATGAATTTAAATGATCTCTTTCCTTAGATGTCTTGCTCCCCTGAATCTAACATGGGATCTTTGGAGAAGATAGCGAAAAATGAGCTGAAAGAAAACAGAGCTGAAAGATATGAATGATGATCAGAGCTGATGCATGCTAATGCAGATAGGCACAACAGAACATATGAACATGTCTCTCCCCTCAAGAAGACATGTGGACATCTCTCCTCTTGAACACCAAGCATCTGGGATCCTTGAGAAATACTTTCTACTTTAAGTATTCTCTCCCACTGGAGATCTCTCTCTTCCCTTTGAGGGTCTCTCCCCCTAGAAGGTCTCTCTCCCCTTTAGGAGATGATATCTCTCTCCTTCAAGAAGGTGGTAAGCTTTGATGCTCTCTCTCTCTCTCTTCAAATGATAAGCTTTGATGTTCTCTCTCTCCCCCTTTGACATCAATTTCCAAGAAGGGTCTTCTGGAATCTATCGAATGGGTTTGGTCCTTGAGACACAGAACAAAGCAATGATAAAAATGTGATGCTTGTAGAGGACAAGATTCATTGAGTGGAGCTGGATCAGAAGAAACACAAAATTATGTGGCAAACTTGTTTTTCCTGTTATGAAATCGGTGGCACCGAGTGAGTTGCTTCGGTTGGACCGAAAGGATTCGGTTGGGCCAAAAATAACAAATCGATGAAACCGAGTTCATCACAGAGAAAACACTTGTCACCTCAGCTCACTAGACTAGTAAGATCTCACAAGGATTTGCAAAGAATTTACTTAAGGATGTGCAATGAATTGGGATGCAGAAAATGCAGAACAAACTGAAAGAAAGAAATCTAGATGAAGTTTTTTTTGAAAGGGGAAACAGATATGCATGAGACAAATGCATGAGACACAAAAGAAACACAAGAGAACTTCATCTAGAGATGGTCGGTGACAAAGTCACCTATGTTAGAGTATATTGACTTAGGAGTCAAGTGAGATCACTTGATCATAGGTCATACTCATCGTTTAAGCTCAAAATGGGGTTGCCATTTTTCGTTTAAGCATCTTGATGTATTCACATCTTGTTGAGTTGCTTTAGCTCATGACTTGGAGTAAAGCTTCTCTAAGATGGAATAACATACCTTGGTTGGCGGTGGTGTCCATGTAGTTGAACTTGTGTGAATTGCTCAAGGTTGATGTAGCTCATCAAGAATTTGGAGCACCACTTGGAATTTTAGTCCATCTACCTACATGGGTTAGTTCTTGCAAGGAAGAGCACTTGTGTATCCAAAAATGACAATCATGAAGCTCAACATGGAATTTGTCAAAGGATATATTAAGAAGTTTCATGCTTCCTTGTCTTCAACCACCAAGGTGTAGAGACTTGTTGATGTAGAGATTGCTCAAGATATGAGTAGATTACAATCTCATGGAATTTGATTCCACCAAGTACCTACATGGGTTAGATAACATGCAAGATACAAATATATCCAAGACATAAGATATTCATCATAAGAGAAATATCAAGGATTAGTCATAAGCTCAAGTCTTGCATGTATCCAATGGAGTTTCTACTCCAAGTTTGAAGCATCAATGATGTTCAATTCTCCTCTTAACCTGCAAAACACTTTCTCATCAAGAGGTTTAGTGAATATATCCGCTAATTGCTTTTTGGTGCGAACATGCTTAAGATCAATGTCACCCTTAGCAACATGATCTCAAATGAAATGATGACGAACTTCAATATGATTAGTTCGAGAATGTTGCACAGGATTATGACCAATTTTAATAGCACTCTCATTGTCACAAAGCAATGGAACATGTCTCACATATATCCCATAGTCTTTAAGAGTTTGGCTCATCCAAAATAATTGAGCACAACATGAACCAGCGGCAATATATTCAGCTTCGGCAGTGGATAAGGATACCGAGTTTTGTTTCTTGGAGGACCAAGACACAAGAGATCTACCAAGAAATTGACAAGTACCCGAAGTGGACTTTCTATCAACCTTATCTCCGGCATAGTCCGAGTAGGAATAGCCAACAAGATCAAAAGAGGCCCTCTTAGGATACCAAATGCCAAAGTTTGGTGTATGGATTAAGTATCTCACTATCCTTTTCACGGCCTTAAGATGACATTCTTTAGGAGCAGCTTGATATCGTGCACACATGCACACACTTAGCATGATATCGAGATGTGAAGCACATAGATATAACAATGAACTGATCATAGAGCGATAAACCTTTTGATCAACCGGTTCACCGTCTTTGGTCAAGTCATTATGTCCACTAGTAGGCATGGGTGTAGACATACCTTTGCATTCTTGCATATTGAACTTCTTGAATAAGTCCTTGATGTACTTTGTTTGAGAAACAAAGGTACCTTCATTAGTTTGCTTGATTTGCAACCCAAGAAAGAATTTGAGTTCACTCATCATGGACATCTCAAACTTCTTCGACATTAGCTTCCCAAACTTTTCACTAAAATGAGGGTTAGTCGAGCCAAATATAATATCGTCAACATAGATTTGGCACACAAATAGTTCTCCATTAACCCTTTTAGTAAAAAGAGTAGAATCAATTTTCCCAATTTCAAAGCCTTTTTCAATAAGGAACTTGGTCAAGCATTTATACCAAGTTCTAGGAGCTTGTTTAAGACCATAAAGAGCTTTGTGAAGTTTGTAAACATGATTGGGTTTCTTAGGATTGACAAAGCCGGGAGGTTGCTTAACATAAACTTCCTCCTCTATTTCACCATTTAGAAAAGCACTTTTAATGTCCATTTGGTACAAGGTGATATCATGATGATTAGCATAGGCAAGTAAGATGCGAATGGACTCAAGTCTAGCAACGGGGGCGTAAGTCTCACCATAGTCCATACCTTCGACTTGTGTGTAGCCTTGGGCGACGAGATGTGCTTTGTTGCAAACTACTTGTCCATCTTCATCTTGCTTGTTGCGAAACACCCATTTGGTACCGATGACGTTGTGGTTGTTGTCGGGCTTCTCAAGCAATGTCCAAACTTGATTCCTCTCAAAGTTATGTAGCTCTTCATGCATAACATTTATCCAATCCGGATCTTCCAATGCTTCTTCAACCTTCATAGGTTCAATGCTAGAGATGAAAGAATAGTTTTCACAAAAGTTAGCTAAACGAGTTTTAGAGTGAGTGATTCTCCCGGTTTGAATGTCATTGTAGATTTGCTCGATGGGACGATCTTTAGCAACTCTTGCTCGAACTCGTGAAAGCTTTTGCTTGGGTCTTCGTTGAACATCTTCTTCATCTTGTTCTTCTTCTTCTTGGCCCTCTTCATGGTTGGCATTGTCATTCTCTTGTCGTGGTGGAGAAGGAGGTTGTTGACGTTCATCTTGATGCACTTCCTCATTTTCTTCATCTTGGTGTGTCCCGCTTGTGGATGCTTCCGTATCAACTCTTGGTTCACCTTGTTGTGAAGTTGAAGCTTCCACTTGGACGGACGAGGTACTCTCCTTCACCTCCGTTGGACGAACCTTGCCAATAGCCAAGTCTTGAATTGCTTCCGAAGGATCTTTGTCACCTACATCAATTGGCAATTGCTCTACTTGCGAGCCGTTAGTTTCATCAAACTTCACATCTACCGTCTCTTCAACCTTCCGGGTGAAATTGTTGTTGACACGGTAAGTGTGAGAGTTTGAGCCATAACCTAGTAGGAAACCTTGATGAGACTTAGGAGCAAATTTAGAGCGACGATGCTTATCAAGAATGTAGCACTTTGAGCCGAATACTCAAAAGTATCCAACTTGGGGTTTGTTACCGGTGAGGAGCTCGTATGCCGTCTTGCCGAGTAGCTTTTGAAGATACAAGCGATCTGTTGCATGACAAGCTGTCTCAACCGCTTATGCCCAAAAGTGCTTCGGCGTCTTGTACTCATCAAGCATCGTTCTCGCCATTTCGATGAGCGTCCGGTTCTTCCTCTCAACAGCTCCGTTTTGTTGAGGTGTGTACGTAGCTGAGAACCCGTGTGAAATCCCTTCTTCGTCAAGAAAGGTGTCCACATTTGCGTTCTTGAACTCCGTTCCGTTGTCGCTGCGAACCTTCTTTATCTTCACTTCAAATTGATTTTGGGCCTTCCTAGCAAAGTTTTTGAAGATCTTTTGGACCTGCGATTTATCATCAAGAAAGAACACCCACGTAAATCTTGAAAAATCATCAACTATGACTAGACCAAAAGAATTTCCAGCGAGACTCTTGTAAGAGTTGGGACCAAAGAGATCCATGTGAAGTAGCTCGAGTGGCCTCCTTGTAGTCATGATGTTCTTCACGGGATGCCTTCCTCCAACCTGTTTACCTGCCTGACAAGCGCTGCAAAGTCTATCCTTGTCAAATATAACATCGTTAACTCCAAGGATATGATTTCCTTTAATAAGATTGTCAAGGTTTCGCATGCCAACATGACCTAGTCGTCTATGCCATAACCAACCTTTTGAGGATTTAGCAATGAAGCAAGTTTTAGGTTGAGCCTTTTTAGTGAAATCAACAATGTATAGATCACCTCTACGCACACCGGTAAAGACCATTTTATGATTATCTCGACGAAACACTTGGCAATCTACTTCAGTAAATAGAACATTGAAACCGAAATCAGCAAGTCTAGATACTGAAAGTAAGTTGTATCCAAGAGATTCAACGAGCATAACATTTTGTATGGAGCTATCATGTGATATGGCTACCTTACCGAGGCCAACCACCTTACCCTTTGAGTTGTCACCGAAAGTGACATACTTTCGAGGACTATCATTATCAGCAAGCTCACGAAACATGTCTTTATCTCCGGTCATGTGATCGGTACATCCACTATCAAGAACCCATTCCTTTCCTCCTGACATATATCCCCGAAGATTTGCCATAAGACCAAAATGTCTCATTGCATCATCAAGATCGAAGTCACAATCATCATCCTCATCATAGTATCCATGTTCATCATCGTCATGTGGTGGATCATGTCCTAGAGAGGGTGATTCATTAGAATGAGTTTGACAGTAATCTTGCTTATGAACTTTTATAGCTTCGGAAATAATATCACTAATAATACCAACATTTCCCACTAGTAGAAAAAGGGTCATACGTGAAGCCCAATAGTGCCGGTTTGTATTAGAGCCGGCACTGATGTGTACAATAGCACCGGTTCGTGGCGGCGATCAATAGCACCGGTTCGTGGCGAACCTTTAGTATCGGTTCATGCCACGAACCGGTACTAAAGGGGATGTGTCAGCCTGCGATCAGGCTATGGCCCCACCATCACCATTTAGTGCCGGTTTGTACCACGAACCGGTACTAATGAGGTTATGGCAAGCTGTTTTTAGTCCCACCTCGCTCCCCTAACAAGCCTTTTACCACCTTAAATATGTTATTTCTCAAACTATCACAAGCACTTGGTCTTCATTGAACTCTATGTGTAGAATTTGTGGCCGCAATATGAGTCTTCATCGGTTTATAAATCGTTGATGACTCATATTGACAATTCAGATTGTACACACAAAGATCATTGATGATCAAAGTATTTTTGATGTTATAAGATCATATTGACAGTTTAGACTCTAAAGAAATATAAGATCGTGATGTAAATGCTCTTATATTTTTTGCGTTCAGTATGCACCATTCAAAGCGACGCCATCAACTTTCAACCATTTCTGCCTTCATTTGCTATTTTTCATGCATTCAATGATTTGTTTTGAGAACTAAATGACCTGAAAATTGAAAAGCACTACAAATGAACTCTGAAAAAGTTGAAACTTGGCATGGTATCATCATTTCACCCACATAGATTGTTCAAAAAAGTAGAGAGGGTTACGGCAAAAACTGGATGCACTTCGTTTACAAACTGGACAATCTCTTTCGAAGTATTCAGGTTTATGACGAAATTAAACTCATCTGTTACAAAGGCATTTCATTTTTTTAAACTTATTAC